>JAJKFI010000008.1:30225856-30339430 GCA_029204185.1 Lerista edwardsae
AGCAGCAGCAGCAGCAGCAGCAGCAGCAGCAGCAGCAGCAGCAGCAGCAGCAGCACTCCCCCTGCGGAGCCTCTCCCCCTCTCCCACCCAACCCGCTGTGGCCGCTGCGTGAAGGAGCCTCCGTGCACTTGTGGAGGACCTCCGGGTTACAGGACTGGCAGGGAACGGGGGGGAGGCGAGAGGGTGCCGCTGCTGCCGCCTTGTCTGAGTGCAAAAACCCTCAAGGGCTCCCCGCATGGGGGGGCGAGTAGCCGCTCTCTGAGGAGGCGCCCTCTGGCTTCTTCTCACGTGCCCGGCGCCTACTCTCGGAGCTTCGCTCAACTCGCTGGAGCGCGAGCAGCGACCGGTCTCGTGTGCTCGCTGTTCAGCCGCCCTTGTCTGCCTGCGGGAGGCGGTGGCAGCAGAACCTCGTGCAACCCACCCCTGGCCGGGACAAGCCAGCGAGCCAGCGGTCTATGGGAAAGCCCTGAACTTCAGTCACGCTCTCCGGAGTATCTCAGAAGGACGAGGAAGAGACCCTTCGCGCAGGATCAGGGCGGTTTGCGATGCTTGCTGGTGCTCTGACCCTAGTTATAAGCAGACAAGCCAAAAAGTTCCCGGATTCGAAGGGAGCACTTGCAAACTGCAGTGTCCTTCGACAATCGTGCACCATTTAATGGGTCTGAAATGTTCCGTGCAGCCCTCCCCGTTTCCAGGGGGACTCTCCTAAACTTCATGCTTGGTGGGTCGCTGTCATGACAGACAGAGAAGTGGTCTAGGCCAGTGAAAAAGAACCAGGCTTTTCTCTGTGAACAGTGGCTCATGGCACTAAGCCAAGGAGCAGAATGCACCTGTGTGCAGAAGCTGAGCGGCATAATTAGAGATGAGCTACAGCTGTGGGTTGAGGTGTACGTGTCTCAGTGCACATAGAAAATGGCCACCGAATGAAGGGCACTGATTGGTTGGCAAGCCTCAACTCAGGTATATGAGGGAACAGATCCCCAGTGCTAACTTGTGGGTAAGACCGATTAGGAGGGGAGGCTGTCCGGTTCAACAGAAAAGATCTGCTGTGTAAGTTGCCAACTGACTTATCCTGTATGCTGTGCAAATGCCTGACTGATCTGTATGGAATGAGACCTTTTGCCTGGAAACTGACAAAGCTGAATACATTTCTTATCTACGCTAAAACTGTGTGTTGTGCATTCCTTTGCTGAAGCAAAAGAAGCCTTGCTGTTATCTTGGGAAGGCAGTTTCCTCTGTGCAACCGAGCTGTAACTCTGCTGAACATGCCAGGTGTTGGTGTGAGAGCCCTTCACTTTTGGGGTCGTCTCCAATGCCACCTGGGCATAAGTCTTGGGGAGACGCGACAGTCGCAAGCTAAGCTCACACTCCTCAGAGCTGAGTGTCAGCGCCCAAGCCTATGCATGCCTACTCCGAAGTAAGGCCCATTATAGTAAATGGGGCTTACTCTCAGGTAAGTGTGGATTGGATCGCAGCCTTTATGCCTATTTCGTTTCCTCGCCAGTAAGACCAGCATTTTCTGCCCAAGGAGCCATAGTAGTTTATTTGGGAGGGCAGCCTGCGGTTCTTTATACACTTCGGTGGGAGTAAGGCCCATTGGACACAATGAGGTGCGGTGGAAGCATGCATGAGATCAGGGCTGCAAAACCATCAATGTACAGTACAGTGCACTGCACTTCCATGCATAGTTTGCTCAGAAACAAGTTTGGCTGTGTTTGGTGGTACTTAGTCCCTAGTAAGTTCCAACAGCAGCAAGCCACCAGGGTCGGGCTGTGAAACTGCCAGATAAACTATTTCTGCCTTTGGAAGCATTCTTTCCTCCTTTATCATGTTTACTCTTAGCCTCAATGAAGTTGAAGTCTTCTTCCTTTTCTTGTCCTCTTTTCCCCATCTTTCATGCCCAATTGTACTACAACCACAGGTGCATGACTGTACATCTTGCGGATGTTTCAGGGCAACAAAATATCCTGCATTAGTTCTGATGCAGTTAAAACGTCAGTGTTTCAGAGACTGAAATAATATCTAATTTCCTGCTCTCGTTAACATGTCACATTTTAATGCCACTTCCTTGAGCTCCATTTAAAAAAATAAACAGGATGCGGCAGAATCCGTGGTGACCTTGCGACTTTCCAAAAACACTAAAAGCAAGGCATACAAGTCCAAATTAGGGGTTCCCAAACTGTGGGTCAGGACTCACCATTGGGTCGTGGGCAGTGATGCCATTCAGGGGGAACGGACTAGAACGGGCGTTCCGGATCCTAACGGGCTCCGTGGCTGGTTCTGGGTTCCCGACAAGTGCCAATCAAAAGTGAGTTCCTGTTCCTAAATCATTTGAATGACACCACTGGTCGTGGGTCGCGAACCATTTTCAGGTGGGTTGCAAAGCACCTAGAGCAGCCATATTGAAAATATGAAAAGATGAGATGCTGGAAAGGGGGAGCTGTGTAGTTGTTTTGCTTTTGTCAAGGGTGTAAACAGGCTTTTTTCCCCCTTTTCTGACTCACTTTGAATTTGGAAAATGGCTGAGAAGTAACCCAACTTCTTGCTGCATTCTCAGGAAAGCAGCAGGCTCTGGTGTCACAATGATGGCACATCCGGCCATGACATCGCTTCTGGTGGGTCCCGGACAGATTGTCGTTCTAAAAAGTGGGTCCCGGTGGAAAAAAGGTTGAGAACCACTGACCTAGAGCTTTGCCCTCCCTTAGATCTGCCTCTGATGGCTCCCTTGAGTTCAATGAGACAAAGTCAACAGCCACCAAGGTGAGGTAAATGCTCCTCATTTCAGTCATTTTAGCTATCCATCCAACAATTTTCAGAAGTGTTCACCTTTACTTATGCATTAATGTCTTATGCATGAATGTCTTCCAGATGCAACAATAGCACATACAGATTTATTGTTTACAGTGTACAGTGTTTACAGTACACAGGCCTTTTACACATAACATTCTTTGTAATGGTGGTCATTTGGGTAGCTGGATCAATTTGCACATATAGTTCCTGAGCTATATGTATCTTATACAGGACATACACAAAAAGGCAGAATTATGTTTTCCTCCATCAGGCCAACAGTAGCTTCTGGGGAGGAGACAGTGTCATTGAAGTCAGGAAACTGAGAGGAAGGAATGATTTTTTATTATTTGCCAGTAAACCGCTTTGTGAACCTTGTGTTGAAAAGCAGTATATAAATATTGTTGGTTGGTTGGTTGATTGATTGATTGATTGATTGATTGATTGATCTATCTATCTGATTGGTTCCCCTGCCTCCTCAGCTGCTGCTAATAAAATGTGAGAGATCCTTTTATCTTCCACAGTATGTCTAGATTACTTTTGACAGGACACAGTTCTATAGATTGGCCTAGAAAAATAATGGTGGTGGCAAAACTACATCTGAAACTGGTGGCAAAACTACATCTGAAAATATACCAGTGGCAGGGCATTAATGACATTCCAGAAAATCATTGTGGACTCCTTTTTCCATCACTGAGCTTAGACTTTCAGAAAAACACTGTGGGAGGCAAGCTCCAAATAAAACACATAATCACTATTCACTTTGCAAATGTTTATATTCAGTTATCTTTTTATTCAACCTCCTTTTCTTTTGCTGTATTAAAGGCCAAATGTTTAAAAAGTCCACATTTTATTTCATTCCAGGAATGAGGGTTGCCTCAGACTTTTATATTTCTTGGTTTTGCATTATTATATTTTCTTCCTTTGAATCAGCAAGAGATATTAACCTTGACTGAACGGTTATGATATTACCCTTACATGCAACCTATTTCTAAATTCCTTTTCTTTTATATATTTTTATGTGCTTTATTTATAACGTTTCAGTTGTGCTTCTCTGTCCTTATCATTTTTGTAGATCAATTTATCTGTGGGTTCCTTCCCATGTTGAGTACATTTTTTTCCCATCTTGTCATTTTGTGGTTCTTTTATGGCTTATTTTTATTACAAAGTTACCAGATTTTGAGTGAAGGAATCCAGGCTCAAGTGAGGATTTGGTGTAATGTTTTCAAAGCCTTCCTAAAATATTAATAATGACGTGAGGAAACTGTATGGGATGATAATGACTAGGAACACAAGGGCTGACCGTGGAAGAATTTAATTTTCTTCCACGGTTGTGGATTTATTTTTAGTCTTCTCCATTGTAAATCTATTCTAGGCCATTTCACACGCCACTGATTTTTCTGTCTAACATTATAAATCTTACAAAAGGCTCTCTAAAAGAGGGCAAATGAGTTCGTTTCTTCTTCTAAGCATGATTAGACTGGCTGTCTCCATGTAGTGTAATTCTGAACAGAAGCTGACCATTTCTAAATGGGTGTGAAGTGAAGGGTACTCGCTTGTTTTAACTCCTCTTAATCAAGTACAGTAAATTTACATTTCAAAGTAGTGTTTAATGGGTTCCTTGGACAAAAATTACTGGCACATTGGCACAAAAATTACCCTGGCAGGGGTGAGGAAATGTGTGTGGCCTGCTGCCTCAGATTCAAAATACTGTAGATGTTACCTTAAAGTGTGCCAAACAGCTTTCACATGCCTAGTTCCCTCTCCCCTTGTTGTAACCTATAGCTAGGAAAACATGACATGATGTTACTGTGTTGTTACTTTCCTTCATCCCCATCCCATGTTATAATCTGCCGTTGAGGAGATGGGACAATGTATATGATGATGTTACATGGCATGCTTCCCTCAAACATTAAAATGAGAGGAGGGAAAACTAGTACATATGCCATTTTGACCCAAAAAGGTATGTGTAAGGTAGTAGCCAATTTAAACTGAGTGGCAGATGGGATTGCACTGAGTACAAGCTTACTATTCTTACCTGAATATCTTACTTCCATTCATGTCTATATTTAGGCACCTCATACCTATTTATAAAGTTAATAATTCTTTCCTGCTAAACTTACCATTTTTCATTTTAAATATTATTAAAAAATCATTTTTTTCCTTAAAGAAAATATGCTCAAGAAGAACTGTACAAGAACTAACACATTGTGTTAATATCCAGCCCCCCCCCCTCAATTTTATAATGTAGCTTTCTTAACTACTTGGCTGAACAACAATGTAGTGATAAATGTCAAAGTGCAGAGTATCCCCCCACCATCCCCTCCATACACCATGTTGGGATACTGAAGGAAGTCCCTGGAAATTTACAGGCCTGAATGGGGAAAGGCCTAACACTAGGCCAACTCAGGGGGTAAAGTGCTGAGTCATTCTGACTCAGCTTCAGTGATGTCATGCAGGGGGTACGCGGGGGTACGCGAGTACCGGTTTCTAGGATTACAGCTGGCTCCGCCCACTCGCTCGCCCACTCGTCGACTCCGCCCTCTGCAACGTTTGAATTTCCTGCATGTTTGAGTTGCCTGCATGTTCTCAGAGTCAGGCAGGCAGCGAGCGAGCCTTTCCTTTCCTTGCCACTGAAAAATGAGTTGCTCTGGGGTTTTAACATGATGCCAGGCCTCCTTAACATGTTCTGGGGGTGCTGTGGAATACTGTTGCAACTGTTGGGTCAGTTTAAAATCATCTGAGGCCTCAAAAAGGGCTTTTTTCATGTCACTTCCTGCTTTCATGTAACTTCCATCAATTCTGGCTTATGACGTCACTTCCGGTGGGCGGGTCCCGACACGTGCCAATCAAAAGTGAGTATCTGTTCTTAAATCATTTGGATGACACCACTGCTCAGCTTCAACCTGGGGATGAGATCAACTGATCTCTGATTGGATGCTGGGGACTATTTAATCAAGACCAGAAACACCTGTGGTTAGTTGCTGGAGATGTAAGTGTTGCTGTTGGAGGAGCTTTGCTGTACCTGTTACCTGTTCTTTGCTGCAAGAAGCCTTCTTCTGAGAATATAGAAGTTCTTGCTAGCCTAAGCTCTGTTGTCTGAGTGATTCCTTGCAGGAGCTCTGCGACCTTGAAGCCTTTCCAAGCCTCACAGCTGTAAGCTGCTTCAATGCATTCATCACACCATCCCTTCCATAGCATCACCACTAGCCCCACTCCAGAGCTTTTTGTTTGTTTGTTTGTTTTCCTTCAGTACATGGAATACACCAAGAGTCCAATAGAACCCCGTTTCTTTTTCTTTTCTTCGCCAGGCTCCCCTCCCCTTTCTGATATTTTACACTTGCTGCTGTGGTCTGTGACTCATCCATCTTTGGATGGCTCTACACCTCATGGCTCTACAGCTACTATATATATTATAAGTTCACCACCATTTGCTCACCCATAATATTAACAATGTTGTTTCTTTTGTGTTTTCTTCCTAATGGATTTTATTATTCCTGAGGAGATAATAGCTAAACCTACATCATCCTGTGAAGCCAGATCCCCATTGATAGCAAAATGAAGTAATATTGAGGCAGCAGTTAAGTTATAGAATGAATTGCACTATTTCTGAGGTAACTTACTTGTAAAGTATGGAGGTTGCATTACCCATCACGGCCTGTTGCCTTTCCTCCAGAAATCTGTCCAATCCCATTTTAAAGGCACCTAGGCCAGACACAATCACCACCCCCTGTGGCAAGGAATTCCACAGATTAATTACCCACTGGGTAAAAAAAATATTTCATTTTGCCTTATTTTCAATACATGCGTTAAGAATTGGGTCCCCAAGATGGAGCCAAGCCAGGCCTAGTCTCCGGGTGTTCATGACAGGGCCTTAATGCCTTTCCTAACATGCTACATCCATCTAACTTCATTGATTTATGAGACAACCCTGGACAACTTATATTGTTCTTTATCTTCTTATGGCAACCCTTTAAGTATCTAGAGACTTCTTATTGAAATTCCCATGAATTCCTTTTTTATCTTGAATGTATCCAAGCCCTTTCAGACTTTTATCCTCGGACCTGATAAAAGCTGACTGGCCTTTGTTAATCACCTCTGAACCTTCTCTGAACATAATGTCCCAGACGTTATACAGCCTACAAACTGCCGCCTAGACCAGTGATGGCAAACCCTTTGGGCTCAGTGTGTCAAAACTTAGGTAAATGCTTAACTTGACTCTGCTGGTGTGTCACCCCCCCTCCCAAATGAAAGAGAAACAATTCTTTATATTCATTTATTTAAACAAAATACAGTCTAATCATGTATGGTGCTGTGTATTATATAAAGCAGTGGTCAGGGAACAGGGGTAAATTACCCCAAATGGGGTAAAAATGAAATTCCTGGGGGTAATGGACGGTTGCGCTGCCGAGATATAGATGCATATGAATCTATATGCATGCCCGGCTGTGTCTTGGCAGTGCGACCATCCATTACCCCAAAGGAAGTGATGTCATCAAGCAAGAATATTTTAAAACCCCATATGACAAAATCAAATCTAACTAAGAAGGTTAGATATTTACAAGAGTAAGATTAAAAAATATTTAAAGAACTTTCCTAACTTTCCCAAACCCTTTACAACGTCATATTTACATAGCATTAATTAAGCTCATTAATTAATCAAATAAAAAGCAATGGGTTCCAATATGTTATTTTTTTCTTTTGTTCTGGCTGGGCGGGGTAACGTTGGCATATCTAAATATATTTTGGGGTAAAAGGTAAAAACGTTCCCTGACCCCTGATATAAAGAAACATCAAATAATTACAAAAATCAAAAATGAGCAAAACAAACTCCGTTTTTGTCAGGCATTGGTGAATGTTGGTGTGTCACCCCAAATGTTGTGGTGTGTCAGCTTTGACACGCGTGTCATAGGTTTGCCATCACTGGCCTAGACAGTTCTGAGTAATGTGTCACACAGCCTGATCCTGAGCTCACAGGCTCCTGTAGTAGAGTTACCAGATACAAACTGGGACAGAGTGCCTATATCTTTAACCATGGTATAGAAGAGGGAATTTGGGGCAGGTGCAACTTTTGAAACCCTTCCATGATAAGCTGCACCTGCCCAAATTCCCTCTTCTATACCATGGTTAAAGATATAGGCACTCTGTCCCAGTTTGTATCTGGTAACCCTATCCTGTAGGAGCAGTGGTGCCAAAATGGCCTCCGCTGCTTCCAACAGAAGCCACTGGGGTCTCCTTGGGAGAAGGGAACTTTGTCTCCTTTCTCTGAGGAAAGCTGCAGGCCCTGCAGTGGGGCTACTCCACTCTTCACCAGCTATTTTGCTACCAAAACATTGTAGAGCTTCACTTGACAATCTGCTGCTGTCCAAAAGCATTGTAAGACCGTCGGATAGCATTTATCCCAATAGTTGCCATTCTTATTGGTGGAAATAAATCTGAGCAAGGCAAGGATACCTGCTACGATTTGTACACGAGTCATGAGGACAGAGACTCAGGACTTGACGTGTGTCTCACCATGGGGCCAAATTCCCATCCCTGCTTCCAGGTGTGATTTGAATTTCAGTCCAAGAACATCTGCCTTCATGTCTGCTCTCAGATTGTCTTGCTCTATCTGGACTGTAATACTCTTAGGCTTATCCCTGTATCTGACAATTTAGTTTTCTCCTTTCCTTGAGGCGTGGCGCTTGCTTCCACTCTAGCCCTTCTCTGGATTTCTTTATTTGGAGGATTTTTATCCAACTTTCAACTAAATAGTCCTTAAGGCAGCTCAGAATGAATTGTAGTAATTACAATTACTCCTCCTTTTGTAAGTTCTGTCCTCCCTCGAAAAGTGTCCTCCTACATGTCCTCCTTTTCGATATTTGAAGACTAATCTGTAAATCTCCATATTCGCGTGTGATGTGACGTATTTGTATTTGACATGATGATTCGTCAAGGCTTGGTGTAAAGAGCAAACAAGAAAAAGCTAGGCCCTAGTTTGACTTTATTTTGAAAGAACTGTAACACAAGCAGGATTGAGAGAGCTTATTTCATTGGTTGTTTGCAAAAGGTGTGAAGTTATAGCTGGGGTCAGGAATGCAAGGTATTCAGAAAGGTTACATGTAGCTAGTGCTGAAAATAGGAGATGGCCCCTTTACCCTGATAGGCTAATTGATTGAGCCTGAGGGGTGTGGCCGCACAACCACCATCAAGACCTTCCAAACTGCAAGACTCCTCCAGATCATCCCCCAAGAAGATCATCAGACCTGATAAAGCTTGCAAACCTGCAGACTTCCCTTTGCAAGACTGGAATTGCTGTCTGAGGAACAAGGTGAACAACTAGGGCCTAGTCAGTGATAGGAGCCTAGTTTTCTTTGTTTTATAAAGTATCTCTGTTAGTTCTAGTATGCTTTCTTAGTTGTGCAACACTTGTTTATCAATAAACTAGCTTTTATGTACCCGGCTTCACCCGGATGTTTATATGTCCCCTCACTGACCCCCCCACTCACCAGGCATACAGATGGCCCGTTTATATGTCCCATCCCTGACCCCCCCTCAAATGTGTGCCCAGGTGTTTATATGTCCCATCCCTGACCCCCCCTCACATGTGTGCCCGGGTGTTTATAGGTCCCATCCCTGACCCCCCCTCAAATGTGTGCCCGGGTGTTTATAGGTCCCATCCCTGGGCCCCCCACTCACATGTGTGCCCGGGTGTTTATAGGTCCCATCCCTGACCCCCCCACTCACATGTGTGCCCAGGTGTTTATAGGTCCCATCCCTGACCCCCCCACTCACATGTGTGCCCGGGTGTTGATATGTCCCATCCCTTCTGCTGTACTGTTTCTGTTGCTCTAGATCAGGGGTCAGGGAACTTTTTTACCTTTTACCCCAAAATATATTTAGATACGCTGATGTCACCCCCGCCCCCGGCCAGAACAAAAGAAAAAAAATTACATATTGGAACCCATTGCTTTTTATTTGTTTAATTAATGAGCTTAATTAATGCTATGTAAATATGACGTTGTAAAGGGTTTGGGAGAGTTCTTTAAATATTTTTAATCGTATTGTAAATATCTAACCTGCTTAGGTAGATTTGATTCATATGTATGCATATGAAATAGATTCATGTGCATGCCTGGCTGTGTCTCAGCAGCATGACCGTCCATTACCCCCAGGAATTTCATTTTTACCCCATTTGGGGTAATTTACCCCTGTTCCCAGACCACTGCTCTAGATGTAGCAGCTCTGTCTCTCTTATCGTGTAGTCTTTTGTCACACTGCTGTACTGTTTCTGTTGCTCTAGATGTAGCAGCTCTGTGACGTAGCATTGCAAGTTGTGTTTTTTTCCCCTCAGGTGTTTCCTGTGTACGCTGTTGTTTCATCTTTGTAGCCTTTGGTTGCACCTGCCCAATTGCCTTACATTACACAGTGAAAGTAAACTTTCAGAGAGAGAGCAACAGCCACAACACCTTGTGTCAACTGTCCACTGCCAAGCAGGGACTGCCCACATGTCCACAGAACACATTTCCTTGGCCCTGTATTGGTTTGCCTGCGGGAAACCTATTTGCTGCTGTTTGTCTTCAACTGTAAAGAGTTCTGTTGCTGCCTGAAGATTCCGCATGTCATTTGCATGTCATTTGCATCTCATCATGACATCATCAGAGCCTCAGCGGCTCAGCCCATAGCCACCCATAGAGAACCACAAATTCGCTTGTACCTGCGCCCGTGGGGGGCGCAATCCGTTCCAAAACCACGCAGCGATGGTCTCAGGGGGCCAAGGCACCTGCGTGCCAAGTTTGGCGCGAATTGGTCCAGGCGTTGCGGAGCCTATGTGGAACATACATACATATGCTCTTTTATATGTATATAGACTAGCTTTTATGTACCTGGCTTCGCCCGGGTGTTTGTAGGTGCCATCCCTGACCCCCCACTCACCAGGCATACAGATGGCCCATTTATGTCCCATCCCTGCCCCCCCACTCTCATGTGTGCCCGGGTGTTTATATGTCCCATCCCTGCCCCCCACTCTCATGTGTGCCCGGGTGTTTATAGGTCCCATCCCTGACCCCCCCACTCACATGTGTGCCCGGGTGTTGATATGTCCCATCCCTGACCCCTCCCCCCACTCACATGTGTGCCCGGGTGTTATATGTCCCATCCCTGACCCCCCCACTCACATGTGTGCCCGGGTGTTGATATGTCCCATCCCTGACCCCCCCTCACATGTGTGCCCGGGTGTTGATATGTCCCATCCCTGAACCCCCACTCACATATGTGCCCGGGTGTTTATATGACCCATCCCTGACCCCTCCCCCCACTCACATGTTTGCCCGGATGTTGATGTGTGCCTGGGTGTTTATATGTCCCATCCCTGACCCCTCCCCCCACTCACATGTGTGCCCGGGTGTTGATATGTCCCATCCCTGCTGCTGTACTGTTTCTGTTGCTCTAGATGTAGCAGCTCTGTGACGTAGTGTTGCAAGTCGTTTTTTTTTTCCTCAGGTGTTTCCTGTGTACGCTGTTGTTTCATCTTTGTAGCCTTTGGTTGCACCTGCCCAATTGCCGTATGTTATACAGTGAAAGTAAACTTTCAGAGTGAGAGCAACAGCCACAACACCTTGTGCCAACTGTCACTGCCAAGCAGAGACCGCCCACATGTCCACAGAACACATTTCCCTGGCCCTGTATCAGTTTGCCTGCGGTAAATCTGTTTGCTGCTGTTTGTCTTCAACTGTAAAGAGTTCAGTTGCTGCCTGAAGATTCCGCATGTCATTTGCATCGCATCATGACATCATCAGAGCCTCGGAATGCTGCGGCTCAGCCCATAGCCACCCATAGAGAACCACAAATTCGCTTGTACCCGTGCCCGTGGGGGCGCAATCTGTTCCAAAACCGCGCAGTGATGGTCTCGGGGGGCCAAGGCACCCGCGTGCCGAGTTTGGCGCGAATCGGTCCAGGTGTTGCGGAGCCTATGTGGAACATACATACACACATACATACACACATACGCTCTTCTTTATATATATAGATTATAAAATTGATGTTGTGGCTTCCTGAGGTCTCTTTGGGCTGGAGGGTGTTACAAAAAGTTGTCATGGCATGAACATGTGTACTTGACCAACCCACCCGGGGGATACTGCTCTGTCTGTATCTGCTGTGCCAAACTTGGCTGCTCTGTGCCAAATTTGGCTGGCACAAGGCACACCGTAAAGCATGTTTGGACCACTCTTGGAGTCAGGGAGGATGGTGTATGTCTGTGTGCTGGCTTCTCTGACTCAGTGGGCCAAACATACTTTATGGGTCCCTTGTGCCGACCAAACATTGCTGGCCTAACTGTGCCGGCCTAACTCCAGGTTAGGATTGCGCCCTGGGTCTCTACTGATTGGTGGGCTCTTTCCACATTGAATAAATATCCTCCCACACAGAGGTGGCTGTAGGAGTGATGGGGCCCAATGTGTGGCCTTCCCTGCGGGGACCCCCACTTACCAAGAAAAGCACTTGTGCTGCCACATGGAAATAGTTGCTGGTGACATGATGACGTCACAGCCAACTGCTTCCAGGAGGCCCATTTTGGGCAGTGGAGGCAGGATCCGGTGGGAGGGCCCAAGGTAAAGCTGCTCTGTTCACCCTACTGACTTACAGTTCATAGAGATCCCAGCTGAAGAAGCAGGCAACATGCTTGCTGTGCTGGTGCAGAGGCCCAATGTGAGGACATTGGTCATATTGGCTCATAGAGCCACCTCCCCCCCCCCCTCCGCAGGAAGTGAAAATTTGATAAAAATAATTTTAACAGAGGCCAGCAATGATTCAGGATACTGCGTATAGTCACGCAGATACTCCCACAGTGTCATTCCGGAGTTCATCTTAAAACAAATTAATAGACATTATTAATACAGATGGATGCTTTGTGGCCATTAGCAGGTCGGGAATAAAAGTCCGCTGGAAGAACAGGGGAAATTAATACAGCAAGAAAGGTGCTTTATACGAATTATGACCTTAGTGGGACGCCAACACGTCCTGCGCTCTTTTAAAGCCTAAGCAAAGGCATGTGGCAAACGCTTTCCTTGAAGGGAGCCACTTCATCATCAACGTAGAGTTGGGCCACGATCTCGCAGCACCAGAGCAGCATCCGCCGCCACGCTTTTCTCTGTGGGAGGCGCGGGAGCAACAGCGGCTTTTTCCTTAAAGGCGAGAAGACGTCGCCGCCGTTTCTTGCCTCCTTCAGCCAACAAACTCGGTCTTCGCAACAACATCATCCTGAGCCGAAGTGCGTCGCGCGCCCCACAGTGGTGGCTGACGACATTTTCCTCTGGAGGGATTGCGCGTGATTGGCCTCGATGAGCTTGAGGAAAAAGGAAGTGGGCGCTTTTGCTGCTTCGCATGAACGCGCGCGCATATTTGCGTGCGCGCTCTTGCCTGTCTCGGGCGCGCGACCTCATCTTTTATTTATGTGTTGCGCCTTTCTCTCCTCCCGGACCGTGACGACGGTTGCCATAGTGACAGGAGCCGACAGGAGCCCCCCCAACCGTCGCAGCACGAAGTTTCCCTGCCTTTCCTGGCGCGAGCGCGCGCTCACATCCTCCCTGCCCCCCTCCTCTGCGCTGCGGAGAGAACCGAGTGTGTGTTTGTGAGGGAAGGCAGGCAGGGAGGGGACCGGAGGGGGACATGAGATGGCGGCCGAGGGTGAGGCGGAGGCAGAAGTGGAGTGGGTGGTAGACAGCATCGCCGGCTTCCTCCGCAGCCCCGCCTGGTCCATCCCCATCCTGGAGTTCGTGGAACAGAAGTGCGAGGGTGAGACGAGGGGCTGGGACAGGGGAGGGGCTGTCGGCGGGGCGGACGGAGAATCCCTCCCTCGCAACGCTTGTCCCGCGGGGAGCGGGTTCCTGCTGTCCGCCTTTCCTCGCACCTTTACAGAAACTGTTATGACTAGTATTATTTTTTTGTGTCAAGAGACCGGCCAAGGGACCGGGGAGGGGGAGGCCACACCAAGGGCGTGATGTATGGCCTGGATGCAGCCGAAGTTCATCCCTTTCCAGCCCCACGGATTTTCAGTCAGGGAGATCCGCAGCTCGATCCTGTTGTTGTTAACCTCTTTCCCACTCCCCTCAGAGGTTCAGCTTTACTCAGCTGAATAGGACGTCAGTGTTCCTAGATTTGCTGAAAAGGACGCGTTAGTTACAGTTCCCCTCGATATAAATGGACATGAAAAGTGCTTAATCTGGTTGGATTGTGCTTTACTATTTAATTACTATTGCTACAGCAGATCTTCAGTGAACACGGAAGAAGTTCAGTTTAGGGCTTGGATCCCCTTTGTATAGCATTCTGTATTACATTCAACAGCATTCTTACCCCCTCCCACTTTTTAGAGTAAAGAATATGTAGCTGAGTTGTTACAGGATACCAGATGTCTCTTTTCAGTATAGAAATACTTTATAAAAATGTGATTCTCCACTCTGTTAGTGCTTCCTTTGCAATTGTGAGTACAATATTGTAAAAATTAGGTCTGTGTTATGGCAGCCTGATGGATTATGTCTGTAATATTGGTGATCTTTGGCCCATTACTAGTTGTATACCTATTAAAAGATAAATTTGTGTCTTTATTCCTCTCATTACCTACTGTATTGTTTGATTCCCCTATTCTGTCACTAAAATGCAGGAATGCTAATTAAGCCCATGGCTGCAGTGCCTCTCTACTGATGCTTTCTTTATTATTTTTTTCTAAGATGGGGTTTTTTGCTAGCAAAATAGAGACATCTCAGTGAGAGACATCTCACTGGGCACATCTTGGACTTCACCAGTACAGGCAATAGATCAATTTCCAGCTCTTCCAGTCAAAAAGATTTTGGGTAGCAGTGTTGTGAAATACCCCTGCCTAATGCCTTGGAGAGTGCCTACTAGATGGAGGGATCAGTAATAGGCTAGGTCAGTGGTTCCCACACTGTGAGCTGTGTGAAGCTGGGGAAATGAGCCAGGGGAGCCATGGAATCCCTTCAAAAAACCCACTGTCCTATACAATGTGTAGAATTATAGCCCTAATGGGGAGCAGTAGCCAATGGCTGAGTAGGTCAAGGGAGCTGCCAGTTGAAAAAGTTTGGGAACACTGGGCTAGATGGACCAGTGGCCTTAGTAATATAAAAATTGAACAATGTATAGTATGGTACATCTGTATAATGTAAATGTTGTTATAACATCTGTATAATGTTTATCAAAAACAGATAGGGAAGTACTTTTTTACCCAGCAGGTAGTTAATCTGTGGAACTCTTTGCCACAGGAGGTGGTGATGGCATCTGGTCTTGATGCCTTTAAGAGGGGATTGGACGGATTTCTGGAGGAAAGGTTCATCGTGGGCTATAGGCAATGATGGATTGTGCAACCTCCTTACAAAGGTGTTGGGCTACTGGTGCCGGGTGCAAGGGAGTGGCAACAGGATGCAAGCATCTTGTTGTCTCATGCCTCCCTGGGGCACCTGGTGGGCCGCTGTGAGATACAGGAAGCTGGACTAGATGGGCCTTTGGCCTGATCCAGCAGGACTCTTCTTATGTTCTTATGTTCTAATGTAGAAACAAATAGCTTTGACCATTTTGCTGCTGCTTAGTGAAACCAGCCAGTTGTACAGCATGGCATTTTCCATATTTGTGTTATAAGGAGTATAAGGAATTTGTCAGGGATATTTAGGAAATTAAAACATGTGGTTGGGGTGTACTTTACAGAACTCTAGGAACACACTTTCTCCTTTACAAAAGTGAACCTATGAACTAATCTGATAGAATGGCACTACTGCCATCAGTCTCTCCCATTTTCTGTAAAGGTAAAGGTTTCCCCACGACCGAATGGTCTAGTCATGACCATTGACCACTGTAGGGGGCGGTGCTCATCTCCGTTTCAAAGCCTGTAGAGCCAGTGTTTGTCCGAGGACAAGCTTCCGTGGTCATGTGGCCGGCATGACACTACGCCGTAGCGCACGGAACGCCATTACCTTCCCCTCGAAGTGGTCCCTATTTATCTATTTGCATTTAGGTGCTTTCAAACTGCTAGGTTGGCAGGAGCTGGGACAAGCAACGGGAGCTCACTCTGTCGCGCAGTCTTGAACTCCCAACCTTCTGGTCGGAAAGCCCAGCAACAGTGGCTTCACCTGCTGCGCCACCACGTCCCATTTTCTGTACCAGCACATAAATATGATATCTCTTCTTCTGTTGGATCATCTTATGTGTTGTGTGTTCCCTGCACTTTTACATAGCATTTTGGAAAATGCCATGGCTATGCCATGCAATATATAGCATTTTGGGATAACTTCTGCAGGGTTTGGGTACCTGTGAAGATAGCCTGCTCCTGAAGACTGATGGATCTAGATAATTTCTGTCTTGAGAAGTTTCCTGCTGCCAAGGCTAATTGACCTCTGCCTGTAGAGAATATTATTTTCCTTATGCAGTAAAGTATATTTGAATACATATTGGAATAAGTGAATTACATGAAAATGGCGGGCATATGAATTAGAAGCTAACATTTTCTGAGACTTATTGGGTCTCAGCATTTTTTTTTTTCACTTCCTGATGGATAGTCCAAAATACTATCCTTTGTCTACAGTCCTAAAACCACTACAGTATTGCTGATGTTTAGAACATTTTCTCCAAACCTTCCTCCTTACTGTGTAATAAAATTTGAAATATTCAGATAAACATGAAATTGTTCAATGTTTCTTAATTTTGATGCAGTGATTTCAAATTTTGGCATAGCATCCTTAGCCACAGTTTATGCTATGTAGTTGTATGATGTGTATTACAATGCATTATAAGAACATAAGAAGAGCCCCACTGGATCAGGCCAAAGGCCCATCTAGTCCAGCTTCCTGTATCTCACAGGTGCCCAGATGCCTCAGGGAACATACAAGACAACTAGATACTTGCATCTTGTTGCCATTCCCCTGCATCCAGCACTCCAAGGTAGCCTACCTCTGAAGTGCAGAGGTTGCACTAACCATCATGGCTTATAGCCTGGGATGGACTTTTCCTCCAGAAATCTGTCCAGTCCCCTTCTAAAGGCATCTAGGCCAGATGCTATCACCACCTCATGTGGCAAGGATTTCCAAACTACATCTTATGTATTATTACATATTATCTTATTATCTCGTTATGTAATAGGGTAGATAACAACACAAAATTTAAGATAACTAAAAAAGTTTTGATGATACCTCCCTCTAAGATTACCATTGAAATCGCCGCCTCTGAATTGTAAAAGAAACATTAAATTCAAGATAACATTTTTTGTGTGTTACACAGTATTATCAGAGGCCACTAGTGGAGGTGCTAGCAAGTCAGCAGTGATTAGTTCCTCCCCCCCTACTGCACTGCATCCTGTGCTGTTGCCAAGTGTTCTCTGACCCTCCTCAGTGGCTCAGAGGGTATCTGTAGGAAAGAGGGCATAAGCAAGCAAGCAGTATTTATATATATACCGCTTTTCAACAAAAAGTTCACAAAGCGGTTTACTTGCAAAAAAATAAAGTTAAATAAGAAATAAGTCTTGCAGTCTTTGTACTCCTGTACTGTGGAAGTTACTCAGAGAAGCTGTTTTTTTTGTCATTACAATTTTATAATTATTCGAACAACATCAGAATCGTGAAATGATGTCTTCTGATGGAAGACATTAGAATGATGTTTTGGTTTGTATGATCTATCAAAACTTCAGGTGGACTTTTCTTTTGAACTTCTCTATCCAAGAACTTTGTACTGAATTCCGCTTATATTACAGACTGAGAGCAGATAATCTTTATCCTACTGGTTATTTACTGGGTACTGTAATTATCTGGTGTTTTATTCATTTTGGTTAAATCAACTAGCTCAGCAACTAGCAACTTGAACTAGATTCAAACACAAGTTGTGTGCGGGATGGAAGGAAAAGTAGTGGGCCAAGCTAACTGGCCATTTGATTTCTGACTCATTGCCAGCCGTTGGCCTGCAAACAATTAATAAGATGTAGTTTGGCTGTTATATCTGTGTTAGTCAAGTTGCATTTAAGCTCTGCAAAAATGAAATTTCCAGCTGCACGCTGCTGTGCTTCCTTTGGAAGAATGTCTTTACCACAGGCATGATGATGTGCTGTTGGTTCACCAGAGTCAACTACTTTGCTTTCTGAATATTTTGCTTATTCAGAGTTATTGCACTTTTTAACTAGTTTTTTATGAGTTCAGTACTAGGATTTGTGTGGATTATTGTATGTTGCATTGTTCATAACTATGATTTCAGATTTTGTTAAATTGCATTATGATGTTTGCCTTAGGCTGCTGCTGCTGGAAACTATGCTTTTGGTCCCTTTGAAGCATTAGTGCCTTCTGAGTAACTAACTGCCAGTTCTGTAGATATCTGAAATACAAGAGTGTGTATGTGTGTGCACATGTATGAGTCTGTTGGGAAATTATTTTGTATGGTATTAGTCAGGGACTCATAAATATCAGGACTTGCAGATTCCAGAAGCATGGATTGCTGTAACATAAATCTCCAGGGATTACTGAAAAGTAGGATTGTGAGTCTCACTGCTGAGGATGCACAGTTGTCTCAGGGCACAATCCTAACCAACTTTTCTGGCACTGGGATAAGGGCAGTGTAGCTCTGAAGAGAGGAAACAAATATTCCCTTATCTTGAGGAGGCCTCCATGACTACTACTTCGCTGCAGGATGCTGCACGTGCCCCATTGGCACAGCTATGTCAGTGCTGGGAAATTGGTTAGGAATGCACCCTTCAGGATGGATTATTTAGGACAGTGGTTCTCAAACCTTTTAGACCGATATCATCTTTTTAGAATGGCACTCATGTTGAGACACACCAGAAGTGATGTCATTAACCTGGCAGTGATATCAGAGCCAGAAGTGACGTAATCAAGCAGGAGGTGCTGTCATTGTGACAATAATAAAATGACACTCGTGGAATGCAAATGGGCATTCTTGGACTTCAGCAATTGCACAGCCTTGAAACATCCCTGACAGAAAGCAAGACTAGGTCAAAATATTATGAAAAGCACTGAACTAAAAACAATTAAAAAACACCCTTACTTGAAAATTCAAACTGTTAACACAAAACGAAAATAGCAAGAGTAAGGTCTGCAGCTTCCAAGATGACTGCTCCCAGCTTTCTGTGACCCGTCTGACATCAGGTTGTTACCCACCAAGTGGGTCCTGGCCCACAGTTCTCAATAGTTCTCAAATGTGTTAGCACTGGGGCCCACTTTTTAGAATGACAAGTCTGTCTGGGACCCACCAAAAGTGATATCATGGCCAGAAGTGCAAACACTGACACCTGACTGAGGGTGCCCTCTTATATGCACACTGGCACTTGTGTGGCAGCACTCAAATTTTCATGAAGCAGAGGAGAGTGAGAGCTGATGACGCTAAACTTTTCTGAGTGGTGAAGTCCGGAATGGGTTGTGGTGAGCTCCAGAAGGATCTCTTTAGATTGGGGTAATGGGTAATAAAATGCTAGGTGTGCTTCACTGTAGGTAAGTGTAAAGTGATGCATGTTGGGACAAGAAATCAAAATTCCACATATGTTGATGGGTTCTGAGATGTCTGCAATGGATGGATCAGGAAAGAGATGTTAGGAGAGATCAGGAGAGATGTTGGGGTGGTGGTGGGCAACTCAGTGAAAATGTGGCAGCTATGGAGAAGGCTGATTCCATTGGGACTCTAAAAAGGGATTGAGAAGAACATTATTGTGCTATTGTACACATTGATGGTAAGGCCACATCTGAAGTATTGTGGTGTGGTTGTAGGTTGAGGTGTCATCTTGCCTGAAAAAGTCAAGCAGGATCAACTTGGGTTTTGCCTTGGATGGGATGTTGAAAGCTGCAGGCTAGAGATGAAAGAATTTGGACTGGCAAGAAAAGGATACCAGCCTGAGGTATACTTTGCAGCTACCTGTGGAGGCTTAGAAAGTGCCAGAGCTATGAAACGAGGATAATGATTGCACCATGAAGGGAAACATCTGGAGAAATGGAATGACACGAAACTTTTCCGGGTGGTAAAGACCAGAAGGGATTGTGAAGAGCTCCAGATAAAGAAGGATCTCTCCAAGTTGGGGGAATGGGCAGCCAAATGGCAGATGCGTTTCAACGTAAACAAGTGTAAAGTGATACACATCGGGGCAAAAAACCAAAACTTCACCTGTAGGCTTATGGGTGCTGAGCTGTCTGTGACAGCTAAGAGAGAGATCTTGGGGTGCTGGTGGACAATTCAGTGAAGGTATTGACCCAGTGTGCGGCAGCAATTAAGAAGGCCGATTCGATGCTTGGGGTAATTAAAAAAGGGGTTGAGAATAAAACAGCTAATATTATCATGCCATTGTACAAATCGATGGTAAGGCCGCACCTGGAATATTGTGTACAGTTCTGGTCATCGCACCTCAAAAAGGACATAGTGGATCTGGAAAAGGTGCAGAAGAGAGCGACAAAAATGATTACGGGGCTGGGGCACCTCCCTTATGAAGAAAGACTGCAGCGTTTGGGGCTCTTCAGCCTAGAAAAAGGTGCCTGAGGGGGGACATGATTGAGACATACAAAATAATGCACGGAAGGGATTGAGTCGATAGAAGGATGTTCTTTTCCCTCTCTCAAAACACCAGAACCAGGGGCCATCCGCTAAAACTGAGGGTTGGGAGAGTTAAAACAGATAAAAGGAAGTACTTTTTTACCTAGCGGGTAGTTAATATGTGGAACTCTTTGCCACAGGAGATGGTGATAGCATCTGGTCTAGATGCCTTTAAGAGGGGATTGGACAGATTTCTGAAAGAAACATCCATCATGGGGTATAGGCCATGATGGATTGTGCAACCTCCTTACATAAGTAGTAGGCTACTCCAGAGTACCGGGTGCAAGGGAGTGGCAACAGGATGCAAGCATCTTGTTGTCTCATGCCTCCCTAGGGCACCTGGTGGGCCGCTGTGAGGAAGCTGGACTAGATGGGCCTTTGGCCTGATTCAGCGGGGCTCTTCTTATGTTCTTATGAGTATCTCTCATAGAATAAAACTTGTAAAAAAAAAAAAACCCCTTCGAAAAAAAGCCAGCCTGCCTGTGTAAACCGCCTTGATTCTATGTGTCTCATGTCTTTGAGAAAGGCAGTATATAAATACTATAATAAATAGTGGAACTGGAAAAGATGCAGAAGGGACTGACCAAAATGATTAGTGTAGTGATGTTCAGCCAGTGTGCCACGGCATGGTCCACAGGTGTGCGATGGATGTTTGGGGAGGTTAAGTTTATTAGTAGGGCCATTGGGGGAAGCAACCCCCTAACCAGCAGTGCAGTGTGCCTTGTCAATTGTAAAAAAAACCTGCCCTGTTTTTTGGTGTGCCCTGACAATTTTAGCTCCTTGTCAGTGTGCCATGAGGTGAAAAAGTTGACAAATCTTCCATCCAAGTTGAAGATTGGATGTTGAGCTTGCTGTTGAGGCGGTTTTTACGGCTGTTTACTACTTTTAAGCTGTTGTTTTTTCTTATGGATTTATGGCTTTATTACCTCCCCTCCAACGCATGAAGATGGTGTCGCTGACTGTTCCTCAGCTTTATTGGTGGTGATAAATTCGCTGGCTGTCAGAGTTGTTTTTGAGAATTTTAGAGACTATTTGCTGCTTTTAACTTTTTTTCAATGGCTTTCTGTAACTCCTCTCTGATTATATTCACAAGAGAAGCAACTTGTTTTGTGGTGCAGCAGAAACAACTTAGTGCTTAACTCACAAAAAACTGGAAATGATAGTTGACTTTAGAAAGCACCCCCCCTCCCCACTTCCACTTTCCATCTTAAGTAGTACGGTTTCAGTGGTTGAGTCGAACTTGGGTTCTGTAATCTCATGGGATCTGAAATGGTCAGCTAATATCAGTAGTATTATTAAAAAGGCCCATCAGAGATTGTATTTCCTGCGACAATTTAAGAAATTTAATCTGCCTCGGGAGCTGCTTGTCCAATTCTACAGAGGTATTATTGAATCTGTGTAATTCTATAACTTGGTTTGGTTCAGCAACCAAATTAGATAAGCAACAGCTCCAGAGGACAGTTAGAACAGCTGAAAAAATGATTAGAACTGGCCTGCCCTCAATAGAGGAGTTATATACTGCTTGGGTTAGAAAGCGAGCAGTGAGTATTGCTGCTGATCCTCTACACCCTGGTCATAATTTGTTTGATCCTCTTCCTTCTGGTCGCCGGTATAGGATTCCATACACCAAAACACCTAGACACAAAAATAGTTTCTATCCTAGTGCCATTAAATTGCTGAATTTATAATCGCGCTGAGGTGTTTTTGGAGTACATATTGAGGCAGTGTTTTATCTTGAATAATGCCCTTACTTGTTTTGTATTGCTTATCATGTATGTGTAGCATTATGTATGTATGTAGCTGGAAGCGGAATCAAATTCCGAGAGTGGTTTTCATACTTGGCCAATAAAATTATTCAATTCAATCACTGAAATCAGTGGCTAGACTCTAGCTGCTAGAGCACTTCTCTGATGAAGAAAGGCCACCGTGTTTAGGTATCTTCAGTCTGGAAATAAAGTGACTTGGGGGTACATAATTGAGACATATAAAATTATGCTTGGGATGGGTAGACTGGACAGAGAGACAATACAACTCTTGCACAACACCAAAACCATGAGACATCTAAGATTGCTTGGTGGATCGGGCTTGCACTTTCACAGTTGGGATCCACCCAGTCTGACCCCTTGGCCCTGCCCTCCCCCCTCTCATCCCCAAACCTACCATGACTCATCCTTCCTGCTCATTGTCACCATACCTGGTGCAGCCTGGGTGGGCTGTTGGTTCATGTGACGGCCACCAACTGTTTTTGCTGGAGACTTCCTGTGCTTACAGCAGCATTCTGTTTATGACAGAGGAACAGCACGTTCTGCTATTGTACCTGATAGGATTGGGTCACTATGCAGCTAATCTCCTATTTGGAAACATGCCTCTTGTACATGCATTTGTGCACACATCTCATTTGACCCTTATAATTAGCAAGAAGGAAGCAGCTTGACCTTATTCATCCCAGCGCAGCATCTTTTCCAGTGCGCATTTGCTGGGGTCTTCCTTGTAAACCTCTTTAGGACATGAAACCATTTTTTTATTTGCTCAAGTCTATAAATATTCTTAATAAAAACAATTTTAAAATTTTGGTTTTTGGTTGAAAAGTTGTGTATAAATATCAACAAGAAGGAACCCACAATAAAATGCTGCCTCTTCTATCCAGCCTCTAAAATGAGTGATAATTTTCCTTTTGTTGATTGGACTTATAGGTAGAGGTGATTGAAAATGTTTTCCCTACCCCTTGCTTTACCTCTTTTTTCTTTCTGTTTTTCCAGTGTTGTTTTCCTTTTTGTATTTGTTCTGAGAGCCTTTCCTACTCAAAATGTTGGAATATCTGCATTTAAAATAAAAAAACCCTTATCTTTTCAGTTTTCGATGATGAAGAAGAAAGCAAGTTGTCGTACACTGAGATTCATCAAGAATACAAAGCTTTGGTGAGTAATAATTTACCTTTTCCTAGGAAATATGCATATGAAACCAGAATGCTTTTGTATCTCTTGTGATATCTTGGACATTTCTACTACCCCAGTCACCTAATTGGCTAAAAATACAGTAAATCAGTGGTTCCCAAACTTTCCCTGGTTGCAACCCACCAGGGAAACCAGAAAAGGGTGATTCTAAAAAGGATGTGGAGTTCTTGTGACTTTCAAAAAGTGTGATGTATTAAGAACAATGACTTCCTGCTTAATGACATCACTTCTGGCTCTAGGTGTTGGCGGGGGGGGGGAGGGGTGTCCCGACAGATTGTTGTACCGAAAAAGGGAGTCTTGGTGCAAAAACGTTTGGGAATCACTGCTCTAGAAGGTCCAGGCAGCCTGTGACCATCTCTGCAGCCCTCCTGGCAGCTCCATATTTCCGAAAAAGAGAAAAAAACCACTTCCTGTTTTCGTTGCGAAATCAGAAATGATTTTCCCCTCTTTTTTTTCCAGCAGCTTAGAATGCAGGGAGGGCTGCAGAGGACATTGCAGGCTCTTTGGACCCTCAAGACAGCCATAGCAACACCCAGATAAGCTTAAACATCCCTTCCCTGCTCGGCAGCAGCACAGTCCTGGAGATAGTACTGCTGCCCTCCCCCACTCCTGCAAAGATTTGCAGTGCTCCCAACTCCCTTGTAGGAGTTTTTGGAAGCACTGCAATATATTATTGTGGAAGAGCCACTACTGGCTCTAGAAAAGGAGTTTTTTAAATTAAAATTGCATATGTTAGCATTAGTATTCCTAACTTGCTGCAATTGCACTAGATCAAATAAATTGTATGCTCTTATATTTGGCTGAGGATTTACAGCCAGAACTTGATGTTACAGTAATTGTGTGTTTGCCAGCAAAAGCAGAAGCCCTGCATTCATTCTCTCTCTCTCTCTCTCTCTCTCTCTCTCTCTCTCCCGCTCCCGTTGACTGCTCCTTCCAAGTATAATAATAGAGATCTGATGATAAAAATGAAAGTAGATATCTGAAATCCATACGATTCCGAAATCCAGACATCTTTGTTCAAGACTTTTTGAAAACTTTCCGTAGAAAGAAAGTCTTGTTTTCATTCCCATGTACAAACTGAAGTTCTTTTCTCTGTTGTGTTGTGTTGTCCATTGTTGAAAAAAGAGGCCAGGAGACACACAAATGGGTAACAGTGAAAAGAGGAAGAATTTCTTTTTGTATTTATGCAATTATTCCAAAATCCAGAAAAATCCTAAATGCAGACACCTTCCTGCCCCAAGCAGTCCAGATAAGGTATAATCAACCTGTACTGGGAATAAGAGGCTTTGTACATTGTCCTTGTAGTGTACTTTTGAATGATGCTCATCCATCTGCTAATTGAGATACTGCTGTTTCAAAGTTCTTAGAATTTTAAAGGTGTGCAATGTTCCTATCTAGATAAGATGCAACAGCTAGGGATGAAACTGTGAACCTCTCCAGGAAATTTTATCTGTACTGTATTTTTCCACACTAGACTTTATTCTGACTGCGGGTTGTAATTTCTCTTCTAAGAAGTTCTGTATACTCTCTATTTTTTATTTCTTGATTGCCATCTTTTAATCCACTCCAGCCAAAGAAATTGAGATGTACAGTCATCAGGGA
Source organism: Lerista edwardsae (assembly GCA_029204185.1). Taxonomy (NCBI): domain Eukaryota; kingdom Metazoa; phylum Chordata; class Lepidosauria; order Squamata; family Scincidae; genus Lerista; species Lerista edwardsae. The sequence continues at coordinate 30,250,753 of JAJKFI010000008.1, forward strand.
TTCTAGAATGGACCTGCAACAAAATGTTGCTTCCTACTCTGATGCTTAGTTGGCTCAAGCAGACTGCCCCTCTGTTCAGTGTTGTTTTTCCATCTGCTACTTCAACATTCCAAGGTTTCTGGGGGACATTGATCATGTCCAGCAACAATTGGACACTTTTTAAGGGAGGAGGGCTTCATTTTAATTGGCTCGTGTTTAACTGCTTACCAAATTTTATGAAAATATGCATCCAAAAAAATACTTTAGTTTCCCCAAAATAGTAAATATTCACCAAATTTTAGACCACATCATGGGTGCCAACTAGGGGGCTGTGGGTTTTTCAGCCCCAATGTTTTTTTTTTCCCATGGTGGCAGAGCACCCATGTTCCAGCCAGCCCCCCCTGAACCCAACACCTATGCCAATCAGTGGCCCGAGCACCCATGCCTAAGGCCGGGGCATGCAATCGCCGTGGCAATTGCGTGCCCTGGCTTCGGGAGAGGTGGCTGTCGGGCCAGCAGACCCCTTCCCGAGGCTGGGACGCGCAATCACCATGGCGATCGCACGCCCAGCCTCGGGAAATGACAGGGGGCGTGGCCACATCAAAATCAGGGCATGGCCACATCAAAATCAGGGCGTAGCCACATCAACATCAGGGGCGTGGCCATGGGCACGCCTAATGTTAGAAGGAAGTTGGCGCCACTGGACCACATAATAATCCTGAAGTGATAACTAGATATTGACTTCTTGTCATTTTCTTTAATTATCTGACAGTCAAAAAATGTTTTTGTCTCCCCAAAATACTAAATATTCATCAAATTTTAGACAATACCTAATTTTAAATATTTTAAATAATTTTAAATACCCATATACCTGCCTGCAGTATATACTTGTAGTTATAGGTGTTAAGTTAAAACAATGAAAACTAAATTTTTAATGTGTTAAAGTTTTATTATAATACTCATGATATAGAAATCAGTCTCACTAATTATTAAAAATAAAATCACATAATAAATGTGAATTAAGTAATTATTGAGTTAGTAAGGCTTTCTTTGATTTTGCTGGCCGTCCTCTTTTACGTTTTTCCCCGAGTGGTAGACTCCTTGCTTCAGCAAATGGTTCAACATATTTCAGGCGAATTGCTAACCCAGCTAGATGTTTACAAATGTAATCTCTGAGATACTTTGGGCAATTGCATGTGCCATTCAGCCATTCAGTCTTGTCCTGTGGTAATGCTACTTCCCACTTGCTAAAATGTTGTTCCTTGTACTCATCAAACGTTTCCCAGGGATTGTCATAAATTTCACATTCCAGTGCGTCACCAGCTAGAATTCTGCAACACCGCTTCAATTCAGTGGTATTCTTTAACAGCATTTGTTCTGACAATTTGGCCCACTGATAAGCTCTGTCCGCATCTTCAAAGACACTGTAGGCAGCTGGGAAAAACGTCTCTCACTGTTTATGACATACTTGTTAGACCAATCCTTGACCGTATCTGAAGCAATGACTAATATAAGAATCGAGCAACAGGATGACGCTCACGAAGTGTACCTTTGTCTTTTATTATTCTGTTAAAAGCCTCCAAAGCATTGTTTGTAGCAGGTGTCCCTAGAGCTGTGCCCAAATATCAAAACAATTTTGAATCAGCCATTCATCTTCAAAGTAAGATTAAAAAGATATTTTGTCTTTCCATTTATCTAGAAATTTTTTGCAGGCTTGCTCAAAAACTTCCTTTGTTGAAGCACATTGCAAGTTACCAATATCTTTTAGTATGTCCTTCTTAGACTTCTTTCGCACTGATTGCTCAACTTGACACAGCATTGACACAATCCCGTTGTGCCGACGCTGTGCGATCCATAGGATTGCGCTGCCCATGAAAATATGCATCCCAAAAAATACTTTCGTTTCCCAAAAATAGTAATAATAGTAAATAATTAGTAGTAAATAATAATTTGACATAATAATTGCAAAAGTAAAAGTGTATTTTGGCAGTATTGTCCTGTAAATTTAGTGTTATACATTTGGTGAACATTTACTAAATTCAGTATAACCATAGTATTTAAAGGAAAGGCATTGCTAACACAATAGGAACTGTTGTTATTTTAGTGATGCAAACTTCCTTTTTCCATCTATCATCATTTGGTATCTCACAAGTATTTTTGGTGTTCATTATTTCTTGGGGGGCTATAGCACTAGGGGCTCAGTGTTTAATTTGGTAAGCATTTAATTTGTCCCCATTTGAATTTACAGACTTGCCTATTTCTGTGTGCCTAGGGAGTTCCCCAAGAATATAGAAACCACTACCTCTGTGTGGCCCCATTTCACTTGATACTTGATAGACACTTAGTCACCTGAATTTGTTATTATAGGTATGTTATTGGTAAAGTGTAAAAAAAATGTATTTTGAGCAAAACGGATCAATATTAGCAACTCCATGTGGGCAATATACTGTGTAATATTTGTATATGTCTTGTCAACTTGACTCTTTGGAGTTCAAGTTTTACCCTTGGCTCAGTGGGACATTTTCATCTTTTTTATTTGAGTTTAGATAATGACTGCTAATTACAGCTTCCTGAAATTCCAGTAAATTACAGTAATAACTCTTAAATATATTTGACAAAGAAGTAAAATGGCAGCAGCAATCCCCATGCAATAATCTCATTGGGCACAGTGGACTTAGTTCTGAGTAAACATACATGGGTGTGTGCTGCAATTGAACTCATATGTGTGTAATTTTTTTTTAGATCTTGAGTTTAAAATTACTTGTGACTGTGATTTCTATGTACATTGAAATCTTCTCCACAGTCATACTGCTTGAGTATCTCTTATGTGAACTATTTGGGACGGGAAGGTGTCCGGATTCTGGATTTTGGAATAATTGTATAAATATAACGAGCAATATATCTTGCTCTTTTCGCTGTTACCCATTTGGGTGTCTGCTGGTCTCTCTGACATTTTTCAACAATGGCACACACCTCAGAGCAGAGAATAGAATTTACAGCCTGTATATGGGAATGAGCACAAGACCTTTCTATAGACAGTTTTTTAGACGTGTTGGACAAAGATGTTTGGATTTCAGAATAGTCTGTATTTCAGATGTCTGCATAAGGGATCATCTACCAGTAGGAATATTCCAAATCTCTAAAATTATAGGAACTTTGAAACAGCAGTATCTCAATTAGCTGATGAATAGGTATAATTCAAAAGTGCACATGGAAACAGCTGCTCATTCCCAGTATTTCATTTTTAGTATCAGATCTCAATAATACTAATACTCAATAATGATGATGATGATATTTCTGTGTATATGAACAGAAGTCAGAAATACTGTGGAAGATTTATCATTCTTTCAGGTCGAAAGGTTATTAGATAGTTACCTTAAAGAAGTTGGAATTAATGAAGACAAATTCCAGGAAGCTTGTATGTCTCCCCTTGCTAAGACTCGTACCTCCCAGGTAATTATCATTGCAACAGAAGTATTGGTCGAGAAATGTGTGGTTGAGTTTCACTTCCTATTTCTCTCTCTCTCTCTCTCTCTCTCTGTAAATGTTGTACATAAAATATTTTGTTTAAAATACCCACAATGATTGCTTTTCCATTTGAAAAGAATGCATTTTGGCATGCATACATTCAGAGTAATTTTAAAATTGCCTATTGAAGCTGATGGAATTCATGCGTAATCATATTTAGAACCATATATTTAACCATTCACTTACTTTTTCTCTAAAACCTGAATAAACTGCAGTGGAAACAATAAACTTGACCTAGGATGTGTTACCTAAGGTTATATTCTTTGGCACAGCTGCTAGTGTGATTATTCCTTTTTTTTTTTTTTTTTTAACAACCGTGTTATCTGGTTATTTGGGAGAGTGTGCCAGGGCAGTGGATTACATTACTACTGTTATGTGGGCAAGAGACATATTGCAAAAAAAACAAGAAATCACAGCAAAGTATCTGTGCAAAGTGTTTCTTTGACGGGCAGTGCAATCCTAAGAAGTGTGCAGTATTGATGCAACAGGATTGTGTTGGCACTGCGCACTTAGTGCCGATGTGGGGGCACTGAGCGCCCCCCACGTCAGTGCTACAGCAACGGGACCAGTGCTGCAGCCAGTGCCAATCCTGTTGCGCTTGTGCTGCGCCACCTTACGTTGGCCAAAGCCGGGCGGTGCAAGGGAGGCGCCATGTTGGGATGGGGGAGGGAGTGGGCGGGCGGGCAGTGGGCATGCTGGCCTGTATGCCTGTGTTTTGATTTTACAATTGTGTTTTGTCCTATTGTTACTTGAATTGCAAACCTGTACTGGCTGAGCTCAAAGTGTGACCTAAATAAGCCCTTTGATATGAAGCACTTTAGAAACTCAAAGCATTATATTTCTATATGCTGTTGTTCTTAGGGAAGAAATATATCTGTATATGCACGCCAGAGAAACTAGATGGTTTCCTACCTTACAATTTTAGGCATAGGCATGACTTGCAGGAGCACTGAGTTCTCAGCTGTCTGTGATGAATCAGGAGAGGGAACTTGGGGTGGTGGTCGACATTGAATAGTAACTATTTCCAAAATTTTAACAAATGTATTTCCCCACATTTAGATTATTGTAATAATGTTGGGAGGTAGCCCTATCTTGAATTAATCAAGCTGCAAATTTATTAGTATTGTAAGAGTAAAACAACACCACACACTTTTTCCACACAGGCCATTTTGCAGCCCGTATTGGCAGCAGAGGATTTCAGATTGTTTAAAGAGATGATGGTCCAGAAAAACATTGAAATGCAGTTGCAGGCTATTAGAATCATTCAGGAAAGAAATGGTAAGGAATGGTCAAGGACAAGCTTGATGTCTTTTCATTTGCTGTGATTATTTCATTTATTTAAAATATGTACTGTATTTGTTTTTATTAAACGTACCATCAAGGCAGCCTACAAATAACAATGAAAACAAATTATTAAAAACATAAGGCAAAAGCCCCATGTAGTTCAGCATTGTTTCCCACAATGGCCCACAATCAAGAGAGAAGGCGTCCTTTCTCCAACAGTTGCTTCCTTGCAACTGGTATTCAGAGGTATAGTCAAAGGTATATACTGGATCTGATGGTAGCAGATAACCATCATGACTAGCAGCCATTGAAAGACCTGTCTTCCATGAATTTGTAAAACCATCCAAGGTAGTGGACATCACCCTATCTTGTGGCAATGAATTCCACAGATTATGTGCTGTGTAAAGATGTATTCCTGTTTGGGTCCTAATCTCCTGCCCATGAGTTTTCATTGATGGCCTCTAGTTTTAGTATTGTGAGAAAGAAAGATTAATGTACTGTATTTGTGCTTTTAGTGTAATTTGTTCTTTAGATTGTTTTAATGTTTCATAAATTATTGTGTTGTAATTTTTAAAACTGTTTTATTATTTTTGTACTTTTATATTGAATTGTTGTAAGCTGCCTTGGGTTCTCTTGGAGAAAAACAGCATTCTAACCTGTGAAGGTCCTGAAGGAGGGCATCTCTCACCACGTGGGGAGCCCCTCCCATTTGGGAAGGCAGAGTCAGACCTGATTGGATACTCCTCTCCTGGTGTGGGAGAGGCTCCCAATCCAGTCTGGATCTGAAGAGCTGGAATTGAAAGTCTGCCACACACAGTAACATAAGCACAAAGAACATGACGCGTAAAAATGACTGGACAAATCATTCAAACAGGAACCTAGTTCCTGAGAGGAACCTAGTAATCCCCGTAGGAGTGAACAGGAAAGAAAAAACCGGGGTTACAAGACAAGTGACCTCAGGAAGCCCTGACTAAACACCCTCAACCCACTATAAACAATAAAACATCCACCTAGCAGCCATAAGCCGGAAAGTGGCAGGCAGAATGCCCTCCTCCCTTTTCCAAGAACAGGACCTTCACAGGTAAGAATGCTGTTTTTCTCTGGAAAAGGGAGGAGGGCATTCTCTCACCACATGGGATGTAACAGAGCCACATCCGATGACTAGGGCGGGCCAGCTATGGCAAGAGAATTATTTAGGCACCACTGCCTGCAGAACCTTCCTACCAAAGGAGAGTTCAGCGGATGCAAAGGAGTCAATTTTGTAGTGCTTTATAAATGTGTTGGGAGTAGACCACACTGCAGCCCTACACCTTCTTGTCGCAACTGTCCTTGGGGCCCCCCCTCCCCCTCAGAGGGAATGACAGCATTCGATGAAATAGCTGCCATGGGTGCATTTACAACAGGAATTTTCAAGGCTTGCATGACACTGTCTGGCAATGAATAGAGCTTGTCAAACTCCTGTGTCCCATGCTTCAGATTCAAGGGAGTATTCCATTCCTTCTCCACTACCTCCTGAAAGGCATCAGGAAAGGGAACACATCAGGCTTATCTGGACCTTGAGGAAATAAACCCTTATGCCCCTTTGCCTTCTTGGTCGAAGAAGCCTCCTCAAGTTCCTCAGACTCTAAATCAGCCGTCTTGAGTAGTCTTGCAAAGCATGCGGGGAAAGTATTCAGTAGGGAAGAGCCTGTCAGATTTTTGGGGCTGACTCTCCTTCTCATCACTAGAGAGCTCCCCCTCCTCCCTTTCCGTATCAAAGGAAGAAGAATCAGAGGATTCGTGGAAAGAGGTCCGCCTATGTTTATCCATAGAGCGTTTGACTTTCTTAAGCCTCTTAGACTTCAAAAGAGTTGCTTTGATTTTAGCCCCATGTCTCTTTTTGCACATAGCCTTTTTACCCCGACAGGGGGAAGAATCCTCGGAAGAATCAACCGAAGATTGACTGGGGGAGGACTCTAGAGAGCAGAACACCGGGCTAGGCGATCTTGCCCTCTTCTTAGGCATTGACACTTGCTTAAGGGTTTTCTTAAGGAGAGATGGTATGTGCTGCTTCAAAGCCCCATCCAGAACCACCCTCACTGCCTCAGAAATGTTGTCCCCTGTATCAGCAGACTTGCTAGTAACAGGAACTGCGACAGGGGCATCGCCGCCATTTTCCCCAACCGAAGCGGCGCACTCATCCGCCATTTTGACAAATGGAACTTTTTTTTTGGTTAAAACAACAATCACAACAACAGTAAAAAATAAGTACCTGAATAGGGGTGGAGGAGCCCCTCAAAGACAGTCGAGCAGTGCAGGGACTCTCCACCACCTTCCCACCACACACTCACACAAGAACCCTCAAACAGCCTGTCTCCAAGGCTATGCCGCGCTGGAGACACTACAACAAACTGGCCACGCTCTGATACACACCCCGGGGCTATGCTGCGCCGGGAGTTCAAGGCTGTTGAAGGGGCTATGCTGCGCCACGATAAAGGCGGGAAGGGACTTGAGGCAACAAACAAGATGGGGGTGCGGTAGCGATCGTGAGGCACCGGCACTCGCACACCCACACCCACACAGTAGCTGGCAAAGGCTACTGGTCGCTCCCACAGAACGATCCTTCAGCCTAGATGACCTCCGTGAAGGACCAACTGTTCCTATAAGGCACTACAGACCTTCTGAGTGAAGCTAAAGCCGCTCTGATGAGGCGAGCTAAGCGCTACAGCGCTGACTCCCCACAAAACTCCCTCATGCTCTGACTCAAACAGGGGAGCGGGTAGAGATAAGGGAAACTGGGAAATTAATGGAGGTCACAGACAGGGTAACAGACAAACAATAAAGGAGAAAAACAGATGGAAAGAATTTGGAGAGGAAAATTGTAAAAGGCCAACGATTTTGGAGAGCTCACAGGCACACGACTCGACTCCACAAAAGGCATTGCCGGACTGGGTTGGGAGCCCCTCCCACACCAGGAGAGAAGTATCCAGTCAGGTCTGACTCTGCCTTCCGGATGGGAGGGGCTTCCCATGTGGTGAGAGAATGCCCTCCTCCCTTTTCCAGAGAAAGGCAGGATAAAAAAATATGGTAAATTGTTCTTTCCACACCATGTATAATTTTATGTCTCATTCCTTAATTGCCTTTTGGCAATTCCTTAATTGCCTTTTGGTTTGTAAAAACTCAATAACTTGTAGCTTTGCCTCATAAGTAGAGGTGTTTGAAAATGGGTTTTTTAAACTCAAAAGTAAGCCCATTGTGTTAGGTCTTGGGCTGTGATCTTATCTTTCTCACTGGAAACAAATACCTTTACTCATAAGGGAGGTGCTGCAGCCCTCTGATCATTTTGGTTGCCTTGTTTGCACCTTTTCAGCACTACAAAACGAACATATGAAGAGCCCCACTGGATCAGGCCAAAAATTGATCATCTAGTCCAGTTTCCTGTATCTCACAATGGCCCATCAAATGTCTCAGAGAGTACACAAGGCAACAGAATAGCCACATCTTGTCACTCCCTTGCACCTGGCTTTTTGAGATAACCTACTTCTAAAATCAGGAGGTTGCCCATACCCAATGTGGCTTGTAACCTGTGAAAGACATTTTGTCTAGAAGTCTATCTAATCCCCTTTTAGAGGCATCTACTTCAGATGACATCACCACAGGAGTTCCACAGACTAATTGCCCCCTGCATAAAGAAATATATATTGGCCTAACATATATTAGAAATGTGAAGAAATATATATTGGCCTAAGTGACTTGTGTTGGCCCAGCGCCACTCTAGGATTGCATCATGAATTCCTTAGTCAGGAGAGGCTGTTCTGGTACTGGTATCTACCTGAGGTCTTCTGCCATGAAGACCTATGCAAATAAGTCATTTAATTCCTATGCAATCTCTAAGCCCCTTTTATCATCCCTTTCCCTCACAATCGCGTGGGCCACTCTACTCTGGCAGGTTTCCTGCTTCTAGCATATTTGAAGAAGTTTTTATTCTTGATGTTGCTGGCCATATGCTTCTCAAAGTCTTTCTTGGCCTCCTGTATCATATTCTTTCATTTCTTTTGCCAGAGTTTGTGTTCCTTTTTATTCTCCTCATTAGGGCAAGACTTTGATTTATGGAAGGAAGCTTCCTTGCCTTTTACTGCCTCTGTAACTCTGCTTCTTGTTGGCCATATTGGAACCCTTCTTGACTTAGTCGAGCCCTTCTTTCTTTGCGGTATACACTTCTGGGCCTCTACTACTGTTGTTTTTAAACAGTCTCCATGTAGTCTGGACACATTGAACTCTCTTATCTTCCCTTTCAACTTCTTTTTAATTGGTCTCATTTGAAACCAGTCAAGGGATTTTGTGTCGTATTTGGTTGACACTCTTCCCCCGACATGCATGGCGAATCACATTGCAGCATGGCCACTGTTCCCTAGTGTAGCTCAGTAACATTTACATCCCTTACCAGGTCCTGACTGCCCCACAATATTAAATCCAGTCGCCTCTTCTCTGGTGGGTTCCATGACTTGCTGCCCTAAGGCAGTCATTTAGCATGTCAATGAATCCAGTCTCTCTTTTATGACCAGAGCATGAATTGACCCAGTTGATATGAGAATAATTGAAGTCCCCCATGATTACAACCCTGTCCCCACTATTACATTGCTCCTTGGGACTGGTATTTTAATCCACAGTAACTCTATGGTGGAGTTGGCTGGATTATCCTGCCATCAATCTCTGGTCTGCTGGATTATTCTACCCAATCTTTGATTTAGATGGCCACCCCACCTCCAACCTGCCCCTTCTTACAGAGTTTATAGCCTGGGATTGCCATGTTCCATTGGTTCTCCACATTTCACCAGATTTCGGCTATGCCCACTATATCAGTGTTTCCCTTAACCACCAAACATTCCAGTTCTCCCATCTTTCCTCAGAGACTTGGAGTACTTGTCTAACAACATCTGTATACTGGGTCCTCCCCCCTCCCCCCAGAAGGGCTGCTTGTTTGCTCTATTTATCCCTGCAGCCTCTCATTCTGCTGGACTGGCTGTCATGTCTCATCACTCTTCCACTTCTAATTCCTGCTTTGTCATTACCTTTGTCATTACTCCAAAAGGATGAGGGGTCTCGAACTGGATGCCACTCAGCTCCTTTCGGCTTTCCCTCAAGGTCCCTTTCCTGCCACCTTTTTAATGTTGCGCACCAACAGCCTGATCAGAATCAGATTCAACCAGAATTTTGTTTCATTGAAGCCCATCCCTTTTTGTACTGGCCTGGCTTGTCCCAAAACATTCCCCAGTGCCTAATGAATTTAAACTGCTCCTCCCAATGCTATCATCCCATGCATTGAGACTCCAAGCTCTGCCTGTCTAGCTGGTCCTGGCATGGAGCAGAAAGCACTTCCAAGAACACTACCATTGGGGTCCTGGCTTTGAGCTTCCTCCCTAGCAGCCTAAATTTGGCCTCTAGGACCCCATGTCATTGATACTGACATGCACTATAACCCCTACCTCTTCCCCAGCACTTTCAACCAGTTTGTTTAGGAAATATTCACAAACCATTGCACCAAGAAAGAAAGTCACCATGCGACCCTCACATTTGTTACATATCCCCTCTTTGCTAAATTCCTAATTTTGGAATCCCCCACTAAAAGGAGCCCCCAAGAGGCATTCTGAATGCATTCTGAAGCTTAAAACATTACTTTGAGTTTCCTGACAAAATTGGTTTTCCAAAGTAATCTTTAAAGGCCCTCTGGAGGCTCCAGAATGCTTTCAGAGAGCTGGAGGATGTCACATGAGGCTCTGGATGCTCACCTGGCAGGTGTCTGTCTAGGCAACAGTCTCTGTGGGGGTGGGGGAATGGCATTCTGTGGTCCTGGTCCTGTGTAGCATATGGGCCAGGATTGCGGCTGTGCTGCAGCTGAGAAAACCCTATCCTGCATCTCTGCTAACTGCACCTCTGTAGACAGGGATATGGTGCAGATAGTTGCTGTATGCAAACTGGTTCATGTAGGAGGAGGCATGCCTTCCAAGTATCCAGATCCCAAGCCATTTATTTACAGATTTTGACCTGTGTTGGATCTAGAAAAGATGCCCAGCAACAACTCATAGTTCATTTAGAAAATTTGCCTGTCATATTTCTATACTTGTTCTTTTGTTCTCTTTTAAAACAGGTGTCCTACCTGACTGTTTGACAGATGGGTCTGATGCGTACACTGAAATTGAGGAAGAAGAACTGAAAATATTAAGGGAGGTTCTCAGGTAAAAATAACTTTTTTTTGCTTAATTTTTGTCTCTGCATTTGGCTACATATTCCTTACACCATGCATCGTTAACACCATGGGAGGGACTTTGCAGAGCCCTGATAAGCATATGTAGGATTGCAACTGGAATGACAAAGTTAAAAATTGATGTTGGAACCATATGAACCATACCTTTTTTGAGCACGATGCTTAAAATAAACTGTTGCTATATGTTTACAGAAGCAAAGACAGAAAGTTTTAAGGCCTTCCTTAAATCTTTGAATTTTTGCTTCTGACATCATTGGGAACATTGTATTGATATAATGTTTTAATGTTAATACAAAATGCCTTCTTCTGTGTATATAACCTTAAAGCAAAAGAGGCAGAAAAATCAGAGGCTATCAAACTTTGGTCTAAATCCTTCTTCTGCTTGGTTGAATCTGTTTGGAGTACCTTTTTCTGTCATTCAAATGCTTAAGTATTTCTCCAACCACATAACATTCTAGACTTCAGACATGTTATATTCCTAATTTGAGCAGGTCATTTTGTCAGTGTGCTATTGAAAGATTGGGGGCTACATTTCCTGTTGAACCCTGATTACTAAATGAAGTATATGGCGTGTCACTTGAAAATTTTCTTTAATATTCTGCACCAGTTTTGTGTATGGCTCTGTATGTATATGTGGAATTGAAGAGGAGCCAATGTTATTTTTCTAGAACATGCTTTGTTACCTCTCTGAACATGAAATCTGGTACTACCTCCCTCTCTTGCTTTCTTTGGATTCCTCCACAAAATTTAGACTTTTCTTTAGTCCTTTGGCTTGCCCCTGAATCCTTGTTCCCATAACCGCATTTAAGTATGTATAGCAGCGTTGCTTCTTCCACCCCATCACTGTTTTCAGCTTCTTAAATTGCCAGCTCCTTTGGGTGCAGGGGTTTGTTTTTTGCTTGGAACACTGAAAATCACCTTGAACACTGACAGGATACTGTGCAATATTAACTGTAACAACATTCTAATCATAACTGTCATAAAACCTATCAGTTTAATGTATGCACCTGTACAGCCAGGGTGTAGTGGGAGTTATAGTAGTCATAGCACAATCCTAACCTGGAGTTAGGCTGGCACAATTAGGCCAGCAAAGTTTGGCTGGCACAAGGTCCACCGCAAAGTACATTTGGACCACTCTCGGAGTCAGGGAGGATGGTGCACGTCTGTGTGCTGGCTTCTCTGACTCGGAGTGCGGTCCAAACATACTATATAGTGTCCCTTGTGCCAGCCAAACTTTGCTGGCCTAATTTTGCCAGCCTAACTCCAGGTTAGGATTGCGCTCAGTTCCTTTAAATCTGTGCAGTACTGTATTCGATTTGCTTCATTCCTGCTCCCCCTGGCTTCTCTTTCCGGGGCACCACTCCCCTTCTGACTATTTCTATGCTTTGTTAGAATTGAGTAACTTAACATGCATACAAGTATAGCATGTTGCCTTGCTTTTGGTTTTGTAGGAAGTCTAAAGAAGAATATGATCTAGAGCAAGAAAGGAAAAGAACTCAAGAGGTATGCTGAGATTCAGTTACATGCACCTACCACATAAATGTGGTAATTCAGTTGTTCTCTTTGGTATCTAGTTAATATCTGTTAATTCAGACTGCAGCTAAACACTCTTCTCATTAAACTTCCTGGCTTCATTAAAGGATTATTATGTTCTTGTTACATATTAAAGTGTGTGAGTGAATGAGTGAGTGAGTGAGTACGAACTGTATTGCAGTTACAGACCAGCCCATAAATAAAATGAGTACAAAAAACAATATATGGAGTATACATAAATAAAATATTATCTATCTAAAGAGTTCTTCTCTTTATTTTGTGAAGTTGGGCCTTATCATGTCACTGTGTACTGAAAAAGGTGACTAATGAAGATGTTTTAAAAATCATCCAAATTGAAGCAAAACCTATGTTTGTATCAGATAGTAGCCAGGTTGTACACATGTATAGTGGAGGAACAAGTACCTGATGTCTTTACTATGCTACTGGTACTAGGGGCCAAGGCAGCTTCTTTTTTAGCTTTTCAAATGTTCATGTGTGATGGAGGGGTGGGTGGGTGGGTGGGGGGAAGGGACTAGGAGAAGCCTGTCTGTTAGCTCATTTGTAAGTATGTTTTAGATGTTGATTCAGCAGTGTGTGTGTGTGTGAGCTGTGCCCAGCTGATGACTATGGTACTGGCAACCCTATTTTTGGTGGGTTGCAACACTGACAAGCTGGTAGCTGTCAGGGAAAATGTATTCAGTTCTATGAAATCAAAATAGAACAGCACATGTGCATTTACTTGTAAGTAGTTTGACTGTGCCTCAATCCACTCAGACGGTGCCTCAGTCCACAACCTGAGACTGTGCCCCAGGTTGAGGGGAATGCAATACCACCAGAATGTTGGGATCTGTGTTTATCAGATCAGGATCAAACTCTCAAGAAGGAAGTCCTGCCCCAGGTGACAAGGAAAATGTGTTAAGACCTATGGAAAGCAAAAGTGAGCCACAAATATTTGTTTACTCATGAGTAGGCAAACGGTCCTTTGCTCTCATCGAAGGCCAGGTGAAGAGGAACATAAGGCCACTAGAATGGTCCTGATCTGATGAATGTGGAGCTCCCCTCCCCTCCAATAATAAAAGGGATAAAAACAGAGGCTTGAGTGGCTGGTAAAGTGAAAAAAAATATTTAGTTTTGTAAAGCTGGATGGGTCCCAAAAGTGTTGTTTAGAAAGTGGGTCCCAGTGCTAAAAGGTTTGGGAACTACCGTACTATGGTTTTTTGAACATAGGTTTAGTTATGGTCTAGACAGGTTTAGCGAGTCTCCTCTTCCTCCCAAATAAGAATGCACCTAACAGGGATGTAGCTATAATTTTTGGTTGACAGGAGAGAAGGACTAATGGTAGTAGAAGAAACGCCTCTTTTTGTATTAATTGATATACTATGGTAAGTTTTGTTTGTTAGGTTTTGTGAAAACCATCTTTTTTGAACATCTTGATTGACAGAAGAGCTGATATGAGACTTGCTTTAGCAAGTTACTGCTTTTTTTATTACTGTAATGTGCTACTGGATGTTGTCCCTCTTTCTGTTTTTCTTATCTGTATAGACACATGAGAAACTGAAATCAGCTGCTGGTGCACACAAATCTCCAGGCCATATGAGTGAAAGTGCAGGAACTAAAGCATCTGTTGACCATGCTACAAAACTATTATCAGGTAGGGTTACCTGCAAGTATCTAACTTACATGAAATCGCTAGTTATGGTCTAGGAATTTCAGTGTTGATGAACATTGTTTGAATTGATGCCAAACTTTGTCTCTCAGAAAATGCAAAGGAGGGAAACATTTAGGTATCCTCCATAGCAGTGGTCATCAGTCCTATTTGGACTTTGAAGACACTGTAAGTGCTTGCAGGGGTGGAGCGGAGGTGGGGGGGAGGGCTTGGTGGTGCTGCAGCGATCGCAGTGCTATGGGCATTTAAGGGCAAGTGCCCTATCTGGATGAGGTCCTTGTGGGTACAGAAGGGTTGGGGAGACCCACCGCCACTTCCGCGGGCCTCCCTGATGCTACAAATAGCTCTGTTGCAAGATCAGAGCTTATATTCCTGTTTGGATGCTAAACAGGAAGTTAGCTCCAACCTTGCAACAGAGCTATTTTTAGCATCAGGGAGGCCTGATAAATAACCAAGTAGTAGAGGCCCAGAAGAAGTGTATTCTGCAAAAAAAGAAGGGCTCGATTAAGTAAAAGAGTGTGTTAGCATGGCTAATGAGCAAAATTAGAGAAGCTGTAAAGGGCAAGGAAGCTTCCTTCCATAAATGGAAGTCTTGCCCAAATGAGGAGAATAAAAAGGATCACAAACTCTGGCAAAAAAATATAAGAAGGTTAACATGGGAGGCCAAGAAAGACTTTGAGGAATGCATGGCCAGCAGCATAAAGGGAAATAATAAAAGCTTCTTTAAATATGTTAGGAGAGAGAGAGAGAGAGGCAGTCGGATGGTGAGGGAGGGAAAGGGGAGATAAAAGGGGGGACTTGGAGATTGCAGAGAAATTAAATGAGTTCTTTGCATCTGTCTTCATGGCAGAAGACCTTGGGCAGATATGAGTGCCAGAACTGTCCCTCTTGACTAGGGAGTTAAGTCAGATAAAGGTTAAAAGAAAAGATGTATTATACTTAGTTGATAAATTAAATAGCAATAAGTCATCAGGCCCAGATGGCATCCACCCAAGAATTACGAAGCTACTGAAAAATGAAGTTGCTGTTACATATCTGGATTTTCAGAAGGCATTCGACACGGTCCCCCACAAAAGGCTGATGAGGAAACTTCACAGACAGGGAATAAGAGGGCAGGTCCTCTTATGGGTTAAGAATTGGTTGGGGGAGCAGGAAGCAGAGAGTGGGTGTCAGTGGGGCAATTTTCACAGTGAAGAGTGGTGTGCCCGAAGGATCTGTCTAGGACCATTTGTTCATAAATGATCTGGAGGTATAAGGAGTGAGGTGGCCAAGTTTGCAGATGACATTAACTTTTCCAAATGGTGAAAACTGGAAGAGATTGTGAAGTGCTCCAGAAGGATCTCCCCAAACTGGGAAAATGGGCAGCAAAATGGCCAATGTGTTTCAATGTAAATAAGTGTAAATTAATGCATACTGGAGCAAAAAAAATCAAAAATTCACATTTAAACTAATGGATTCAAAGCTGTCTGTGACAGACCAGGAAAGATCTTGGGTTACTGGTGGACAGCTCGCTGACAATGTCGGCCCAGCGTGTAGTGGTGGTGAAGAAAGCTAGTTCCATGCTCAGGATAGTTAAAAAGGGGATTGAGAATAACGTAGCCAATACTGTATTGCCGTTGTACAAAGTGATGGTAAGGCCGCACCTGGAGTATTGCATACAGTTCTGGTCACCACATCTCAAAAAGGACATAGTGCAATTAGAAAAACTACAGAAGAGAGAAACCAAAATGATTACTGGGCTGGTACATGTCCCTTACGAGGAAAGGATACAGCATTTGGGGCTCTTCAGTCTAGAAAGAAGGTGCCTGAGCGGGGACATGATTGAAATGTACAAAATTATGCATGGGGTAGATAGAGTAGATCGAGAGAAGCTATTTTCCCTCTCACACAATACCAGAACCAGGGGACATCTGCTAGAGTGTTAGGAGAGTTAGAACAAACAAAAGAAAATATTTCTTTACTTGGTGTGTAATTCATCTGTGGAACGCCTTGCCACAGGATGTGGTGATGGCATCTGGCCTAGATGCTAAAGGGAATTGGACAGAGTTATGGAGGAAAGCTCCATCACAGGTTACAAGCTATGATGGGTATGTCTGCTCTGAGATTAGCTGGTTGCTCATCATGTGGGTTGGGTAGGGTTTTTTTAAAAATCCAAATTGGCCATAGATAGCAGTTTTGTTGCTTACCCCAGCCTGATTAGGGTGGGATGGTGTGTTCAGTAGGATTCATGACTTAAAAAATGGTTATTTGTGTTGAATAAAATTAAACCACAACCAGTCTGGTGTTTGTCTTGGGGTGGTGAAAGGGTAATTGGCTACATCAGAATGGCAGATGCAGGGGAGTGGCAGCAAGATACAAGTGTTTGGTTGTCTTGTGTGCTCCCTGAGGAATCTGGTGGGCCACTGTGAGAAAAAGGAGGTTGGACTAATGGGCCCTTTGCCTGATGCAGCAAGGCTTTTCTTACGTTAACTTTCCAGCACTGGGATAAAGGCAGTGCAGGCAGTGCAGGTAAGGGAACAAACATTCCCTTACCTTGAGTAGGCCTCCATGACTTCTGTTCCATTGCAGAATGCAGAACATGCCTCATTGGCACAGCAATGTCAGTGCTGGAAAGTTGGTGTGAATTGCACCCTCAGACTTGCATGTGCCAAAACACAGCAGTTGCACCAAATGAAGAAAATGTAAATCTTCAGCAATGGACAAAACTTTTAGAGAAGGGGAAGTCCCCTTTAAATCTTATTAAAGCCCCCATTATTTAACAATCCCAGGTTTTTGGTCTGTACTGTGAATATATAAAATGCTGATTTCTTTGAATGTAAATTTAGGTCTAGAGGCAAAACACAAAGATATATCTACTCGAGAACTGTCCTCTGCTAAATTGAAGGAAGATAGTCGGCGGAAAGCAAATGGGAATGGATCTGAATATGTAACCAAGCAAATGGGAATGGAAGGCCGTGTAAGTTGAATGCTTGCACCATTTAAGATGTAGGTAACATGTTACTATGGTATTTGAATCAATATTATACACTCCTTACTAAATACTATTGTATGATTTTTAAATTTTGTCTTACTGTTGTGTATAGAGAGTTGTTGCTTGCAGAGAGATATTGAAGTAAAGCTACCTTGTAAGTTCTAAATTTTAATTTTTACCAGAAATTATCAGAACTTGGAGCACAAGAGCTCAGAGAGCGTGAAGACTATCTAAAGCAGAAACGAGATGCGCTAATGGCTTTGAAGAAAGAGACAAAAACTAATTTACCACCACAGAATACAGAGGAGAAAGAAGAGCTGTCGTCTTCTAAAGAGGTGAAAGACTGCCCCCTTAATTAACATAACTGCAGTGAAAAATATGGTCCCTATGCTGACATTGCACAAGTTTAGCCCCAATTAGATATTTTGAATAAATGAGTTGAAACCAGATCGGGGACCTGTTCCCTGTTCAGCTAATCAGTTTTCAAAATCTCTAACTGGCACTTGTGCAATTTGCCGTATGCCTGTAATAGCAAGCTCCTACCCCTGACCAATCAAGGTGATGATGCATATAATGGAGAACTGACATCAGAGTAGGTTGATAGAAAAGCAATGTTTAAATAGAAGAAAATTGAAACAGAAAAAGAAAGGGCACGTTGAGTGTTCTAATAGTCATCATGAGACTAAGAGTGCAATCCAGAGCACTTGTTAGGCCGGCAAAGTCCCTTGTGTCAGCCCAGGAGCGTCGCAGATGTCGTTAGGCATGTTTGCGCTGACTCTGGAGGAGGCTGGGCCAGCGCATGAATGTGTGCTGGCTCAGCAAGGTCAGATCCAGGCCGGATGCCACCCAGACCAGGTAAGGAAGCACTGGCTGAAGGAGGCCAGTGTAGGGTGGAGAGGGGAGGGTGGACATATGGGCAGACTGGCTCAGGAAAGGAGGTGGGACCAGCCTCTGGCACTGGATGATGATGATTATTATTAATTAGATTTCTATCCCGCCTTTTTGCCCGGAGGCACCCAAGGCGGCATTACAACATAAAAATACAATATAAAAGTTAACATTAAAAAGCAATTTAAAAACAATACAATAAAACAAAATTAAAACAATACAATTTAAAAACAAGCCCAGTGGATCATAAAATAAAATATAAAAATGTAACAAACCAGCCAGCCTGTCAACAGTTAAAAGCTTTTTGGAATAAAAAGGTCTTCAGCCCCCGCCGAAATGTTAACAAAGAGGGAGCAGTTCTCAATTCTAAGGGGAGGGTGTTCCAGAGTTGGGGGGCCACCACTGAGAAGGCCCTCTTCCTGGCCGCCGCCCCTCTCACTTCTCCTGGTGGCGGCACAGTCAAAAGGGCCCCCCCCAGATGATCTAAGAGTACGGGTTGGATTATATGGAAGGAGGCGGTCCCTCAAATACCCTGGACCCGAGCCGTAAAGGGCTTTAAAAGTCAAAACAAATAAAAAGTCAAAACATTATGTCTCCTCTTCAGTTCTAATTCACATACGCTGATCTGTTAACATAAAATGAAACATGCAGGGTCAACAGATGCATTTAGAGCAGTGCTCTTCCAATGGTGGCTTGTGAACCACCATAGAGAACAAAACAAGGGCCATTTCCCCTTAAGGGGAGTGACCCAAGAAAGCAATGCCTGGCAGCACAGTGGAGCTCCCGGACCCTCCCCCTCCCACAAGTACTGACCTGGTCTTCAAAGTCCGAATAGGACTTAGAGTATGTGTTTTGAACTCAACTCCGCTTGGAACAATCTATCCTATAAAAACAGTATAATTTTTTTTGTGTTTGAACTGTTCTCTACTGATATTCTCTACTGTAAATCATTCTGTAAATCAATTCAATGTTATCCTGCCTGTTATGGGGGCAGGCGCCTGAGATTGAGATGTTCCCCAGCACGGCTTTGAGGGAAGATTGCCAAGCTCCTGTTCTTAGCTTCCACATTAATGCTGAAGCGAAATTGTCACTTTGCTTCATAGTATGTAACAGTGGTCTCCAAACTGGAGACTGCTACAGCACCAAAAAGGCTCCCCGCTGCAACCTGCGCTTTTCGTTCCACTGGGGAGCCAAGTTACAGCTGCAACTATAGACCCCCCCCCGTGTCGCAGCTGCGGCTGGCCACAGTGACACTGGGGGACTGTAGTCATGGCTGTAACTTGGCTCCCCAGCGAAATGGTAAGTGCAGGTCACCGGGTGGAGGAAAAAGCAGTCTCTGCATCTGGACTGGAGTTTGGAGACAGCTGGTATAGAATGTGAACGCACAAATATTTGCTTAGATACGATATTAACCACATATAGGAGCCATATGGTAGGAGTCCATTAGTGTGAAAATGTGCATTTAGGGCCTGTTTGAAATGTGTTTGTCATTTTTTCATACGCTCTAAACAGTATCAAAAGACTTCCATGTTACTGTCAAAAGAATGGTGAAAAGCACCAGGTCACATGCTCCTGATCCTTCTGACAAAAATTCAGCTACTTCTACTTAAGTAGCCAAAGATATAAATTTAAGTGGCTACCTAATTGATGTAAATAAGTCAGGACTGGCAATGCTTGCTTCTGAGCATCCCCCTGTAAGGCAATATCCTGCTTTTTGCAGTTCTTGCTTTAACAAGCCAAAGAACTCCATAACATATCCATGTTACAAAACTGCTAACATACTATTTCTATACCACTTACATTTCTACGAAATACAGGTTGATCCTACTTATTGGTGGATCTGGTTCAACGCATGTCCCTTGGCCCAACTTAAAACCTTTTGAACTTGCATGGTCTCCAGAATGCCGTTCAAAGGCATAAAAATGTCACTTTGGTTTTCCTCCAGAAGACAGAAGTAGAGTTTTTTTGCCTCTTATGAGGAATTCTGAAGCCCTTAGATGGACACCTGTAGTCTCTACTGACTTCAGAAAGCCCTCCAGAGCACAGCTCCAGTCACCAGATTTATCCGCTGTTTTGGGTATCCACAGTATCTGGGAACAGGCCTTTGTGGATACAGAGGCCCCACTTGTATTGTTTTATTTTTAACATACTACCGTTTAACATGTTTGCTTCTAGGGAATTTCAGAAGAAGAACAGCAAAGATTGCTACAGAAGAAAAGGATCCTTGCTGCAAAATTGAAAGAAGAAGTTATTAATAAGCGATAGTTTAGAGGAGTTGCTTTTAAGAAGAGTGGAGTATATTTAACCATGAACTGAATTGTTTGCTTTATTTTTGATTTTATATATTACAAAAACAGTAATGTTCTGTAGGGTTTTAATTTTTAAAACCAAGTTTTGGTTTTTTAAAGTAGGTGTAATTGTTCCAAAGCATTAAACATGCAGTAGTTTAGATTCCTCTGATTTCTTGTATTGCTGAATGGGAATACTAGGTTTTTAATTTGTCCTTTGTTTTTCAAGTACCTCTTCACAAATTACTTTGTTACAACTCAGCAGTGACATGTTATACATTGGTTTTAATATTATAAACTCTTATTGAATATAAGACAAATGGGAAAAAAAGTTTGGGACCTCAGACAAGTGGCATAGTTGTCAGATTAAGGCCAGTTTGCACACTATGGCTGAAGCTAGCACATTTACACACATTTGCCCTGCATGATGCAAGTCTAAGACAAGATGCTTCTTTAAACTACCTTGTGTCACACAAGAAACACATCTGCCTGGTTTGTTAGCCTCACTCTAGCTTCACCAGTACAAATAGCTTAAAGCTATCGCAGAATTGACTGTTCAATTTTGACTCCATTGCAATTATACTAACAGTCCCAGCTATTGTTTATTTCTTAAGGATCCTGAATGCACTTACATGTCTGAAAGATTCTGAATTACCACTATCTCAACACTTCTGAGAAAACAGAAGGCTTTCCAAAACAGTAAGAAACAATCAATCCACATTTCATGTAACTTTTTATTAAAATAGTATTTAACTGAGACATGTTGGCAGGTGTAATCTTTCTTTAAAAAAATCAGTTGAAGGGCCCCAGGCATTTGAAATGTGGGCTGTCATGTGACAAAATGTAGCCAGCATGTAAACTGGAGTTTGTGGGGGGAAGAGTACAAGTGAGGCAGATTTATAACTCTAGAGAAGCACTTCAACTTCCACAGCATGGCAATATTTGTGTTCAAATATTGGCTGACATGTTTTATTTCTACTAAACAATAAAAAATTAGTTTTTGCTAAAATAGTGACTCAATCTGGTTTGCATACGTTATTAAAATCTAACAGTCTTTGAGAAAAAGAAAATGAGAGCCTAAATTTTTTCTCTTTTCCAATGACTTAATAGAAAGCTTGGGGCCAGGGATCAGGTGAATTTCACTGTGAAGGCAAATAGCACATATTGAGCTTCCTATTAGTAACTGTAGAATGTTAAAGGAACTAGTCATGGTGGGGAACAGGAAACTTGCCAGGAGTGCACAAAAAGTGAACAGCAACAACACTGTTGAACCAGCTCCATTGTTTCCCTTGACTACTTCCTTTCAACATCAAACTCTCAACTGAAGAAGTGAGAAGGAAGCCCCATTTTAGTTGCCTGGAGCCCCCAGAGAGTGAAGAGATATGTCTTTCAGGCCATAATAACTAATCAGTCATTCACAACACACTGAATCAAATCTAGAAGCATTCATTACTTTTTCTGCTAGATTTGGTTCAGTGGTGTATAATTAAATTGTACAAATAACTCTTATTAAAATCCTCTAAAATGGCCACATTTCAAAATCCGAATTTAACTTACCATTTACAACAAACCAAACAAAACCAATAATTATGGAATTACAGGGTCACATTTTAATTCCTGAATTTTACAGTTCAGCATTAATATCACCACATGTATACAAATGGTGTAAAACAAGTACAGTGGTTTTTTTCAATACAAAATAAACTTCTGTTTTATGGAAAAAAAACTATACTTCATATCTACACAGACAGCCCATCTTTTGCAAACAATAGCTAAAATTAAAATTAACTACAAAATCTCCAAAATAGGGAAACTGTGTCAGTAACTGTTCCAGGAGAAATGGACCCATAACTCATTACAAGAGTGATCTATAATGGTGTATTGCCGCTGGTTTTATAGTTCAAATCACTCTTGACATATTCATAGTTTGGGAAATTTCTTCTTTCTTCTGCATGATCTCAGATCATATATGGCCAAACTAACATTAAAATATTTACAGTTCACTTGCTCTGAAAATAAAAAGGTCTCAAAATGGTTGCCTCCATCAATTTACCTATTGTACTTCTGAAATTTTACTTAAATACATGGAATGTGTTAAGAAGCAGCCTTTGTACTATACTCCCTAGATTCCAGATGCTGCATGTTGACTGTCTTCATATCACTATTGGTCAAAAAATGACTGCCCCCACATTCAGGTTTCAAAACCTTCTGCCAGCATTTCACAACATTCTCTTGCCAAGGTGAAATGCAGTTGGCTCAAAGAAAATATTTTCTGAAGCTAGCAGGGAGTAACTCCATTCAACTTGGATTCCATAAAATGCTATTACTAGTTGCAACTCAGATGCCATTTCAAGTACTAGGGTTTATTATTGATGGTTCTAGAGATTCTTTTTCTAAAAGCTGATGATCCTTGACATTGGTTTTCCTGAATAGCTTCTTAACTCCTGGTCATCTTCCACTTCGAATCCAGTTTCTCTTCCCCTTTCAAAATACGGAGTTGGAAAAAAAATTAATTTGCCACTCAGCATGCACTACATAGCAGGGTGCTACCCTCTCTAACTTGGCTGACTGTGCAAATAGTGGTCCCCAACTTCTGAATTTATTTTTATGGAAAGAGATTCATTTAAAAGAGGCGTTTGCTTAAAAAACCACAATGGACAGCACCATTACAAAGTTATGTTACTAGGTTTGCAATTGAAGCCTTACAATTTTCTTCTAGCTTGGATACAAACTGGGGCAACCCTGCAGTATCAAAAAATTACTTTTCCCATCCCCTCACGGAACCAGGGTGGCTCTTTTCTGCTGGCAAGATGTCATCCAGGCGCTGATTACTAACCCACCATTTCCATTTAATTTTTAACAGCCCACATGGCAGACTCATCGACTAGAAAGAGATTAGCTTCTCTGGAAGTCTGGTGTTCTTAGAACTAAACCCTTCTAGTTGAGTTTCTTTTGCTACTCCTTATATTGTGTATTTTCCAGGGAGAAAGCTTTCCAGAGTCAGACTATGTAGCTCAAACAGTCACAGCGTTTAAGCACCCCAAAGTAGAGCTTGTTTCAATATTTAAGAGCCAAGACGAGGTCTTTTTCGGGGGGATGTCTCTTCCTCTTCATCCTCTTCCTCATCATCTGGATAATCCACAAGGCCAACTAAACTTCCCTGTTGAATATAAAAGAAATACTTAATATTTGAAAATTCTCAGAAAAAAAATCTGCCCAGCTTGCAAAGGAAAAGGCCAAGTCCGTACCATGCTGAGGTGTGCCTGGTATAGTTCTCTTCACATTAGAAAATAAGTAGGAATGCAAGCATTGCCCATTAAATAAATCAAGAAAAGCCCTTCCATGTACTAATGTAGGCGTCTCCAAACTACTGCCCAGGTGCCACATCCTGCCCACTGGGAGTATGTTTGGACCACTCTCGGAGTCAGAGAGGCCAGCACACAGACGTGCGCCATCCTCCCTGACTCTGAGAGTGGTCCAAACACGCTTTACCCTTGTGCCAGGCAAACTGTGCCGGCCTAACTCCAGGTTAGAATTGTGCCCCAAGTAGCCTTTGAGAGGTAGGCTTGGAGCCTCACACACCAACCAGGAAATG
Organism: Lerista edwardsae; assembly: GCA_029204185.1. Taxonomy (NCBI): domain Eukaryota; kingdom Metazoa; phylum Chordata; class Lepidosauria; order Squamata; family Scincidae; genus Lerista; species Lerista edwardsae. Next base: position 30,274,729 of record JAJKFI010000008.1, read on the forward strand.
GCCAAAGCAAGGGAGGGCAAAGGGGTGGGGCTGTAGCTTACATGGCAAAAGTATAAAATGAACTGTGTCCTGACATTTTTATTTTATTTATTTATTTCCCACTTGTACTAACAGGAAGTTCTCTGTTTATGATATTCATAGCAATACGACAAGGTGGCTATTAGATTTGTTTTAGAGGGGAACTAGACCAAGATTCTGTGTCTATCCACAGTTATTAGCTAAGCCAGGCAATAGCATCCCTGTTCAGAAGCAGCATGCTAATGAATACCAGTTCTGGGTTGACAACAATGGGGCGGGGAAAGGCCGGCTTTCACGTTCTCCTTGTGGCTTCACAGAGGCATCAGTTGGTCCCTTAGAAGTAGCTGGTCCCTTCAATTCAGTGGACCTTTGGCCTGGCCCAGAATACCTCTTCATTAAGAATAATGCTTAAGAAATCCTTACTGCATAGGGGGTGTAATGTCTGAACCAAATAACTAAGACTTTTATGGAACCAACAGAAAGGCTGATAGAAATACAGCATCTCCTATGGGCAACAATATATGTATACAGTATATGAAGTAGGAATAATTTTAAGACACATTAAAAGGTTTGCCACATGAATGGTCAACTGGCTGCTCCACCATCCAGTGACATCTGAAGAAAAAAAAAAAAAACCTTGGGAATCAAGACCAAGACACAAGAATCAGCCATTCCATAGATCTGACATGGCAAGAGCATTTCTGTGTTGCTATGAAAAATTGGAGTGCAAATTAAGCATGAATGTACTGAACACTAGTAAGCAGCATATTTTAAATTTTTTGTGTTACCAAACACTCCAAGTGGCTAACCAAAAACAACAGGTGTATTCTAACAGGTGCTTGCACAAGTCTTCTGCCTTGCTCCACCCAAGCAAAAACTTCTTGACATTCCAAAAAGCCACTCCCGAAGGTTTGGAGATGCAGTGCAGGGAAAATATCCAGTTGTGTTGAGACAGCATTCATGAACTAAGATGTGCTCATGGAAGCTTTCTGTTTTCTGCACAAATTTCACAATTTCTCCCTTGCTATGCTATGCAATCCCCACCCCATGCTGAAACTTAACATGGTACTCAAAATACCTTCAATCCACAGGAACAGTTTTTTTTTGGGGGGGGGGCTTGACATGACAAAGATAATGCTAGTGCAACATATAAGCTACTTCTAATGCTACTGAATGAATTCTACCCAAATAAAGTTGGGTATTTATTCACACATCATAAGTGACTATAGAATCTATGAGGCAAGTTAGTTTTTCATGCTACAACTCCATATTAAAAGTTCCACCCCACAGACAACCATAAGCTCATACATTCTTCTATCAGCAAAACCCTCCCATCCAGCCAAACATCAGCAACGTTTTGCCACATGTATGAAATTCCTGAAAGCCGCTGGAAAATAGAAGCACAACTCCACTGGACAGGCCCATCACGCTGTGTTCCCACCACCTGCACCTCAGAGAACAAAGACTCCCACTAGATTTTAAGTCAGATTGACATTGATGAGTGGAGGAATTTTCCTACCGTGAAATCCACATTGGTTTTCGATCCACACGTTGCACTTGTTTGTACAAATGCCAGCTTGCTTACCTTTGTGGCTGTGACTGCTGCAGTCAAATTGGCATTCTTGGAAGAGGAACCATTTGAACTTGCTGGCGATGTCTGAGCTGCTACAGATTTACTGTTTGTATTATTTGCTCCATTAGTTGCACTGGCAGAGTGGGAAAAAGTGAATTTGAATCCACCTGCTGAAGTCCTTTTGGGGAGATTCTCTTTGTCTTCACTCTCCTTTGCTATTGGAAAAAAGTCAAAATCTTTTTAGCAGTCATGAAGAGAAATAATCCCTGAAAACCACAAAAACGTCTGTTCTTCCCCCTTTTTACCAGCAGGCTGTTGAATGGGCAAGGAGGGGGAAGCTTAACCATGCAGAGAATTCTTCATATCATACAGCATGGAAAGCCCCCATTCAAAGCAAATTATGTCCAGTGTAAATGAGATCAGGGTTTCTCAGTGGGCTGGGTGTGCTCTAGGTGGCAGATTCTGCTCAAACATCTCTGGAGCTCAGGAGCCACTCTAAAGGCATGGTCTGTATAAGCTGCCATCACCTGGACGCAGGAACAGCTTATGACACTACAACTTTAAAAAGTTGCTGCCTAAGCAACTGTGATAGCATGACAAGAGTGCCTTTGCAATTGCACACATTTGATTATACTGAATTTGGGAGGCTTGCTGTGGTTACAAAACATATGGCAATTCATTGAGTTGTGTTGTTTTGGGGGGGGGGGTGTCACAGAAAGATGAACACTGATTGGGTGGGAACAGTGAGGAGACCGGAACTGTGATAACGGCCTGAAGGTTTACTTAATAGCCCTTGCACCTCAAATTTTATTTTTAGTTAATCTGAAGCAGACAACAATGTTTTCAAGATTCTCCCTACCTATCAAATCTACTAGAAAAGTTTCATAATTCTGGGAATTAAAATTATTGGTGCAACAGTGTTGCACAGATATTTATTTGATGCAAAAAGCTCTGATTTAGGCAGTATCAGTGAATACCTTTTTTTGTCTCCATGAACTTCTCATAACTATCTGGAAAATCATCCTCTGACTTGGATTTCTCTACAGGAGGCACAACAGCTTCACCCTCCTCCTCTTCATCTTCGTTGAACCACATTTCTTCATCATCCTCTAACGCTCTAGCATCTCTGCGGAATCTGTTGCTACGCAGTATAGATGGGACACTGCAAAATACACCAAAAATGATTTGAAATTGGATACTACAAAGTTGTAACAACTGTACAAAGTCAAAACTAGACTTACGACTGGTTAATACAATATAGAGGTTAGCAGAAACCAGCAGTGTACTCGTTCACTTAGCACATTGTGATCCTCTGCTATGGAGGTTAGGGTAGCACACAGGGTACACGAGTTGCCTTGTACTTGGAAACTCAGGGAAGGTATAGCAAGGCATTTCTATACTCTAGTACAATGGGCCCTCCATTGAATGGACTAATAGGGAGGAAGGTGTGTGCATTAATGCCACACGCCTATTCAATCCAAATACTCCTTCCCCATACTCTTCCATCAAACCCCCACCCTCCCTTGGCACTGCTGCTCTGCTCTGCTTTACTCCACGCCAAGATTGCTCTGGTTGGGGAGAGCAGGCTTATCTACCTTCCAGGCCTGGTCCTGCTACACTTCAATTTGCCCTCACGAAGGGTGCTCTCAGAAGAAAGACACTTCTCTATTCCTGAGTTCACTCTAGGAACAGAGAAGTGTCTCTGTTCCTAGAGTGCCCTGCTCAAGGCAGAATGGACAGTGGCAGCTCAGCACCAGCCCTGGAAGACAGGGAGGCTTGTCCCCAGCACTCCAGCCCCAAACTACCTTGCATAGCTCTTTTGTCATTGCTGAAGGAATTCTGGGTGAGATTTAACAGACTTCTGGGGCCTCAGAAACTGTCCATTTTTCTAAATACCCTTGAATAGAGGTCCGTTAAATCAAGGGTTTCCTGTAAAGGCAATCTGGTGTTACCACAGCACGTCCAATCTGGATTTAATCTGTTCACTTCATTCTGGCACTGCCAACTCCCCACTTTTTCCCATCCACTTCCTTACCCTACAAGCTTTTAGATTATAAACCTGGGAGCAGGACCTACTGTATGTCTATGTACAGTGCCAAGTTATTTCCAGATTACCCACATGATATAGCCATTATAATTACAGATGCTACAGCCAAATGCATCTCGGAAAGAATGCTTCAATAGTGGAGGGTCAAACCAGACTCTAAGGTTCAAATACCAGGTAAAATTAAAATGACAACAGTATGACCGGGATGCTGTACAGATAGATAAAATAAGGTTCTGAAACACTGTTCACATTTTAAAAGCTGCATTCAATACAGAGAAAAATCAAAAGCATGTATGGGTAATTCAACAGTCTCTTCCAGGAGGATCCTGCCACGTGGGTAAGAGCCAAATTCATAATCCTTTGGGTGCTAGTGCAAAGGTGACCGACAGAGAATATGTATACAGTGAAGTCCCATCCTACATAGGCACAGAGTGAGACAAATATATACAAGTAGCCTCTTCACCAGTGCACTTGCTGGTCTTAACACACACCTAGCTCCAACAACAAAAATCAGATACCATATATACTCGAGTATAAGTTGATCTCATGGATAAGTCAAGGGTACGGTTCAAGCCAGAAATCATGGAATTTGCCATGCCCCATGGATAGGTCGAGGGAGGGGTATCTGCAATTCTTTGGATTAGATCATTTAGTCTGATTTTACCCAACACCAGATTCTGACAAATGATCTACCAGTAATTGTTGCCTAAGAACTGTACAGTCTACCTATTTATTAAAGTGCAGGGAAAAACAAAATAAAATAGCAACGTAACAAGCAACTACTAAACTAGTTGTTCCCAAACCTTTTAGCACTGGGACCCACTTTCAAAAATGACAGCTTATGGGGACCAGAAGGGACCATAATGAAACAAGGCACACATAAAAACTGTTCAAGGCTAGAACTAATTAAGTACATCTGCCTGGAATAGAGGAATGCATGTCACTCTGTTGAGCTCAGTTTACCTGCTTGCAGAGCCCTTTACAGGCTTGAGCTGGCTTCTAACAGGGGTAACTGTTGTGCCAAATTCTCTCTTTGCAATCTTATGTTCACAGTAGGCTGTTTCCCTTCTATCATCCAAAAACACCTTAGTTTTACGCAAGGCACCACTAAACCCCACCACCCATGAGAAGGCAAAATGCAGTCAGCTTGCTTGCTTAGCCACATCCTTCCTCCTCTGCTAGGTGACTCCAGGGGCATTTGAACCATACAATAATTCCCCACAGTCTTCAAGAACAACCTTACTTCCAACCACAATCCCAACAGCCTCAACTATTCCCCGCCCCATCTGTCCACAACGCTGTTCCACCTCTCTGTACCCACATCACTGCTCCTCCCAGGAGCTCCTCTTATCAGTAGGGACCTTGTTATTCCCAACTGGCTGCAGTTGTGAACTAGCTGCAGGCAAAGGCTCAGGGTTAACCCTGTAATTCCTGGCTGATAGACAAGGGGCCACTGCTAATAACAATTCCCTCTACTGTTTGTGTGTGTTCAGTTTCTCTTTCCAAGTTACATAGGAGATAGATTACCCAGATAGGGAATGATCTCCTCAGGGTAATCTTCTGCAATTTCCACAACAATTACCCCTTCTCCCTAAGTTGGTTTGTTATGTTCTTGCAAGGAAGAGGCCTCCTCTTTCCTCAGATTCTCCTATATGTTTTGAGAGAAGAGCAGCATACCTGCCTGGGAATACTGCTTGACAGTAGTATTACTACTTAAGAGTAATACTACTTGAGTAGTAATACTAGTTGAGAGTACCTCAGCAGCACAGCATCTGGAACAAAAGAGAGCACATGGTCTGAAAGCTCATCCTGAAAAGAGCCTGTTTTCCAAGCAGCCTTTTTACAAGTGAATGCACAATCCTCACATGTAGAGGTTGAAGAGCCCTGCTGAATTCAGCTCACATGTGGCAGTAAACACTTGCTTACTCATGAGTAAACACAACCCTGTCGCTCCATTTCACATTTAATACTTCTCAGCTTAGAGGAAGGGACTTCCTTCGAGTGTTTTTGGGGCCTACGTTCATAGGATCTGGACCATTCTGGCAGCATTCATTCCTCTCAGCTGCCCTTTCCAACACACCATGGCACAGCTGCCTATTTGTGAGTAAACATGCAGTGTGGCTCCGTTTCACTTTCCACAGGACTCCGTTCATTTTTCTCAGCTGCTTCTGAGCATGCTCAGAAGGCTCTGCAGCTCCCTGGCTTACAACAGCTCCCTGGCTTACTCAGAACAGGTCTGCCATCCACCCAGCATGTGACTTTAAGGTACTTACTGTGTTCCCCCGAACATAAGTCGGGCCCGGTTTTTCAAGTCAATTTTTAGGCATAAATTTCTCGACTAATACATGATTATATACAGTACTTTCTGGGGGAAGAATGTGGGAATCTTATCCCCTGGAACACTGATTGAACTATTTTTAGTAATTGCTATGTAAGTCTACTCTTTGTTTAGGAATCAAATAAAAAAGGACGTTCTAAGATTCCTAAATGTCTCTCTGAGATGTAACTTGGACTTGCCTTATTATTCCTTCTGTTCCCCTTTGTGCTTCTGAATTCTGTTCTATTGATAACCCTTTGGTATCTAGGGCAATTGTTTCGGATACTTCCTGTAATAATAGCCTCAAATTTTCCAATTCTTGTCTCACTGAGGCTCCACTTTCGTTACCCTCTTCCTCTGTTCATAGGCTGGTATCTAATGGTTCTTTCCGCCTTCCTCTTTCTCCCAAGTGCCTAATATAATTCACAAACCTAGCTCTGCTGGCTTATTTCAATTGATAGATGCTGATACTCAGGTTCCCCCTCCTGCCAATTTCGACTATATTACTCCCCATGTATCTTCAGATTTTACTACTTCTAATAATTTGATTAATCTTTCCCCTGTATCTCCTAACTCCTCTCCTCAGCCTTTTTCTCCTGTAATGGTTGCATCTCCTATTTCTTCTCCTTTTCATTCTGCCTCTATTTCTTCTCCTTTTTCACAACAATGACCTATACAAACACCTTCTCAAATTTCCTCTTCCTATTCTATCAATATCATTTCGTGGAATGTGGCAGGCTGGTGGAAAAAAATAGCTGATTTAGATTTTTAAAATTTTTTGAAATCATTCGATATTATTCTTTTACAAGAAACTTGGATGTAACTTGGAAAGAGAAACTGAACACACACAAATAGTAGAGGGAATTGTGGAAGTGGTGCTGCTATTATAATCTCTGACTAAGTGAACAGACCAGGTTCAAAGCCTCACTAAGCCATGAAGTTTAAAGGCTGACCTTGGACCTCTCACACACTTGATGACCTCCCAAGCATTACTGAGAGAAAAAGGGGCAGACTGTTCACATTATCTGAAGCAAAAGGGCAAAATAAAAGTGTGGGGTTATAACATATGAAATGCATGCCAAAATTCTTTGTGTTCCAAGAAAATGTTACAACAATGACATACTAACAATCTGAAGTGAGACATCTTGAGCAATGTGTTACAAAACGTGCTACACAAATACCAAATCAACAGGATTCCATTCAGATTTATAGGAGCAAGTCCTCTTGTGCAAGTAGAAGGATAACTTAGGATACAACCCATAATCAGTATTAAAAAGTAAGTCGAAAAACTGTTTCACAATATTTTTAACAGTGAAGGAGGGATACTTCAGAAAACCTGCTAGAAAGACCACCCAACAATGCTTTCAGGGTTCCATTCCTCTTGTGTCAGGATGTGTACCTGTTCAGTTTCTGGCTTTGTCTGTCTTTTTCTTGCTCGTATTTTGTCTTCAGTCCTTTGAACGTCTGAACGTATTCTATGGATTCAAGTGCCTTATAAAAGTTTTCAACTATATGTGCAGTAAGTGACTTGATATCTTCCTGTATTAAAACAAAATGAAGTTTCATGTGAACAAGCTGGGGAAAATTAGAGACATTGACAAGAACTCCTAGCTCTGGTTAAATTAACAGACAATCCTTCTATGGGTAGCAGAAGGATGGAAAATATCATTAAGCTTACATGACTGAGGAGGATGCCCTCCATGGAATATTTTCCTAAAGCAACGGTTTGCAACATCCTACTCAAACGGCTATAAGTGCTGGTGCGGGTGGGGGCGGGGACTGGGATGGGTGCCTGACAGCAACACAGCCAACGCGGGCACCCCAGGGGTTCTTACCTCATCGGGGGGGGGGGTTGCGCTGGCCTCTGGCAAGTTCTGCGAGGCCCACAGCCCCCCTGTGAGGCTCCGGGTGAAGGAAAAAGCCCCATTTTGCACATGCAAAGCACTTCCTGTTTGCATGCAAAAAGAGGAAGTTATTGCACAACGGGGCTTTTTACCTCATCAGGGAGGCTCGCAGGGGGGCTGCGGGCCTCCCAGAACTTCCCAGAGACCAGTGTGACCCTCTCCCTGGTAAGGTAAGAACCCCCAGGCGTGGTGGTCAGTGCCATGATCGCTGTGATGCTGTCAGGCACCCATTCCTGTGCCCCTTAAGGGGAATGGCCGAGGAACATTTTCCAATAAGGTCGTGACCCCCAGGTTAGAAAATACTGTCCAAAAACATTAATCTTTTTCTACACAGAGGGGAATGCCAGCTGATTCAGACATACACACCTGTGAGTTACTTAGATAATGAACAGGCCACTGGATTAACAACACACCCCGCAATCCATCCTCAGTGCCAGGCTAGATACAACAGACCCAATATTATTTACACAAGCACTTATTTGAAAAGGTAATGTGTCCACGTCCACAATAGTAACCCTTGCCCTTGCTGAGAGCACCTCTGAGGCCCAGCACAACTGCAAGTACAACCCTTAATCTGGATAGGGGGACAGGAAACTATCCCAGTCACACAGAAGCTGGAAAGGACTCAGAAAGCATCAAGATGTCTTGCTTGCTTCTGAGTTTCTCAGTAAATCATTGGGGAGAGACCAGCCATGCATTTATTAGCATCACAGATCTTTAAGAACAAATTTTGAGAGGAAAGAGAACCAGCCACAAGTATACTTGGGGGGGGGGGAGACATTCACCTGCACTTGGGATCCTAAAAAGCCCCCTAGACTAGCAATTACCAAACTGGGTCTGTGGCCCACCAGTGGGTCACAACCCAATTTCTGGCGGCTTGCGAAACTGATAGGTTAGATTAACATACCTAACAATTCTATTCTGGATACCCGTGTGTAAACTGAATTTTACTTAAATCAGAACCAGGCTGTGCTTGAGGACCCCTCCCATGCTTGCTGCTCTGTAAAGCTTACCATTTGCTTTGCTCTATAACAGTGATGGCGAACATTTTGGGTTTACCGTGTCAAAAATGCTTAATTTGACTTTGTGGGCGTGTCACTCCCCATCTCCAACAAAAGAGAAACAATTATTTGCATATTCATTTGTTTAAATAATACAGTCCAATCATGTGTGGGGCTATTCGTTAGATTTAAAACATCTAAAAATATTTACAAAAAATCAAATCATTACAAAGAAATCCTCAGTTGTTGTTGGGTGTTGGTGAATGCTGGTGTGTCACCCAAAATATCATGGCGTGTTACCTTTGACACACGTGTCATAGGTTCGCCATCACTGCTGTATAAGCTGGGATTGCTCCCAGTGCACCACACATTTCTTCCCATTTGAAAGAGCCCATGCAGAGAAAGGGGCAAGATCTCTGCTCCAAGGATTGGAATGCAGCAATCTTGCCTCTTTCTCCAAGTGGACTCTTTAAATAAAACCAGAACAGTAGGGCATGCTGGGAACAATCCCAATTTACAGAGCAAAGCAAGTGGTGAGCTTTACAGAGTGGTGAGCAATGAATGCAGGTGGATCCTCTTGCACAACCCAGATGTTACGTAAACTCAAAATAAAGTCAAGGCTTGCCTATACAAGAAAAAGTTGTGATATCTGGCATATCTGGAACTGAAACTTATCATACTTTTCTGGATATTAGAACATCATCATTGCTAAAGGTGTCACTCGCAAGTGGGACACTGTCAGTCTCACTGCAGAACACTCAGAATATTCCCAAGCAGCTTCAGTAGCATTGGCTGCAAACCAGAAGTTGGGGGTGGTGAGCTTGTTGAGCCAGTCAGCAGAGCTTTCCAGTTCCATCAAGTGCCAAACATTGCAGCTTTTACTGACATTTTTCTCTTAGCGTTTTAGCAATAGTTGCTCTGGAAGGAAAGCTGCACTTAACATGTAGCTCGGCTTACATAAGACCGTTATCCATGTAACAACAATATTTTTATACCATTATTTTAAAAAAATCAAGTATTAAAGTATACAACAAACATTCAAAAGAGAAATTCTAAAAGAGGGGCAACCAACATCACTATGTGCAGAAGATCTGACAAAATAAATAAGGTTTAGTTTCTTTTAAAAAAACGAGGAAAAGCAGCAGCTTGGATCTCCCTGAGGAGGTTCTCACAGTTTTGGGGTAGCTACTACTTAAGTTCTGCTCTGGTACCTGCCACAAGTAGCAGATCTCAAGGACTGGGCAGGTTGGTATGGGAGTAGGCCGTCCATCAGGCAATGTTCTCCTAGATTGTTGAGAGGTTCATGGGCAAAGACCAGCACTTGGAATTGGAAACAAACTGGAGCCCAGGATAGTTGGTGTAAAGTTAGTATTACACACTCCCAACTACATGCTTCCATTAATAATGTACTCCAGGGGTTTCCATACCTTTTATACTACTGGGACCCACTTTTTAAAAACACCATGCTATTGGGACCAAACTAAATTTATGAGAGTAAAACAGAAGTTTCATTTTATCAGCCACTAAAGTCTCTGTTTTCATCCTTTTTACTGGGGGTGGGTGGGGAGAAACCACCTTTGGGAACATTTTTTTGAGCTCCATGTTCACTGGATTGGAACCACTCTGGTAGCCTTGTGTTCCTCTGCTGTAAACAGGCAGGTGCAGCTCACTTTTGCTTTCCATAGGGCTCAGTACGTTTTCCTTGTCAGTTATCAGCTTGTCAGTTTCGCAACCCACCAAAAACGAGGTCACAACCTACTGGTTGGTCCCAATCCATAGTTTGGGAACCACTGATCTACTGGCAGTATTCTGTACCAACTGAACTTTTGGCATCATTTTCAAAGGAATCCCCATGTAGAGTACATTGCAGTAGCCTGGCCTATATGTGATCAATCCATGGGAAACTGTGTTTAATACTAGTGTTTCAGGTAGGTCCTCAGCTGTGACCAACTGAAGTTGGCAGAAGACACTTCTGGCAGGTACTGCCATCTTCTAGTGGAGGGGTCTCCAAACAATGGCTTGGGAGCCACAGTGGCCCCCTACAAGATGGTATCTGGCCCACAGCAGTTTTTTTATCAGAAAAACTGATAAGTTTTTTTATCAACAGTTTTTTTATCAGAAGATTTGATAACATTTGACGTTTTTACTCATTATGCAGCATATCATTTCTCTGTTTAAGCATAGCACTATTTCTTTGTAATTGTCACATGTCTCTTTTCTTCTGAATCAGATCATTCTGATTACAAAAAAGATCCAAGTAAAACTTATTCATTCACTTACATTTCTTTCATCCATAAATAAATAAAACCTTTTTTTTCTTGGCCTGAGAAATGTAAAATATATGATGTGGCTGAAAAGTTGGGAGACTCCTGTTCTAATGCATCTATACAGGGCTCATGGTTCAGCAATACTCCTAAACTGGGCAACTGCTTTTTCCAGGGACTGTTGGGCATCTGTTTAACTGTCGGGCATCCTTCGGCCCGACCACCTTACCTCTGCCGCCTCAGCCCACACCCTTGAAGGGAACGGGTGCTGCCTGCCCCACCGGTCATCCACTACTGCCCGCCTGCACCTCCGGGCGGGCACCTCAGGTTGGTCCGGAGGCTGCCACAGACCCTGGCGGCCCGCCCCGCCAAGGCCCGAGCCCTCCAGCTGTCGCGGGAAGTGACGGGGCTGTGGCAACGGGTCAGAGGGAGGCCCCGGCTGTGCACGCACCCACAGGGATGCCCTCAGCAGGGCCTGATCTTGCCTCCTGGGGCTGGGCGAACCCTCACTCCCGGAGGCAGCAGGAGCACCCTGCGGCGCTGATCGCCCACAGGGCAGACACCGCCCGACCTCCCCACACAGCCAATGAGTGGATGGGCCCCGGCCCAAGGGCTGGGCTCGGCAATTGCCCCCCTTTCCCCGGGCAGCCAGATGGGGGCGGGGACTGGGCAACCAGCCAGCCCCAAGGGTTGGACTTGACCCCCGTCGCTTACCCTGGCGTGACTGACAGCCCTGACTCGAAGGAGGAGCCAGGGAGGGTGGAGGGGAAGGGGCAGGAAGAGGCCCTATAAAAACCGAGCGTGCCGATGATGAATGTAGGCGAGGCTTAGGCCAGTGGCTGCTGAGACAGGTCAGCTTGCCCTTAACCTGAGCCAGGGTAGATTGCTGGGCCAGGGTGGAGCAACCCCTGGCCTCCGACTCTCTGAGGCACACCCTAAGCCGGGAGGAGCATCTCAACCTTTGGCGTAGGGGCCGCCAAGCGGAACTTCCCCCGGGGCGGCGCCTCTGGCCGGCCCGACCCCGACAGTAACTTCATCCAAACAGGAGAAATTATCCACCCAGAGCACCTCTGTAGTACTTGGATTCACCCTCAGTTTGTTTGCCCCCTAAAACTCCTTCAAAGACTAATTCAGGACTTCCACTATTATGGCTGGAACAAGAGATAGAGCAGAATGTCATCCACATACTGTTGATAATTTCACCCAAACCTCAGCAATTTCAAGACGACATTAAATCAATCAATCAAAAGTACTTATACACCGCTTTTCAACACAAGGTTCACAAAGCGGTTTACAGGCAAATAATAAAGTTAAATGGCTCCCTGTCCTCAAAGGGCTTACAGTCTAAAAAATATAGAACACCACCCACAACAGCCACTAGAAAAGACACTGCGCAGGGGTGAATAGGGACAATTACTCTCCCCCTGCTAAATATAAGAGAAATACCACTTTTAAAATTGCCTCTTGCCCAGTTAGCAGGAGCCAGAATAGAAGCATAGAGGAACAGAATGAAACCCTACAGAATCCAAGAAACCAAGTATCATGGCTTTTTGCCAAGGGACCAATCACCTTAAGAGTTGGCCAGTTCCATTGATACCTTATCCACAATACCCAACTAATTCCACACACACCAGCTCCCCTACTGGCCTGGTCCATCTGTTTAACCCACAGGCGTTCCTTGATCACTCCTTCCTCTCTTCCCATGCCTCATCACATTCTCAGAAGCTCAACAACAGAATATCAAAAAGGGGGAGGGGAAGAATAAAGGCTAATCAATTTTTAGGAGTTTCCAAAACTCTCCAGGTCCCTTGAGGCAAGGTAACATATGCTACTTCCTGGTCAAGGAAGTATATACATATATATCTTGATATATCCTTAAAATATCATTTTATATAAAACAAAAAGGTAAAATGCTAAAAGGAAGTCTTCCACCCTACATCAGGACTTTCAAAGGAAGAAATTCACAGAAATAAGACACATTCACAGGCAGCAAAGAAAATAACCATACTAGCTAGTCTACAAATTATATTTTCCTAGCTCCAAACCTAGAGGTTTTGGGTAGTGGACAATAGTCCGCTTCACTGCTCCTTAGGTCCTGACTCCCTTATATAGTCAGAAGTCCCACCCTCAGAGGATTTTTATCCAAAGCATCAACTACTAAACATCCTTCAGGTCCTTTATCCTAATTACAATTAATCCCATCTGGAGAAGTTAGATCCAATAGTCTTCTAATTATCTGCACCTATCTCACACACCTTAGCCAACTTCAGCACACTTCAATTAACCCCCTGCTACCCAAATAACCCATACTTCTCTAAGCTCTATTTCAAAGTATACTGTAGGTGTGCCCCATTATCCATTGATTCGCTATCAGTCATCCATGGATACTGGGATGGATCCTATTTAAAAAGATAGGGGAACATTAAACAAATTGGTTTTTTTTAACCTTGTTGCAGCCAAACCACTGATGGTCCCCTATCTTTAAAAAGGCATCCCAAGTATCCACGTTTTCAAGTATCCATGGTGAAGTCCAGAATGGAACCCCAGCTGGTACCAGGCATGCCTGCATTTTCCCCCTCCCCACATTCCAGGACAACAACAGAGGTTACATTTAATGCAAAAATACATTACAAAATATTTCTTTATACAAACATTCTCTATTTTACCTTCCCAAGCACCATCCCCCATTCCCTTTATAACAGGCTAACAAAAGGAAGGGGGGAAATCCCATTCCCATGATACTAAGGGCCACAAGTAAAAGCAACAATCCCTCATTACCAATTTCTGGGATCAACCTTTCAGATAAGACCAGAACCACTACAACGCTGTGTTCAATAGTCACAGTCCCACAAGTCTGACACCATGACTGACAGAATTCCAGAAGAATCAACAGAGTTGTGTCACCCTTGCCACTATCTGGATGAAGGTCACTCTCTAGGATAGTGGTTTTTAAACTTTTTGGTCCCTGGAGCCCTTTTCACTCCCCACAGGGAGCCCCAGAGCTCTGAAAAGCACACACTGAGAAACCCTGCTTTAGGGCAAACTCCTTTCCCATAGTTAGGCCTGATACCAGACTGGGAGGGAGCCTCATCTGGAGTTAAGTTTCCACCATTGGTACCAGAATATGGCCCTGAATCACAAATTTGAAAGCATGCAGTATCTGTTCAAATCCCCCTGACCCAGGGCGAATTTTTATTCACAAGGGGTCAAAACATGGCCTCTTTCAACAGAACTACACCATCCCTAAAGGAGGCATTCAGACACCAATAGTCCAGTGTAGCCCTGGAAAATTTAATTAGCCAGGATGGGCAGAAGGGTTCAACAAACAGATGGAAGACCTCAGAGCTCTAAGTAATCTGCCCACATCCTGAGGCAATGTAAGCTGAAACAAATCCATAACCACTCCCTAAGCAGATGGGGCACCAACACAATCTCTGACCTCGTTATAACATTTTGTAATAAGATGGTATGTACTCTGAAAGTTTTTTTTTTCAGAAGGTGAAGTTGAAACACACACACACACACAACTTACCACTCTGATGAACTCAAAAAGTTCAATGACCGCTGAATTCAGTAGATTGTACCTAGTTCCATTATCCAAAAGAGCATTTATGACTGGCTCAAAGAGGTTGCCTTTGGTGATATAACGGTTATAAAATTCATCCTTTAGGCCAATTATCCTCCTCATGAAACGAAGAGCACCTACAACATTAACAAATATTTTAAAAATGTCCTTGGTAGTTTTTGTATTTAACACTTTGACCCTTTGAAACAGACAGTATTTGGATGCAAACCAGTTTAATGCTAACAGCAAAAAGGCAATGCAAGGGTACATTAATTCAATTTGCATTATTTTTATAGAAGAAATGTAAAGCACTAACAACTTGCCTTTTACATGCCGTTCTCAGTAATGTGTCATGAACTAGGGTGGGAGAGCCCTCAAGCCAGTGCCTTTCCTCCTTTTCTGATCCCCTATGGCTAGGGTCAAAATAGACAGACTCCACTGTCATCATGAAGAGAAAGCTAGGCAAGGAAACACTATCTCTGAAATCCTCCCTCCCAGTTATGGAGAATTCTCCCAAACCCCACCCAACAATGTGAAAGTAAGGGTCAAAGAGGACTGGGGCCAGGATCTGACTCAGTTCAACCAATCAGGTAGGTAAAACATTAAGCCTAAAAAAAGAATAAAAAAAGAAGGGGGCATAGCTTTAAAATACAAAGAGTAAAGAACAGAACAAGCAGGTTTGGAAAATTATTTGGGCACTGTCAGTGCCCACATGTGGATCTTGGTAAAAATACAAGCAAGCAATTGCAGATAAACATAAAAGCAAAATAATCCTCTAGCATAGGGGCTCCAAACTCTGGCCCATTACATGGGCCAGATCTGATCCCTCCCTGATCCTTCCCCAGCATGAACAGCAGTTCACATTCCACCGAGGAAACCATGAATGATCCCAACTACAGCTCCCAGGGACTGCTGCAGCCAGCTGCTTCTGGGGTCTGCTGACCCAGCAAGCCGCACAGCTGGCATTCTGCCTATGGCTGGCTGGCTGGCTGGCTGCAACAACCTATCATTTTTTTTTACAAAAACACCATCGAATCGTGTGGTGCTATGTATTATATAAAAAAAGTCAAATTGTTACAAAAATGAAATACAGTATGAATAAAACTCAGTTGTGTTTGGGCGTTGGTGAATGTTGGTGTGTCACCCAAAATGTTGTGGTGTGTCACCTTTGACAAGCATATCATAGGTTTGCCATCACTGTTTCTAACACATCTATATCTCACTGCTGCCTAACTGGTCTTACTCCATTGTAAGCCTGAAGGGTGTATCATACCTTTTGAACCTCAGAGAGGTGGGAGAAAACTTGAACACACAGAGATGCTTTCTCTGACACAACCAAATTGAAACACATAGAACCATATTTGGGTTGACTCCAAGAAACCTAGATTCAGCTATGCCATTGTCCCTGCCCTAACTGAATGTTTGAGGACCACCTGGGCATCCTTACTTTCACATGACTTGGGTCAATCGGCTGACAGATAAATTCTAGCAGACAGGCTGGCTAGGACCGATTATTCTAGGAGATGATGCAGAATACCCCAAACAACCTATCTCCCTGACCTTGATTTCGCAATGGCACCAATTTCAAACTGCCTCAGGGAAGCCCCTGTCCAACTGATTCTTAGGGTGAGACTTTCCTCAAGGAAAATGTACTGAGGAACAAAGAAAGGAGCAAAGAGATACTCCAGCGCCACATGAGGTAACAAATGCCCTGCCTGCAAAATTTTAAGTTTGCCTCCTGATAGAACAGTCAGCAGCTGTGTATTTTTTTTAATTTCACCATTCTGTCAAGCAGAGGCATTAGCCACGCTCGTGAAGCACCAACAATATTCTCAGTGAGGGCAGAAGCACTCAACTTTCCTGGTGGGTGGCTCCTGCCAGTTCCCCCCACCCTTTAAAAAGTGCCAGGAAGAGTAAAACTGTGACAGCAGGAGAAAACTCCAGATTGGGGAAATTATTGGTGCTTCAAGCATTGCCAGCAGGGGAACAGAAAAAGGAATTTTATAAAAGTCCCACCAATAGCTTTTGCCCAGACTTTAGTTTCAGGTTGCCTACTGCAATCAGGAAAGCATTTAGTACCAGCTTTGCTCATATAAGACAGAAAACAAATGCTCTCCTGCCATTTTAAAGCCAACGGGACTGTACAGAACAGGCTCCCAGGGCCATCCCAAGACAGTCCAGGTACTGCAAAGACTTAGATAAGTCACTTGCTAGATTACCTCCCCTCCTACTCTTAGACATGTTTTGACCTGCTGGCTGTTTTGCCAGATTATCTTTCCATTATGTTCAGGATGGCTGAGAATGACTTCAGCAAGATTAGCAAATGCAACATGCAGCATCTCGAATACAAAACGCGACCTGTTACTTACATAATGCCAAAAATGTGTGTTTTGAATTCATCAGTACCAAAACTCTTCTCAGCAAATCCTTGTTCATAATATAGTTCTTGATGTGATATGTGTGGTGTTCCACACAAAATGTGAGCAGCTCCAAAATTAAGGCAAGCAGCTGGGCTGTTTGATAGTTGTCTGCAAAATAAACACCACTTGAATTATGTAGAAACAGCAGATGCTTCTGCGTTATCTTCTTGTCCCCAAGCCAGAAAATGTGAGCTGGGAACCTCAACCTGTTTTTAATTTAAAACATTTCCTCACCTCTACAACTATTTAAGGCAGCTGACAAATACACGTTTCAAATTAATATAGTGAACCCTTGATTTCAGTGGCATATCTAGGGTATGGATACTATGGACACATGCCCTGGGTGCCAATTGAAGGGGGTACACAGAGCCAAGCTGCCCTGGCTTCTCCCCTGGAGGCCAACCAAGAGATTATCAAGCTGCCAGAGAAGGAGAAATGGGATCACCAAGCTGCTCCACACCACCACCACCTGTTTCTGCAGCTTTGTGATCCTGCCACCATGCCACTCTGGGTTCTCTTTTGGAGACCAGGCTCCAAGACAGAAGCCAACATGGCGACCTGGAACCAAACCCTGAAATGTCACAGCGTCTCACAACGTCACAGCCCCAAATCCAAATGCACTGAAGCAAATAGATGCTGATGTAAAAACACATATGACAAGTATTTAAGGAGACAAAAAACATCCACTGTTTCAAAAGTCAGTTAAACCGAGATTTGTTAAAGTAATGGTTCACTGTACAATCAAAAGAAACTTGCAGTAATACACTTAGCTGCCATTACAGGAGATGACAATCAGGTTCAACAAACCATAGCTTATTAGATCTGTAATACAGGTGCAATGAGCTCCAAGTCTGCATGCTCCTTTCTTCTATACACTGCAGAATGCTATGAAGTCATAGTGACACGTGCCACCTTAACCACAGAGTCATTGTTTAACTATGATTTATAAATTAGGATATGAATGTGAGAATAGACACTGCTTTCATATATATTGTAAATCACAGCTCTGGTCTGAGCTATACTCAGAGCTAATTAATTAGGATTCCTCAATCACAGGTCCATGTCAGAGCTGAGGAAGAAGCACATGGGCTTGGAACTCACTGCCAGTGTTTCTGATCCAACAATCTATGGATCCGCCCCAAAAAGAAGGCATAACCCTCCTGAAAGCCTCAAGACTTTCTGAAAATTCTTAAGGGACCTTTAGCAAGTGATTGTTCCTGTGATCACACTGGCTGTGCTCACAGATTAGATGGCTTATATTGCATAATCACTTTTCTAGGTTTTCAGGGTGATGCAGCCACCTTGTGAAAATTTCAAGATACAGAACACAGGCACTGTATTTCAGAGCATTCAGAGCAAAAGATGACCACTTTTCACTGCCCAAAATTGCCTGGGAAAGTCAAATCATGCAATCTCATAAAAGCAAACAAGTGCACTGGTTCTTCTGCCTTAGTTGACAAAAAAATTCAGTTTGCACTGAAGTTCAATGTTCTTAGCCATTATGAGACTACAAATTCAACTGTGAGAGCTGGCATTCTGCTGGTAGGAGTGTTTACAAACAGTGATGATGCTGAATCACAGGTTCATTTGCTTTGGCATGGGAAATGCAGGATATACACTCTTTAAATAAACAACCCTACCATATTCAGTGGACTAGGCCTTAGCATCCTTCCTAGAGAGGTAAAATTTCCGGAAATTTTGAAGCTCGGAAAAAAATCCTGGTTTGTTTTTTTTTAAACGGAAATTTATTGGAAAAATTGCAAAAAATGCTACATTAGCACTTTTTTTCCTTTTCCATATTGAAAGTCATTCTGTTACTTTAGGAACATAAAATATGATTATGGACAATTTAATTTGGCATTAAATTATCACAACTAGCTTATTAAAAATATAGCATATCCAAACAATCATTACAAACAGAATTTATTTTTTTATAATATTAATTTGTAATTGTAACAAATGGAGCAACAATCTCCTGAACTGTTTACTAGTTTATGTGGAACTGACAAAAAACCTCCACAAAACAATTTTTAAAAATCCAGAAGTAACAATTATTCATGTTTCCTCTCCACAGTATTAAATAAAAAAAATCCATTCTCATAAAAGGAATTGAAGAGGGGGGAAGTGTATAGAAAGGAGTGGGACTAAGTTTCAATGAATGGGTATGAAATTTAATCAGAATCATTTTCTGAACTGTAATTATCAGTATCAGCTTCAGTCTCTGCTTCTACAGCTACTCTGCTGTATCTGTCATTATCACAGTTATTATGGACTTCTAAAAACTGAAAATTTGCCCGGATTGAAACAAGCTTCTCTACCCTTTCACATGTCAGTTTATTTCTTGATTTAGTGTGTTTCCAAACATAGACCAGATTCTTTCACATGCTGCAGAGATGGAGGAGTCTGAAGAAGGCGAGAAGCAAGAGTAATCAGAGGCTGTGTTAGAGATGTAAAATTTCCGGAAATTTTGAAGCTCAGAATAAAACCCAGTTTTTGCATTGGAGGTTCAGTTTGTAACCTAGGACTTGCTTGTCCTCAGTGCACAGAAATTAGAATAATCTGATACCATACATATTTTTTAGAAATTTGAAAAATATTTAGACACCTCGTCTTAAAATATTTTATTCATCATGTTAAAATAAAATATTCCATAATCTTTTTTTTTCTTTTTTCAATTTTTCCAATTTTTTTGGAAAAAACAAAAATGCTTCAGGAAAAAGATGTTTTTTTCCGGGCCTTCACATCTCTACTCCTTCCTCATCTATTTTGTAATGAGAAATATTCCACTGGTAATTCTGCCACAGTAGTGGCAGTAACAGATAATATTGCCTCGTTATCTGAAGAATATGATTCTGTTTTAGTTGCTGTAACAATATAACCCTCTTCATGGATCACTGCCTTGTTGTGGCGAAGGGGCTTGAGTAGCTCAGTGAAGCTGTGAGCTATGCCATGTAGGGTTACCAAAGATGGACAGGTCATAGTAGAGAGTTCTGACTAAACGTGATCCACTGGAGAAGGAAATGGCAACCCACTCCAGTACCCTTGCCAAGAAAACCCCATGGATTACAGTACTAAAAGGCTAAACGATATGATGCTGGAAGATGAGTCCCTCAGGTCGGAAGGCGTCCATTATGCTACTGGGGAAGAGCAGAACACGAGTACTAGTAGCTCCAGAAAGAGTGAAGTAGCTGGGCCAAAACCGGAAGGAAGCTCAGCTGTGGATGTGTCTGGAAGTGAAAGTACAATGCTTGACACGAGATGTCAAGACTGAACATCGACATCATGGGAGTTAGTGAACTAAAATGGACAGGAATGGGAGAATTTAATTCAGATGACCATTGTATCTCCTACTGAGGGCAGGAATCCCTTAGAAGAAACGGAGTAGCCTTCATAGTGAACAAGAGAGTGAGAACAGCAGTACTGGGGTATAACCTCAAACATGATAGAATGATTTCCATTCGGATCCAAGGCAAACCTTTCAACATCACAGTAGTCTAAGTCTACACCGCAACCACTGATGCTGAAGAGGAAGAAGTTGACCTTCTATGAAGACCTACAACACCTTCTAGAATTAACACCCAAAAAAGATGTCCTTCTCATCATAGGGGATTGGAATGCTAAAGTAGGCAGGCAGTCAAGAGGTAATAGGAATAACAGGCAAGTTTGGAGTACAAAATGAAGCAGGGCAAAGACTGATAGAGTTTTGTCAGGAGAACACATTAGTCATAACAAACACCCTTTTCCAGCAGCACAAGCAGCAACTCTACACATGGACTTCACCAGATGGTCTACAGCGAAATCAGGTTGATTACATTCTTTGCAGCCAAAGGTGGAGAAATTCTATACAAGCAGTCAAAACAAGATCTGGAGCTGACTGTGGCTCAGATCATGAGCTTCTTATTGCAAAATTCAGGCTTTAACTAAAAAAAAGTAGGGAAACCACTAGGCCCTTCACATATGACCTAAATCACATCCCATACAAATATACAGTGGAGGTGACAGATTTAGGGTCTTAGATTTGGTAGATGGAGGTCTGTAACATTATACAGGAGGCAGCAACTAGAACCATCCCAAAGAGAAAGAAATGCAAGAAGGCAAAGTGGCTGTCTGACGAGGCTTTACAAATAGCTGAAGAAAAAAGGGAAGCAAAAAGCAAAGGAGAAAGGGAAAGATATACCCAACTGAATGCAGATTTCCAGAGAACAGCAAGGAGAGATAGGAAGGCCTTCCTAAATGAGCAATGCAAAGAAATAGAGGAAAACAATAGAATGGGAAAGACTAGAGATCTTTTCAAGAAAATTGGAGATATCAAAGGACAATTCCGTGCTAAGGCAGGCACAATAAAGGACAAGAATGGCAAGGACCTAACAGAAGCAGATGAGATTAAGAAGAGGTGGCAAGAATACACAGAGGAACTATGTAAGGCCAATCTAAATGTTCCTGATAACCACAATGGTGCGGTCACTGAGCTCGAACATGACATCCTGGAATGTGAAGTCAAGTGGGCTTTAGAAAGCATCACTAACAACAAAGCTAGTGGAGGTGACAGCATTCCAGCTGAGTTACTCAAAATCTTAAAAAGAGGATGCTGTCAAAGTGCTGCACTCCATATGCCAGCAAATTTGGAAAACCCACAAGACTGGAAATGATCAGTTTGCATTCCAATCCCAAAGTTGTTCGAACTACCGCACCATTGCACTCATTTCATATACTAGCAAGGTGATGCTCAAAATCCTACAAGCTAGGCTTCCGCACTATGTGAATCACCAAAAGTGCAAGCTGGTTTTCAAAGAGGCAGAGGAACTAGAGATCAAGTTGCCAACATTTGCTGGAACACGGAGAAAGCAAGAGTTCCAGAAAAACATCTACTTCAGCTTCATTGTCTACACTAAAGCGTTTGATTGTGTGGATTACAACAAATTGTGGCAATTCTTGAAGAGATGGGAGTACCAGACCACCTTACCTATCTTCTGAAAAACCTCTATGTGGGTCAGGAAGCTACAGTTAGAATGGGACATGGAACAACCGATTGGTTTAAAATTGGGAAAGGAGTACGACAAGGCTGTATACTGTTAACCTGCTTATTTAACTTATATGCAGAGTACATCATGAGAAAGGCTGGGCTGGATGATTCACAAGCTGGAATCAAGATTGCTGGGAGAAATAACCTCAGATATACAAACGATACCACTCTAACGGCAGAAAGTGAGGAATACCTAAAGAACCTTCTGATGAGGATGAAAGAGGAAAGTGCAAAAATTGGCTTGAAGCTCAACATTAAAAAAAAAACTAAGATCACGGCAACCACTCCCATCACGTCCTGGCAAACAGAAGGGGAATAAATGGAAGCAGTGTCAAAGTTTATTTTCCTGGGCTCCAAGATCACCGCAGATGGTGATTGCAGCCATGAAATTAAAAGACGTTTGCTTCTTGGGAGGAAAGCTATGGCGAACCTAGACAACTTAATACAAAGCCTGCCAAAGACAGGGTGTAAAAAGACATCACCCTGCCAACAAAGGTTCGCATAGTCAAAGCTATGATTTTCCCAGTAGTCATGTATGGCTGTGAGAGTTGGACCATAAGGAAAGTGGAGCGCCGAACAATAGATGCTTTTGAATTATGGTGTTGGAGAAGTCTCTTGAGAGTCCCCTGGACTGCAAGGAGATCCAATCGGGCAATCCTACAGGAAGTCAAGCTTGACTGCTCCCTGGAAGGACAAATCCTGAAGCTGAACCTCAAGTACTTCATGAGAAGAGAGGATTCTTTAGAAAAGACCCTCATGCTGGGAAAGATGGAACGCAAAAGGAGAAGGGGGTGGCAGAGGATGAGATGGTTAGATAGTGTCACCGAAGCAATGAACATGAAATTGGGCGAACTCTGGAAGCTAGTGGAGGACAGGGAGGCCTGGCATGCTGTGGTCCATGGGGTTGCAAAGAGTCGGACACGACTTGGCGACTGAACAACAACAATGATAAAACATCACTCTTGGCACCAATTCACTTGGAACAGATGTTGGCTGGCTGTGCACCAAGCCACAACTGTAGTCACCTCTACAAAGCATCTCCCTGCCCCACCATACTCCAGAACAGAACCCCAGCGGATACCGGGGCATGCCTTTAGTTATGTAACAGATTTTGTATGTAAATATGCCCCATGTAATACTGGGCAAAATTCTGTTTTTGTAAATTATGATCTCAAAGATTGAAAATTACTTCATTCTAAATGTTACCATCTGCCTGAAATATTGTGAATTTTTTTTAGCAAAGCAGGATAACACTTTGTATCCTTTAAAAAAATCCTATTTATGTTTATCTTAGAGCGCTTCATGAAGTTCATCTATATATATAAAAACAGACGTGGGTATGTATGTATGTGTGTATGTGTGTGTGTATGTATGTATGTATGTATGCGGGTGTGTATATATGTATGTTATGCATAGGCTCGGGAACGCCTGGACCGATCCGCACGAAACTTGGCAGGAATACACCTTGCAGCCTGGAAAGAAACACTGCGGGGGTCAGACCCCCCTACAGCCCCCGGGGGGGGGGGAGGGACAGCGATGGGATTGTATTGGAGTGAAAGTGTGCTGCCACCCTGTGGTCACAAAGGATTCTGCAGGTCATGAGCTGGGATTGCACTCACTGAGCTGATACACAGGAAGAGACCTGAGAAACGAAAGTGAAACTGCTTTGCACTGCCTGAGTTGCCCAGGCTGGAAAGAGCATGATCCAGAGAGTTCCAACTCCCAGTCGGATCTGAGAGGGACCTATTTCCAGAGGGCCAACTGGCCACCTCTTCCTGTTTCTCACACGTCGGTGCTATCCTACCACAGGACCTGCAGACAGTGTTCAGTGAGTGTGACAATTTCATTACGCTTCTTTGCTTGATTCTGTCCCTGTATTCATTCCTTCTCCTAATAGAAGCTGGGGATACTTTGTCCCCCGGGCAACGCCGGGTAACAAAAGGCTAGTTTAATATAAAAGCTGGACTTGTAGTACAAATGGGTCCCTTCAAGGGAAAAGGCAGGATAAAATACTGAAAATAAATAAATACAAATAAATACAGCATTTCAGGTAGTGACTTTTTGCATCATGGCATGGTTGTAGTAAGTGAGAAAAATCATCTTCTGTGGCTCAGAAGAAGCAGAAGCTGTCAATCAAAGATTATCAGAAAAGGTTCTTTCCATCTATATACTGCATCTTCATGTAACTTTAAAAAATCACGAACACACACACACACACACACCTACCTGGGCAAATTGTATTACTCTTGTTGCTTCCAACTACTGCATCTTTCAAAAAGTGAAAAGATTTAAACACAGTAAATTGCCTGTTGAATTACTGTGACACACAGAAAACATTTCAAGACAAAAGATATTTCAGGGCTGGAAAGCTTCCAATCCATGTCTACTAAAGCCCATTCGCCCATTCAGAAACCGTAGCACCATATGCCCCCCTCCCGCAAGGGCTGTTTCTTGGACC
Source organism: Lerista edwardsae (assembly GCA_029204185.1). Taxonomy (NCBI): domain Eukaryota; kingdom Metazoa; phylum Chordata; class Lepidosauria; order Squamata; family Scincidae; genus Lerista; species Lerista edwardsae. Next base: position 30,299,319 of record JAJKFI010000008.1, read on the forward strand.
TCCATGCATAAAACCGTATGAGGCTTCCTGCCAAAACTGAGTGAAATTACACCAAAAAATAGCAGATGTGGAAGCTGGCCCTAGGTAGTTGAAATGTTTGTAGTATAACACCTTCTTGGGAGGAGGAGGAATTAACTAGATCCCCATTGGTTCTCCAAATAACATTTATAAAGCACTACAAAAGCTAGGTACTGTACAATTATCAGTCTTTTGTGCTTGTGTAAAATTAGACTTGTGTGCTTGTGTAAAATGGGACATGGTGGCACAATGGGTTAAACCGCTGCTGCTGGGCTTTCCGACCGGAAGGTTAGGAGTTCAAGACTGCACAACGGAGTGAGCTCCCGTTCCTTGTCCCAGCTCCTGCCAACCTAGCAGTTCAAAAGCACCTAAATGTAAATCGATAAATAGGGACCACTTCGGTGGGAAGGGAACGGCGTTCCGTGTGCTATGGCGTATAATGCCGGCCACATGATCACAGAAGCTTGTCCTTGGACAAAACGCCGGCTCTACAGGCTTTGAAACGGAGTTGAGCACCGCCCCCTACAGTCGGTCATGACTAGACCATTTGGTCGTGGGGAAACCTTTACCTTAAAATTAGACTAGTTTGTATTTTCCCAAGAATTCGTATTAAGAAACTGTGTGTACAGACACAGCATCCAACCACTATTGTAAGAATCAAACAAGGCACTAAAACTTATGGAAGTCTCTAAATCAACTGTTCCCAAACTGTGGGTCCATGGCTCACCTGTGGATTATGACCCAGTTTTTGGTGGGTCATGTAGCTGACAGCACAGATAAGGCTATGTGCATCAAAGATTAAACAACCTGCTCCTTGAGAGGAGCACAGCTGCCTAATCACCATTATAACGACAGAGACCTGAGCAGCTGGTAAAGTAAAACTTTTTTAAGGTGGGTCCCTACGCTAAAAGATTTGGGAACCACTGCTCTAAACTATTTATTTACCTGCTTTGTGAACGTTTTTTCACAAGGAAAGCAGGGCATAAATGTTCATAACAACTTCAAGATTCAGATTCTGTTACAGATCCATGAGGTCAGAAGCAGAACCAAATAGCAACAAGCCACTTATGTTGCAGTTCCAATATTTAATGCCAGCAACAAGGCTTCCCAAGTATCCACTCCCTACAAGCACCTTTGCGTGTTGCACACCAATATTTTTCAGAACATACCACATGATTAAAACACTCTTCATAAGTCACTATAAAATGGGTTACATCCCCTGAGACACTTTGCTTAAGCACTTCTTTAAAAAAACACCTTTGGTATGCAATTGAACTATATAAGAATGGTTCAATCACCTCATAGAATCAAGTTTCATTTCTAGGTCTGTTTCAGATACAGAATGTGGGCCAATAACATCTTGAAATCCATGATTAGAATAGGCTGATTTTACAAATGAAGCCAAATGCATTTTACAAATTTACAAATGAATTTTGTAAATGTAAATTTTACAAATGATTTTACAAATGAATAAGAACTTTAGTATTGGCAGAAGGTGAAAAGAAATACAGTGGGCCCTCATTATCCACAGGAGTTCTGTTCGAGGAACCCCTGCAGATAAGGAAAACTGTGGATATTCAAGTAAGTGGTTTTCTGCTCCCCCCATCCTCTGAACCCAACTGGAGCTGAGCTCTGGTCGGATCTGGAGGCATTCTGAAGCTTGCAGAGGCAGAGGCTGTGTCAGAATGAAGCCTGGAGCCGAAGAACACAACTTCTGGTTTTCAGCAAAACTGTAGCCTCAGAAAGCTGCCCAATTTAAACACAACTGTCGGGTCAGTGGATAACACAGGCTCCCTGTACTAGTGACATCAGGAATTCCACAACAGTATTCTGCCCAGCAACACACAAATGCATGCTTTCTCCTGCAAACCAGAAGGTAGCTCATATTTGTATGTTTAAGGATCTGGGGAAGAAAACTCACAGGGAAGAAAATTCACAAGTCTTGGCATTGTACAAGTCAATTCAGACAACACAACAAAAATACTCCTATCCTGCAAATTTGAAAACATCACCACACATTCTCAATACAAAAGGTAGGACAGGGCAAAACCGCTAAGCTAATCACCTTACCTTTGTCACTCTTGTCCTCAGATGTATTTGCCAAAAGTGGAGCAGTGAGAACATGCATACAATGGTTGTAGAAAAAATTGAGAAATTCACTTTTCTCAGTTTTCTGAAATACAAAACACTCATTATATAGTAATCATAGTACAGGTATGAACTCATGCAGCTCATAAGACAACAAAGAAGAAATGCATGACACTTCTTTCAGTGCCTGTAAAATTCCACTTAGAAGAGTTGAAAGACATACCCCAATCCCCTTCTGTCGAGATCCAAGTGTGCCCACCTTTTCAGGTTGGCAAATAGTGGTCAGTTTTTCAGGTATCAGCTAAAACTGTTTTACTTTTGCAGAACCATTTTATCTTCATTGGTTCTGATTTTAATGACCTAATTATATTAGACTGTTCTTAAAGATGTAGCTGAATTAAAGTACCTTGGGCTGCAATCCTTTGCACATTTACCTGGGAATAAGTTCCACTGAACTTAATGGGACTTGCTTTCAAGTAAGTATGTCTTATATTGTTTAATAATAAGTAATCGGTCAATCCTCCAGGAAGTCAAGCCTGAGTGCTCGCTGGAAGGACAAATCCTGAAGCTGAAGCTCAAATACTTTGGCCACCTCATGAGAAGAGAGGACTCTTTAGAAAAGACCCTCATGCTGGGAAGGATTGAAGGCAAAAGGAGAGGGGGGGCGGACAGGATGAGATGGTTAGACAGTGTCACTGAAGCGATGAACATGAAATTGGGCGAACTCTGGAAGCTAGTGGAGGACAGGGAGGCCTGGCGTGCTGTGGGCCATGGGGTCACGAAGAGTCGGACACGACTTAGCGACTGAATAATAACAACAAAGCTGGTTTGAGAATTATATGGAGGTATTTGAAGACATGATAAAATGTGCTGAATAATACATATATGCAGCAATGTAAAAACATTGTCACTGCTTTTAATATAAAAATAGTAAGCAACACATACACGTTTTGTTGTACATGTAGTATTGGTTTTATTTACATTATTTTCTGCCAAGTGACTAGTGCCAAGGCATCTCCCACATCTGCCCTGTGAGAGATGCTAAGCTGAAAGATGGAGACATGTCCTGCTAAACAGCTTTATTCCTTGACTAAGAGAATGAACCAGGTCTTTCCAAATATTTATCTACGGCACCACACTAAGAAATTTTTTTTTGATTGCATTTATGGTCTTCAAGTCAAAAAGCACAATCCTACACGTCTACTCTGAAGTAAACCCCAATGGGGATTATATCCAGGAAAGTGTGCATAGGGATGCAGCCTACCATCATTATTCTGCAGGTATTATTCTTGCTCCACTCGATTCCCAACATTCCCACACAAACACTATCATTTGAATGCCTTTCAATCCCCCAGCAGAAGACTTTTCTATCAGCAGCAGTGAAAGAAGAAATTAGTCCAAATGGGTGAGGGAAGCCACACACTTGCATGCCCTTAGCCAGGATGGTGCCCACCTAATCTACACATAATCAGTTCAATGGGCTCAGCTTCTGAAAAATTCAAGTTTAGAAGGTAATGTTTGAACTCAAATGAAGCCCCATGCATTTGAAAAGACAACATCACACAAAATCATGAATATGGTCCAATAAAATATATAGGCACCAAGCTGTGGGGAATCATTTTGGAGACATAAAACAGCCATTCCAGATTTATAAATGGGTGGAAGTGTTTTTTTCCTGCCACAGAAGAAACAACATGCTTGAAAGTGCATTCACCAGAAATACAAAGGCACTGTGCATTTTTTAATAGCATGGAAATTATCAAGAGTGCCAAAAGACTATTTTGTTAAACATGTTTCTTAAACAGTAAAGTTTCTTTACCCCTTTCCATTTTCTTACATTAGCTGTGGCCAACATGTTCTCAGGATCGATTAGCGTACGCAAGAGCCCCATTAACTGAACAGCGCCCCCAAGCTCGGGGTCAGTGTCACAGATCATTTGCTCAATGACTACATTTATGAGGAGGATATCCTGTAACAAAGTAAGATAAATTAGATCACCTACTTCCAAAAATTTAACACAAGTACTTTTTTTTCTGTCCCAAGAAAAACACTATGACATTTGTTTGATTTTTTTTTTTTTTTTTTGCCACTCTCTTCAGGGCATTATTGAGTCAGCCTGTAAATTCAGCCACTTTTCTTGGTGAGAACATTGACGACTTCTTAGTAAAAAAGAGACAATTTAACTTCTCTCATTATGAATTATATGACACTTTGCTGCAAATTTTGTTCTCATGATCATTTATGTTTTAATGAAAAGCAGGATATAAATGTTTTAAATAAATACTTCTCATGGATTTTTGCACCTATGGGTTTGTTTACTGCTATCTAACTTGGAAGAAAGATGTTAACCCAGGGATGTCAAACATAAGGCCCAAGGAAGCTCTTTATTCACCCCCTGTGATAACCGGGCTCTCCTAGCACCACCATTTAGCTGCTCTGAGCTGCCAAGTGAAACATCACGCAGAAGCAGCATTGTTGAAAGGGCAGTGCTGGGAGAGCCCAAGTATCATACAGGCCACACTTTCACAGCACTGCTTCTGTGGACATTACTGAAAAGGGTGCCCACATGACAACCAGGCTCTCCTGGTGCTACCCTTTTTTGCACCACTTTTACTAAGGCACTGGGAGGTAGAAGCAGGAGGCCTCAGAAGGCAAGGAACCGTATGGAGGAAGAGGCAGACCAGAGGGGTGGAAAAGTGCTGTGAGAGCCCAATTGTCACACAGGCCACCCTTTCAACAATGCAGCTTCTGCTAAGGCATCACTTTGCAAAGCACCTCTCAGCTGCTGAGATGTGAAGTGACACCTCAGCAGGACCTGCACTGCTAAAAGGGTGGCCCATGTGATGGCAGCGCTATCCCATATCTTGAAAATATGGTCAAGATTTGCATTATTTTCTCTTCTGTCATTTATATCAAGTAAATGAAAGATTACTGAACTCTTTTCTCTAGGCTCCTACTCCTGTTATAGCATTTGCTATTAAGTAAATAGCTATTAAGTAAATAGTTGGAAATAACTTCTATTTGATATTTTGTTGTTTTGCAATTCAGGGCACAATCCCAAGATTGCGTGGGGTTGCGTAAGTCCCTAACACCAGCCCAGTGCTGTCACAAATGTGCTGTAAGACATATTTGCACCAACCTGGGAATAAGCTTGGCTCTGTACTGCCCTAGGTAAGCAGGGAAATGCCGGCAGTCTGACTGGAGCAGGGGCGTGGGGAGGGGCAGGCCCAAGGGACCAGCCCTGGGAGGGAGGGTGGTTACAGGATTCAGAACTTAGGCCAGATCCTAACCTCTGCCCCCAGAGGTCCAGTCTTGCTCCAATTTTGGTTTCGCAGATCCCATTTGGGCCACTGCCATATTACCCAGGGTAAGGGGAAATAATTCTTCCACAGCGAATCCCAACCCTGTGCTGGATACAGCACAGGTCAACAGGCCTGCCTATTCCAGTGCAGGATACGATTGGGCTGTCAGAAAAGTAGGGCAACATAGAAGAAATAGGAAATATGTATTCAAAGATGAATTGGAAAACACACACAAGCTACAGGTCAGAGCTCCTGTCCTTATTTTATAATAATAATAATGCTCGTATTTATATACCGCCTTTCTTAAGATCACTAGATTACTCTAATGACTGTAACTCAAGGCGGTTTACATAGGCAGACTTTTTATTCACAAACCCGAAGGTTTTTACAATTATACAGAAACTTTCTATCTTACAAGAACAACACTCATACACTTGGATCTTTCTGGATTTAGTCCTCGTTCTTAGCCGCCCATCTGTCTTCTACTGGCTGATAAGAAGCTTCCCTGCTCCCATCAGAAACACAGCTGACCAGCACACTCCCCCTCTCACGAGGCAGCCGGAACTCAGCTATTAATCAGCTGCAGTTTGCAAGGTCTGCCGCTCACAGAGACTTCCAGTAGTCCCGAGCTGGCGAGCTTCGCATCTTCAGCTCTTATCTTCAGGCAAATGGAGGCATTAACCCTCTCGACTAAATCTTCTGCCCATTTTGCAAATCTTTCCCTGCCATATGTAACAGCTGTGCATATTACAAAGCATGGACAGAGAAAGATGCAAGAACAAAGAGGGAGATAGCTGTCTTGCTAAAATCAAGAGATTAAAATCTTGGCAAGCATTGTGACATGCATCCTTTCCCATAGTGCACATAAAGGCATGCCAAATAAAACAGTATTTGGGAATGCGACAATAGAACCAGGAGTGTAAAATGTGATCTTGACTGATGATCCAGGTTCCCACAACAATTCCTTGCACACCTTTTTGGGGACTTCCAAGAAATGTAACAGTTTACACTGAACTTTTAGGTTTCTATTGTTACTGATCACCTTTAAAATTTTGATATATACTTGCAAATCTGCTAAAGAACAAATGGGAATATTACCGTATTTATTTAGGCATTTTTTTCAACCAAATGGACTCCTACAGTATCTTATAAATAAAAGCATACACAACAGAGACCAAATAAACACTGAGGGCACAATCCAAGGCCCTGCATTGGGCTAACGCTAGCTGCTAGCGTTGTCCCAACAGCAGCAGTTTTGGTGTGAAAGGGCTGACCAGTACTGCTGGGGCCTTTTTTCTAGGAACAGCAATTGCCTTTATAGATAGATAGATATTTACATCACAAAAGCAAGCTACATCTTTCTTACGTCGTCACTCTGCTGGGCTTCCTGCATTACGAATTCCCGGACCATAGATGGACTGAATTCTACCAGATAAGAAAATATATCTGTAGCAGCAGATCTAACTTGCAAATCATCCATGCCCTGAAATGAAAATCAAATAAACTTAGTGAAAATGAGTATTTCAGATGCAGCAGTGTATGCAGTGGAGTCTTCAAAGAAGAATCTGAACATTTGTGTAGTGCTTTCTAAGTGCATGAACATGTATCATCTCAATGTAGTTCTTACAATGAACCCATAAAGTATTATCCCTACATTACAGGAGGGGAGCAGAGGTTGAAAGGGAGTGATTTACTTAAGGCCACCTAATGAGAATTTGTGGCTCAGGTGAGATCTGAATTGGGAAACTCCCAATTTGCAGTTCTTAGTCACCATAGTACAGCAGTTTCCCCTAACTAAAGTAAAACTCTTTTTTTCAAATATGAAAAGAGCCAGTAATTCAACATATATAAACTATGGATAGGAAAACATTCCATGTTATGTTTACGGCTTTCTGTGCTTCTGTTGGCTATTACTTAAACATCCCAGGGTGTGCACTACTCAAACCATCAGCAATGATTAAGCACAGAATTTCTAGCACAGCTATTTTCAACTGCTGTGCTGCAGCACATTGGAGTGCTGCAAATGGTCTGTAGGTGTACCACAGGAGTTGGGGGGAGGGTCATTTGTTAGTAGGTTTAGTAGTATTCTGTGAACTTTCCTCAAAAAAGAAAACATGCAAGTTTCAACCCATAGATCTTCTTTGCCTTATTGCATTATTTCCTAGCCTGAGAATCTCTGGGTGGTTCAACAGCACCAAGCTTTCTAGGTGAACAGGGAAAGGTGGAGCTATTTAATGTACAACAACCAAAATCAGAAAATGTATGAGTGGTAGCCAAGCAGACCAATCAAAAACCCCAGAGGCATAGTTGTGGCTTTTTGGAAGCAGTTAGTTGCACTGAAAACCTTGACAATTTAATTCCATAAAGTTTGTCACAGCTGAGGGAAAACCTTGAAAAGTAGTTCAACACTGACGAGTACAGTGAACCCTCCACATCTGTAGTCTTGGCTTCCACAGAACCGAACCATCACGTATAGAAGATATTAGGAAAAAATAACTTTTTGGCCTCCAGGAAGCAACCGGAAGCGATTTCTGGTTTGTGCCTGCAACTTCTGGTTGCATCTGGGAGGCATTCTGAGGCATGGGGAGGCAAACAGCACATTCTATTGGCCTCCACATGCTTCTGAACGCCTCCAGAAGCAAACCAGAAATTGCTTCTGGTCGCTTCCTGGAGGTGTTCCAAGGTGCAGGGAAGCCAGTGGCGTGGGCTGCAGGCCCATTGTGAACTAGGGAAGCTCACAGGAAGGTATTGCGCTGCTGTGACCCTGCTATCACCTCACTTTAAGCCAGGAAACAGGCATCCATGGGGGAGTGTCCCTAGAACCAATCCCCTGCAGATGCCCAGGGACGACTGTATTCCCCATCACTTGATGTATCTTCCTTGGACTACGTGAGAGAGTCTTCATATATACTAATGTAGTGTAAGTCAAGAAATTTAGGTCTTGGAATTGATCCTAAAAGCCTGGGTCGACTTATATAGTGTAAATACAGTAAATCTGATCATGAACTTGCTCTCAGAGCAACCTTTAGAGGTGAAAGAGGGGGAGAGAGAGTGCATGAGTCATGAAAAAAAAAAATACACCCACCGTCCTTTTCCATTCCATTCCACTGCACTAGCAGCATGTTTGCAGCAATACCAGCGTGGTTAGAGGGAGGTAATAAGTGAAAGCCAGTATGGAATGGAATGTTCCAGTCCACTGCTGCAGCAGCAAGTAGCTCCGCTGGAATTGCCTCTATAGAGGCAACAACCTTTCCCAAACTCATCCACAGGTCATAGGAAATGTCTTGATTTTTTTGCTCCAAACATGCCCTCTACTTATATACTCGGGTATACATTGAGCATGTAAATATGGTAAGTTCAAGTCAGCAGAATTAACTACTGTGAAACTGATGACTCATCAACACAGGGCGCAATCCTAACCAACTTTCCAACATGAGGGTAAAGGCAACGCAACTCTGAGAACAAGCACTGCCTTACCTTGAGGAGGCCTCTGTGACTGCCCCAACTGCAGGATGCAGCAATGGGGCCAGTGGTACTGCTATGTGGTACTCTCTCACAATACCAGAACCAGAGGGCATCCACTGAAGCTGAGAGTTGGGAGAGTTAAAACAGATAAAAGGAAATACTTTTTTACCCAGCGGGTAATTAAGCTATGGAACTCCTTGTGACAGGAGGTGGTGATGGCATCTGGTCTAGATGCCTTTAAAAGGGGACTGGACAGATTTCTGGAGGAAAAGTCCATTGTGGGCTATAAGCCATGATGGGCAGGGCAATCTCCTTATGTTAATAGTAGGCTACTTCAGAATGCCAGGTGCAAGGGAGTGGCAACAGGATGCAAGCATCTTGTTGTCTACTGAACTCCCTTAGGTACCTGGTGGGCCACTGTGAGATACAGAAAACTGGACTAGATGGGCCTTTGGCCTGATCCAGTGGGGTTCTTCTTATGTGTACCAGCCAGTGCTGGAAAGTTGGTTAGGAATGCACCCAACAAAGATTAAAATTTTAGTTACTGAACTTTAAAAACAATCTTAATACTTGTTTTTTAAATGATTATAGCCTTAAAATACTGGTGGTATGCCTTGACAATTTTAGCACTTCGTCAGAGTTCCAAGAGATGGAGCAGGTTGAAAATCCTTCCTCTAGCATAATGACAAGGAGCATGAACTCTCTCTTATAGTGGCTTTATACAAGTGACTTTCTCTCAGAGCGCTACATAGAGCTGACATTAGCTGCTAGTGTCGGCCTAATGGCAACAGCGCTAGTACAAGAGCATCAACTGACACCTTCGCACTAGCGCTGCTGCCATTGGGCCAACACTAGCAGCAACGTCAGCGCAACAGCGCTGGCTGAACCCGGTGGTGTGTCACTCCTGTGCAAGCTGAGTTCGGCTGGCGCAGGGGCGTTTCTGGGAGGGGGGTGGGCGGGTCGAGAGGTGTCCTGGCCCAGGAAGGGGGGGAGCTGGAATGTGGCCATTAATGTTACCATTAACATACCAAAGTTGGCTAATGTATTAAGATTAAAAAATACGACTAAGATCTACATGTTTATATTAAAGGTGTTTATATACTGCTTTTTCAAGAACAACAAAAGTCCACAAACACATTTATAGACGATATTTTTTTTTGCTAACTTTGGCACTAAATTGAGCCCTCCCAGTTTTATACATACAAATGACTTGATTAAAACCTAGGTGAGAGATTGTCCATTCTTAGATGACTATGCCACCAAAACCATGCGTTTAAATGGGCCAGAAATATGCAGCTGTCAATACACTGATCTCTTCAAAAGCTCTGTGTGCATCAGTATTGTTAATTGTGATTTTCCATAGCCTAGTGTTTCTCAGACTGTGGGTTGTGATCCAATTTTTGGTGGGTCATGGGCCTGCTCTGACCAGGAAGATGCAAAATAAAATGGTGTGCGACTTGGAAGTCATTTCCAGGTTGCTTCAGCGCATGACCCATTTCACTGGTTGCATGTCATACCCTGGACTGTCTTGCAGCTTTCTGGTCCAATAACCAGGTCACAACCTGCCAGTGGGTCATGACAAACATTTTGAGAAACGTAGCACAATGTGGCCAGTGAAGCAGGTCACACACTATTTTACCTTGCAGCTTCCAAACTTTGGTGAGCCCAGATCCACTGTGGACAACGTAGTAGGTTGCCAAGATAAGGGGTTTAAGAACCACTGTCCCTATCCTGTAACTTCTAAGGAGAGAATTATTCACCGCACCCAGCATTCTACAGATGGGCACCTCAAGTCACCAATGACCAATAAAATATTTCAGAATTCAAGAGCTCATAAAAGTACTAATTCAAAACAAAAACAACCTACCATTACTATTTCAAGAGCAGGAAGAATTCCTAACTTTGCCAAAGTTTTGAAAAAAGTGTCTCTGTTCTGAGGTTGTAATGTCTGAGAAAATGCACAGAACTCCTTGAAGAAGTTAACCTATAGGACATGAAAGAAACAATGTAGTAAGAAATCATATAAACTAATAAATACTAATTCAGCTATAGAAAGACAATCTCAACTTTATTCAAAACAAAGTGCACACTGTTTTTCAGGTAAGTAAAGACAATAGAAGCAGCAAATTAGCACAATGGAAGGGTATCATATTCCCCAAATTTCTCACCCCAACCAGCTTTTTCCTTACAACTGCATGGCTGCAGAGCTCAGTGATGACCACATCATTTCCAAGAGCTCCAATAGTCAACAGCTGCATCCACACAGCCACTGTAGTGATTGAAGTAGGCAGCAAATAAAGGGAACACTGACTTCAATCTATTATATCTGAATATGAGTAAGTAATCTGTGACCCCTGCTAACTGGGCGAGAGACACCTTTTCAAGTGGCATGCCTCTTATATTTAGCAGGGGGGAGTAAATGTCCCTCTTCACCCCTGTGCAGTGTCTTCTCTAGTGGCTGTTGCTGGTGATGTTCTGCATCTTTTTAGACTGTGAAGCCCTTTTGGGACAGGGAGCCAATTAACATTATTATTGCCTGTAAACCCCTTTGTGAACTCTGTGTTGAAAAGCGGTATATAAATACTGTTGATTGATTGATTGGAACTTATTGCCACAGGATGTGGTGATGGTACCTGAAGGCCTAGATGCCTTTAAAAGGGGTCTGGACAGATTTATGGAGGAAAATTCCATTACAGGTTACAAACAGCAATGGGATCTACAAATGAACAAGGGTAACACTGGGCAGGACGTAGGCGGGACTTCCACTTGAGTGGCAGCCCGTCCGTAGCGTTCCGCAGCTGCTCTAGCCTCGGGGAGGCTCCTGCTCGCCGCAGGGGACAGGTGACGGTCACGCCAGGTGCCTGGCCAAGCAGCGGGGGGGGCACTAACCAGGGGCAGCCCCCACAAGGCCAAGATAGCTGCAGAACGCTACGGACGGGCAGCCAATCACGCAGAAGCCCCGCGTAAGTCCCGCCCAGCGTTACCCTTGTTCATTTGTAGATCCCATCGCTGGTTACAAACCATGACGTCTATGCGCAGCCTCTGGGTTTTAAGTTGCCTGTCTCTTCCATAATCAAGGAAGTGTCAACAGGATACCTGTATCTTGTCTTGACTGCTCCCTGAGGCATCTGGTAGGATACAGGAAGCTAGACTATATGGGCCCTTGGCCTGATCTGGCAACCCAGCCTGCTGCAACACCCCTTGAAACTGCTTTGCTAGCAAAAGCTTCTTAGAAAGTAGCAAAAGTTATGGAAGTAGTGCAATTGGAGGGCAGCAACATACATGCAGCTCCCAAACGAATGTCACCCAAACCAGGCTTACCAGTTCACGCCTTTTGTCATCATCTGTAGCTTCATCAGTTAGTTGTGCAAAAACTTCAGACAAGAACTTTTCATCTTCCTATAGAATAATTGTTACAAAATTAATATCTCTAGCCTGCCAGCTGCAATAGAAATAACATCAGACTTCGTACTACAGCAACATTCCCAGTATAACCTGATCTTTGTGTGCAACTCAAAGTGATACATTTACTGGTACAGTCAATTAGCAACTTACATAAGGGTTATGTTCCAAGGTCAGTGAACGAAGTCAAAATTGTGTATAGCTGAAACTCCCTTAAATCCAACAAATATTTATGATCTCTTAAAGAACTAAAACTGCAGTACAAGAAGCATGCAGGGATCAAGGGAAAAGCAGCCTCATTCTCTCATTTCAGTCTCACTCTGAGGCATAAATTAAATAAGTCAAACAGGGTAAGTTACACCTTACATACACCTTCACCTGCATTAAATTGTTTTTCTCTTTCTTGGGGGAGGGGGAGTGCACAAATACTTGAATTTGTGCATGAGGGCTGATTGTACAATGAGAGAAGAGTCAGAGATTTACAAATGCTTGTTTCCCAGCTCACTTGTTTTTTTATTTATTTCAAATTAGAGGGCTGATTATTAAAAATAAATATTGTAACTGTCGTAGCTCTTAGTCATAGCAGCACATCCAGCTGCTATGAGAATGTAATTTAAGTTGTTTGATACATCCATGCAAGCATTCATTTAATGAAGTAAAAAAATCAGATTACAGTGGCCCATGATATCTGCAGATTTGGTATTCCCAGATTTCAGAACCCACACCCACTTAAATACCTCCCAGAAGTGACCAGAGCTGAGCTGTGGTCACATCTGGGAAACTCTCTGAAGTCTAGAGAAGCTGTGGGCTTCAGAATGAAGCCCAGAGCAGTTTAAAGTTAACTTTCACTAGTTGCAGAAAACTGGGCATAAACTTTAAACTGCTCTGGGCAGCATTCTGAAGCCCGCAGAGGCTGCGGGCAATCACATGCAGCCTCTCTGGTCTTCAGAAAAACCTCTGGTTACAACCAGAGATAAGCTCCAGTAGTATTTCATGACTTGGGGGCCCTAATTACACAGGTTTAATTATCCAGAAATTGAACTCCTGCAGATAACAAGGGCAGCCTGTATTGTTAGTATGCAGATTTCGGTCCAATTCTGTGCTGATGCAGCTTCAATGTAGCTCCAAGGTAAAGGAACAAATGCTCCCTTGTCTTAAGGAGGGCTCCTGTAACTGCCCCCTATTGCAGGATGTAGCTCAGATACAGTGGCACAGATGTATCAGCACTGGAAAGCTGGACAGGACTGAGTTCTTGCTTCTTACTTAGTTCGCTGTCTCTCCCTTCCTCCAAGCCATTTCATGAAATATGGAAAGGATGGAAAGGGACAGCTGAGAAGTTAAATTTAACTATTCTCAACACTGAAGGCACCCAATTCGATTCAGAGGCAACCAACTATCAAACCTTGCAGCACAGCGTATGAGAGATGCAGGTCAGACCTAGTTATCAGTACAGTCCTGGAGCAAAGCCTTGCACTGCACCTCTTCAGGCAGAGGTTAGGGTTGGACTTCCTGCTTAATGATACCACTTCCTGCCACAACATCACTTCCAAGTTAATGATATCACTTCCGGTGGGTCCCGACAAGTGCCATTCTAAAACATGGGTCCTGGTCTAAAAAGTTTGAATACCGCTGACATATGACATACATAGCTTTAACATCAAGTAGAAGAGTAAAAGGAATCACACAGTGGAGTGATCTGTAGATTTACAATACTTTACTCCAAATCCCATGTAACAGAATCCCATAGGAGAAACCAGGTAGATATGGTCAACTATTGCCCACTCCTACCACATGGAATTAAAAGTCTGCCAGATCTCACTGCCAGTGTTTCATGATCAGAAGTGTGAATTAGAAACTCAGAAAATGTATCAGGGTACCATATTTTCCTGCTTTTCATAGGTATGATACATGAGCCCAATTAACAACTTGTCATCTATAATCCTTCCCCATCTCAATAGGCAACAAAATGGCATTGAATGGTAAGTGTTCATGCCAAGATGGAAATCAACTTTTATCTTTCCTTTGCACCTAGTGGCATTTGAGCTAACTCACGCAACTGTACATGGAAGTGGACAGCAAATTCTTCACATGTAGCTTAGCAAAAGGAATGGGCTGCCTAGGAAACAACTGCCCATTCAGAACAGCCCCGCTATATGACACACTGTAGCTGCAACATTATAGTCTTTTAAAAACCCTTAACACAGTAAGGTACCTTCAGAATTATAGAAATGTTATGCTTATTTCCTTCCAGCATCCCATAAGCCAGTGTTATTCAAACTGTGGGTCGGGACCTACTTGGTGGGTCGCAACCTGATGTCAGGTGGGTTGCGGAAAGTTAGGAGCAGCCATCTTGGAAACTGCAGACCTTACTCCTGTTCTGTTCCTTTTGTGAGTATTAACAGTTTGAATTTTCAAGTGAGTGGTTTTTTATAAATTAATTCAGTGCTTTTATATAATATTTTCTCTTAATCTTGCTTTCTGTCAGGGATGTACAATTGCTGCAGTCCAAGAATGCCAATTTGCATTTCAGGATTGTCATTTTATTATATTTATTATTAGGCACTTCCTGCTTGATGATGTCACCGTGCCATAACATCACTTCCAAGTTAAGGACATCACTTCTGGTGGGTCCCGACACAAGAGCCATTCTAAAAAGTGGGTCCTGGTCTAAAAAGTTTGAATACCACTGCCATAAACCATTAACACATTGCTCTAACACAGAATCTCATCAAAATGAAGAGATTTATACTCAAAATTTTTATCACACTGCTACAGATTCATCATATAAAATGCAATACAGGTTTACATAGGAAGATAGGGATCTATGTTCTGAACTGATGGTGTGACCATGACTGAACTGCCTTAAAGTACTTATTTACATCAAAGACCTTGAACAACAAACATATCTAAAACCAGTTGTAATCCTCTCAGTGAAAACTCCAGCAACTATGTTTGTTCAAACAGTTATTATTAACAGCCAATCAGCATGCATGGTATTTACAGTAGAATAGAAGACAGATCTCTATCCTGAGAGGTTTACAACCTAAACTAGTTACAACAGAGGAAGTGAAGTGGTGCCAAGGAAAAATATGCAATTATTTCATGTAGATGTACATGGGCTTAGTTGCAGTAAGGTAGAGGGACAAGAGGGCTGTGACAAAAGCTTCACAGAAAAAATGAATTTTGAGGGAGGGAGGGAGCATCCCTCAGGTGGTCAGCTCTAGGCATAAGGGGCAACAAGGGAAAGGGGGTAGCAGAGGGCTTTGGATGACTGAGTGAGGGTGTTGGAGGACTATGATGGCATCTGAGACCAGAGGCAAGGAAAAACAAGGTGACAAAGCATTTTGAAGGACTAGGAGCTTGTGCCTGAAGACAGGAAATAGAGATTTAAGGAGGGACATGATGTTATCAGAACAAAAGGAGAGGTAAATGATTTTAGCAACATTGGTTACCAGTGTAGTGGTGATTTTATTTCACCATCACACCTCTGGGAGCCCTGCCATCTTCACCAGGAAGGAAGGGTGTAAAGCACAGCTGTAGGCCAAACTGGGACAACAGCAGCAGACCTTCAGAGGTCAGTGCATAAAAATCGCCTTCCCCAGGTGCTGGCCCTCTTAGGCAAGCTGTTCGGAGACGCCAAGCTATTTTGCTTCTCATCAGTTCATTTCACTAACGTATGGACAGTGTACAGCTGTTTATTGACAAAATTATTTTACTGCTTTCAGGTTAGCTTTGAAATTTGATCTTTTGTTTTGCATTATTTTGTAGAGGAGAAAATGAAAGAAGATTAAACAGATGTGTCCTTATAGCCTTGATAACTGTTCAAACACATTATAATTCACACATTACTGTTTGTAGGTGCTGGAAAGCTAACAAAACATTTTTAATAATAAATTTATACTGCTTTTAGTACAGCACAGAACACAACTGCTTATAAGCAGACAAAGTGGCTAGTGATATGCTAAGAGTAAAGTCACTGCTGAAATCACTCACCTCACACAATACAAAATTAGTTGGATGCAACGTGTTTGGGTTTAAGAAGAATATGCAGCACTTTCAAGAAGTCTGTGAAATATGATTGAAACAGTACAAAAAAGCATCCCTGTGTTGCATGCAGGCATTGGAATACTAAGAAAAAAGTTTAGAGGCATGAACAACTAAGCTATGTTGAATGAAAGTTGTTAGCCTTGCAAGCATGCCTGAAAGCTTCAGAATGCAATCTTCAAGTTACACTTACCTGCAGCATACTGACAATCTCAACTTTGTTAAAAAAAATGAAAGAAGTGAGAGTAGAAAGAAAATTTTCTTCAAAAACAGATGGCGTTGGCAAGATGATGTCCTGAATGTACTGTACCCTGTAAGTCTGATGAATCTTTTGTCTAAGTTCAGAGTCTGTTATGGGTATGACTTCTTTAAACTTTGCTGTTTTGGTCAAAAATTCCCTGTGCCTTTTTGGCTGCGCTAATGCAGGATCATACTCAAGGCATCCTACAACATCCATAATGCACTCATCTGAAAACATCACCTCAAAAAGAGTTGCTTTATTGAGGAATAAAATTCCTCGAATAATTTCATACAAATGATGTAAGCCTTCAGTATTTTCTAGGTTCTCACAAAGCTGGAAAAGCTGCAATAATTTTTTAATGTAGCCTTCATTTTCCAAAGCCAAGGCTAATTTTTCTCTACGGATGGGCGATGAAAGAACTGAGGTAACTAGGTCGGCAATCTCTTCGAGTTTGTTGAGTTCACAAGTAGGGAGATCAATCAAATGACTCGTTTCAGGCATTTCCTCAAAGCGTTCTTCTTCAGATTCATCAATGAGGTCCTGCGTGACTTCCACTGAAGGATCTTTACCTTGAACCTAAAAATGGAAGCATGAACAATTGCTGACTCATTCTGAAATGCTGGTGACTGTGGGTGGCATAGAGGAGAAAAAAATTAATTCAATCATTTGATCACCATATATATAACTCACATGATATCAACAGGCATCTGGCATTCTGTAAACTGAACTCAAACAAAATGAAGTTTACCGTTTCTATGAAACTCAGATTCTGCTGCCATAGCAGATACTGATCCTGTGGAACACATGCAAGCTTTCCAGTGGCTCATACCTCCTCTATTTCCACACTGACGGGTAAGGGGAAGTAAAGATAGAAGTAGGCACTTGTGGAAAGGGCTTGCCCTTCGCAGTAGTGGTACTGTTAAGGCATCACTGGAGGGCAGTAACACAGGATACTAGTTCCATTGGTGTGGTCTTTCAACACATCATATAAACAAAGGGAGTTTGGCGGTTTCGTCTAGGGAAGAAGATCTACATACAGAAGCCTATACATGCTGAGACTGAAAACTGCATTCAAACATGTTTATGAGTCATCCCAAAGACCTATACAGTTGAAAGGCCAGTTATAGTTCTCTTTAACAACAACTAGCATCATCATCAGTGACTACTAAAAAGATTTCCCATGTAGCTCCATGCAGACTGGGGAGGAAGGTCATCTCATTCCAAACACAGAGGAGTATTCTGCAGGGAGGCAAAGCAACCTATGCATTTGATTTAAAGCTCAGTCAAGGGAATTAGAAAATTGATGCTTTCAGTTGACGGTATCTCATAGGTAAATAAGTGTGTTAGGGAACTAGGACTTGCACTTCTGATGGCAAAAGTGCATTTGCTGCCAAATCAGGTAACCCTTAAGCACTGCTCTAAACCAGTGGTCTCCAAACTGCAGCACATGATGCGCCCAACAATCGCATCCGGGTGCGGCGGTGCAGAAGCTTTATCATTTCGGCATGAAGCAACCCATTTTTGTGCTGTGAATTTGCAGAGCTTCACGATGAGGAGACAATTCTGCTGCCAATTGCCCCAGGATGCTCTGAGCCCCAATTTCCCAGGGGAACAGTCTCCCTGGCATGAGGCTCTGCAAATTCACAGTGTGAAAATGGGCTGCTTTGTGCTGGAACAATAAGGCTTCAGCACTGCCACACCCAGACGCAATAGTCAGTCACACTGGATCCAGCTTGTGGGCTGAAATTTGGAGACCCCTGTTCTAAATGAATGGCTAAATGGCACCAGTGTTGACTAAACAAGAAAGTGATACTGGAAAGTGAGCATATCCTAGTGCTATGTAACTATGCAAACAGTATTAAATAGAAGCCTGCAACACTACAGATGCATTTAAATGGACCAGTAGTACATTAATTCAAATTCTGAAGATAATTTTGTACAAATTATACAAAAAGATCTCAACAAAACTGAAACGTAAAATTTTAAAAGTTAATCTTACCTGGCAAATTTTTTCCCATATCTCATCACAGCCAGCTTTTTCTTGAAAACTCAAGGCTAAATCATAATTCTCTGCTTCTGACCAAACAATCAAAGTATCCTATTTAAAAATGAAAGACTATACTTATTATTTGATTCCTGGTACACTTGTTCAACAGTGATGTATGATCACATATCCGAAAAACAACTATTGTTTGCATTGACTTGCATTTGATCAAAGGAGATACTAAGAAAAATACATCTCTTAAGAGGAGCAACTTTTCCACATGGTCTTTCATTTATGACTCCACACCAAGCTTTTAAACAGCAGCATTACCCCTCTAAATTTAATGCCTTTGTCAAACATGGTAAAGAGTCAATATTAGACAATCTCAATGTGTCTGTAGGTTGCACAATTTTTAAGTTCATAATTTGATATGCTTAAGACGCAATTCACAACAATACATTTTATGCTTACTTATATTCAATGCTGCTATTCAACAAACCAAATGTGATCCATTGGCAATGAAAATGTTTTAAGAACCAGCCACTGAAAAGAGAGGAAATGGCTCAATCTTGACATTTCCATCTTGGTTTATTTGCAATCTAGTTAGAAGCCAGGATTACCCAGTTCAGGACTTGTGACAGTTCTTGGCTTGTTCAAAGCCAAAATCAACAACCTAACACTTCCTTCTCTGTGTTGTGGGAAATGCGCATATCTGAGACAAGGGAACAACACATAAAACCAAGATTCAACAGCACCTCCAATAACCCAGGGGATAAGATCCTGAGAAGTCAAACACTGGGCAAAAAAGTGCTTTAGGATATACATTAATTTAATATGCACGAAACAGGCACTGACTGGTCCAGAACACACTGCTCCCATTGGCTAGAATGGCTGTCAACACAACGGACAAACAGCACTAACAAATCAGTGTCAAAGAAAGTTTAATCACTGGAGGTTTAACTGTATACAACTGCTTGGCATTCAAAGCATTTTGCAACACATACAGCTTTAATGCCTTTCTGATGTGAAAAATGGTACAGGCATGCCCAGGTATCCACCATGGATACTGGGATGCCTATTAAAAAAACAGACAAATATTAAACAAATCTCCTCTTTTACCTTGTTGCAGCAAAACCACTGATGTTCCCCTATCTTTAAAAAGGCATCCCCAGTATCCATGGTTTCAGGTATCCATGGGAGCTTCTGGAATTAAACCCCAGCGGATATCGGGGGATGCCTGTATAGAGGAACTCTCACTGAAGCAACATTTACCCTAAATTATAACAAAAACATGCTAGCAAATAGATAGATAGGTTGGTTAGTCATACATAATTTACAATTTCACTAATTTTCTCACTGCATTATTATTCAAAGAATCAGATTACAAGTGGTACAATGGAATGTTTTCCCTACTCTTCCAAAAATATAGCATAATGACTTAAACCCAAATTTGCAATTGTGACGAAGTGATAAAAATAAATCTGAAACATCACACAAAGTCAGACTTCTAAGAATTCTCATCTAGAACTGCATTTAAAGTTCACTGGAAAAAATATTAGTCTTTAAATACAGTTACTGTGTTGATAAATTATGACTAACATTCATCAAAGATTATCAAACAACATGATCTAAATACAACTTTAAAGTATATTAATGAGAACAGGAGAGGGGATATAGGATAAACAGAATTAGCAATGGATACCACCTTAGAAAGATCTGCAGAAAAGCAAACATTGTTGCATGTTTTTGAATGTACTACTTTTCCTAGATTTGCTTTTATTCTTTCAGGCAATATGCTTTATGCAAATCTTTTTCAAAATTTAGTGGTGATCTATCTCAGATTACCACTGCATCCTATTGGTGCCACTGTTGGAGGATTTGAGGGGGGGAGGCTTGCTAATAGCCAGCACAGACTTAAGGGCCTCTATGTCAGGCCGTGGGGGTCCAACACAGGTCAGAATCTAACCCCCACTCCACTTCTGTCCAGCTCCATCCTCCCCACATAGGAGCTCACTACCAAAGGTGGTAAAACCTACCACCACCACCCAGTTCTGGGTCTGCTCCTCCAGGAGCTGGGGTCCAGTGCCAGACTGACAGCAGCGGAAAAACCGTATTGCTGGCAGTGGAAATGACTTGTAACATTTTTGCAACACCAGCAGCGGCTGTTTACTATAGTAGAAATGATCTGCAAGTTTACCACTCTGAGCTAATTATTCTTGTTCACTGTACTGAGATGTCAACACCAGAGTTCAAACGGACTATTAATTCTGAAAAGGATAACAAATGAATGCAACCTGTGTATTTTTGAGTTTCTGTTTAAACTCTGCTCTGCACAATTCAGTGCCCTGTGGCAGTAGAGTTCTAATGAAGACAGTGGAATTGCCCCACAACGCTAAAGCAAACTAACTTGATAGAAACCCATGATTGTTCTTAGTGATGAATTTCAGAAAATTTCTTCTGTAACACAAACTGAATCCATAAACAGATATGGTTTGTAAAACCTTACTGGCAGTTTCTCATAAATGCTCCAGTCTTCATGCATTTGATTCCTCTTTGTAAGAACATGGTAAAAGTGAAGGAGGTACATTTTCAGAAGATATCAACTTAAGCACAATATATTTTTACCCCACCCCCACCAATTGTTCTTGAGAATGCTACTGGCGGAATAAGGCCCTTACTTACTATTCTGTTGGTGCCTCTACCCACTTCTATTTCTAAAAATCTACTCTGTTTCCATGAAAAGATAGTGTGTGATCAGCAACAGTTTGCATGAAACTATGTAGACTCAATGACAGGAGATAGTTTCCAACATAACGTTTTCTTTAATTGATGAATTAAGTTTAATAAAGGTATGTAAAGGAGCATGAAGGGCTCTATCAGTCATTCCAACACTACAGAAGTCACCAGATAAATCTGTAACTCAACTGCTTAGGAAGGACCTTTAACAAGAAAGTGTTTAAAGGCAGTCCTTGTACCCTTTGGGGACAAGGAAGTATTTACGTAGCTACATAAACTGCTTTTGAATAGTTTTTTTGTTGAAAAGATGCGTTGAAAAGATTTCACCATATGTGATGAAAAGGCAACTGAAAGAAGAGCAACGTAAGAAAAATATGTCTAGCCTGCATAACTTACCAAGCCACATATAGTCCATCAGGCATGTATTGAGGCTACCAGGTGTTTCCCAACCCCCCACTTTTTTTTTCAGTTAACAAAAAACAGAGCCCTTATCAAGCTCCTGGAGGTTTGCCATACATGATTGATGAGCAGTGTTCTCTCTAAAGGGGCCTGTACCATTGCTCAGACCCCTTCCGTGGCCATACTGCATAGCAATGTCCCCAGACGCTCAGCAATGACAACCTACAGCATTGCCAGACTTCTGGGAGATCTGCGTTCCAAGCTGTATGGCCATGCAGGTTAGAAGGCACACTGCTGCTGAGCTTCATCCAGCTTGGAGAGTCACCTGATACAGTCTTGCATTGAGAACACAGACACATTACAAAACATATCATTAATGTTAAATTATTACCTATAGAATATATAATGTTTACAGATCTGGATAGAAAGTTAACCGTATATTTGTTATTCTTTTACTTCAGAACTTCTGCTTACAAGCTCACAGAATATACTGTTACCAAGACCATCCTAGACCAGTGGTATGCAAACTATGTATATCACAGGTCATTAAACAGGAAGCTGATGCCAGATCACATCCAGGACACTTTCATTTTCTGAATGGCAAATAAAGAAAGATTTGTATAGGTGGGCTTCGGTATCAGTGGGGGATCTCTTCCTGGACCACAACCACCACCCACTAATACAGAAAACCACAGATAAGCAGATCTGTGGTTTGGGGCCCCTTACACCCTCCAAAGGCAACCGAAACAGCACTCTGGTTGCCTCTAGATGGCTTTCTGAAGACTGCAGGGGCTGTGTGCATCTACATACAGCTTCTGCAGGCTTCAGAACGCCTCACAGAGGCAAAAAAAAAGTGACTTCCGGTTTTGGAGTAAACCAGAACTGACATTTTTATGCCTTTTAAAAGCATTGTGAGGACCCTGGAGGTCCCAGAGGGCTTCCCTGGCCCCCATACGCCTTTTAGGGTGCAATCCTAATCCACTTTCCAGCACCCGGGTAAGGGCAATGCAACTCTTAGGTAAGGGAACAAGCATTCCCTTATCTCGAGGAGGCCTCCATGACTACTACACCACTACAGGATGCAGCACATGCCCCACTGGCATAGATACGTCAGTGCTGGATAAGTTGGTTAGGATTGCACCCTTAAAGGCTAAAAATGTCATTTCTAGGGTTTTGAATAAAACCGTAAGTCACTTTTTTGCCTCTAGAAGGCCCTCTGAAGCCCGCAGAAGCCATAGGTAGACACATATGCAGTTTCTGTGGGCTTCAGAAAGCCCTCTAGATGTGACTAGAACATTCAGGTTGGGCCAAGTCTGGCTCAACCTGGGTCCAGGGATAGAAAATACACCAATAAGTAGGCTTATTGCACATGTTTTTGTTTCCTAAACTAAATACAAACTTGCACATGTTTTTGTTTCCTAAACTAAATACAAACATTGCTTTATATAAAAACATATGGACCCAACAGAGCTAAAAAGTAACTAAAAATTCGCATCACACAAAATAAAACTTGAGGGTAGGTAATACATTTTGCCTTTTTGCAAGTTTTTTTGTACAACAGTAACAGTAGAGAAACATTAAGAAAAAGCTAGTACATGCCTGCTGCTTTTGATATGCAGTGTTGGGATTTATCTTCGATTCCAACAACAGCGAACCTGAATGGACAACAAGAATTACAATTAGGAACCTTAGTATACTGCAGTATTGTTTCAAATCACCTTTTTAACAACATGCTGCACACAATATTTATTTCAGATCACTGTCCTACTTTTCTAAAAGCATCATTCAAATAATCATCATAGCAGGAGAAACAAAAACATATTTTTGGGAAGTTCGTTCATTTGAGGAAATTCTTTTGCAATTCCATTCCAGAATCTGACACCTGAGAGACATCTAAAATAAAGCAGACAGCAGTTTAACGTTTCTAATGCCATATAAATTAGTTTACCTATGCAAGAACATTATATTCTTATCATCAAGTGGTAGCTAGAATATATTTGTGCTGTGGTACATTCAGAACATTCAACCCTGTAACCTTAAAGTCTGCATTGTATGCATGTCCAAGCAGTTTTGTATCGTGGCAACCACTCTCGAGTAATGTTTTCCAGCCCTCATAAGGTTTATTTAGCACATTAACACCTGTTCGTTAGCAACACTGCCAATGTGAGTTCTTCTAAAAACAGCTTTCTTGATCTTAAGAAAAAATAATCTGACATTGTGAGTTTTATCTAATTTTAAAAAATCTTTTTCTTTTGCAATCATTTTTTTAAGAGAACAGATCAATGTAAGACACTGTACCTAAAAGTTCCCTCATTTTCTCTCTTTACTGAAATTTGCAAAGGTTCAATCACTAGGAACAATTTTGAAGCAGTGTTTTGGTTACTTAGAACCTACGTACTCAAGGCAATTACGCTGAAATACACGTACTGATATCAGCGCTACTTAATACTAACAAGCTACAAACTTAGATCAAAGAAATGAAGAATTAACCAATAAAACTGAGATTTGTTTGTTAGACATCAACTCTAATAAGGAACCTGGTAGACTGAAAAGGAGGGAACAAGGATGGGTCTAATTTTGTACAGGAATGTAGTTGGATGTTCTGTTTCGTATATTTAGTTTTGTGCAGAAAACTTTTAAATAAGGACGTCTGCAAAGAAGATGATTGAACTGAATAAAATATGTTTATGAATGTCTCTTTGGGATACATTTAATTAAGTTTTTTATAAGTACAAGATCAGAAATTCTGAAGACAGATCTAGATCTGGAAGAAAATTTTAAAAAACAAGGGAAAGAGTGAAGCTATGGCAAGTCACTAGCCACTCACCTGATCATCTATGGTGACTACTTGCAGGTAACTAACCAGGAAAGCTTTTCAAAAAGTTTTGCCCCAACCCCTCATCCCCCATTAACCTCCTTCCTTTTTAAAGCCACAAAACAATCAACGTAAGTCTGTGTGGAGATAGATGGGCTAGCAACTTTTATAGACTCTCTATGAGAGGAGGTAGGGTGCAAAAAACAGGAGAATTGGATGAAAGAGGTTGTGAGCCCACTTCAGGTGAATATGAGAAACATGAACTGGAGGAAGAAAAACTTCAGGCGGGGGTGGGTATGAGGAGAACCAGTAGAGTCCATTTAATTATCAAGGAAGGGGGGAGAGTGGAAATTCTGTCTTGAGACCTTCTTTTGGGGTGGGAAGCCTGGGTACGTGGGCACGAGAATCAAGGAGGCGTCCTTTTGCAGCCTGCCTCCTAAACCATCAAACAGGAGTCGGAATGTCGCGGGGGAGGGGCAGGGACCGACCGTGGAGCGGGGGGGCGGCAAGTGAGGAGACCCTCTCTGGATGGGCGACCTTTCCCCTTTCCCTGTTGGCCTCTATTGTCCCGAACAAGTCAAGCCAGCAGCTGCTACCAGGCCCCATATAGCCTCTCCCTTTCTTCCCCTCCTCACCGTCCGACTCGGCCCGGACAAGCAGCGACATCCCCTTGAGCCGCTCTACGTAGGTGGAGGAGACGTGCCCGGTGCCCCTGTCGTCCCATTGCCGCTCTTCGTTGAGCGTGTAGACCTTCACCCGCCGCCGGGTGTCCGACATGGTGGGGGGGGGGCGCCGGCCCGGCGGGGAAGGGGAGGGACAAGGAGGTGACGCTCAGGAGGCCTTTAACTCGTCGCTTCTCATGGCGCCCGGGCCCGCCGTCGCCGCCTCCGGACCAGCAACCGAAGCACTAGCAGCGACTACCACCGCGGCGCGGCCGCCATCTTGTAATCCGACTCCTGTCCCGTCCCTGCCTTTCTCTTCCTCTCAGAGCTGGGGAGGGAGAGGGACGAAAGGCCTGCACGGGCTCCACTAGCAGGGGCTACGGCGGCCGAGAAAGAAAAGAGAAGAACTGGAGCGATTGAGTTCGCGAAACGGCGAGGGCGGAAGCAGAGGGGTGATCGCGCGTGCGCGCTCCGTCTCCTCCTGGGCGGGAAGGAAGTGCTGCTCGGCCTCGCTTGGCTTGTGTGACAGGAGCAATTTTTTTCCTCCAAGGACAGGAGCTACGCGCGCGCACGGTGCCTTTTGGTCTTAGGGCTGTAGGTTGTGCTCCTGCCTCTCAGCGCCGCCCTGGTGCTCTGCCGACTTGCGTAGTTTGTAACAATAAAAGCAACTGGAGCTGATATTAAACGGTTCTGTTTTTTGTCCGTCTTAGGTATTCCCTCTGCGATGCGGAGAAGGGGGAATTGCACCTATAGGCAGGGCGCATAGGAAAAATTGCTTTAAAAAGAATGGGGCAATAATTCAAATGTTCACACTTCTGCAGCTTCTAGAATACATATGTTTTGAAAAGTAGGAAATTCAGGTTAAAATTCCGGCATACAAGAGAAGAGACACAAAACGAGTTCCATAGAAAAACATTTGCATGTGGTGAAGTCTGCACTTTACGCCCACAGGAAGTGGGGATGCTTTATTAAGGTACCAAAAGTTCCTTCTGCTTACTGCAGTAAATTATCCAGCCTACAAGGGACACAGAATCCCACTAATTCTCATTGTAGATTATACTTATAAAATATTTACATAAGATCATGCTACGGGGTATAAAAATATACTCAAAAATCATACTCAAAATAATCAAAAATCACAAAGGAACACGCAACTATCCCGCCTTATTTTTTAGTATTTTTCTAGTGCCCTAAAAACAGCACTCGAGATGCATTGGTGTAATGTCAGGTTAACTATTGCATCTTCCACCAAAGGAACCAGCAAACTTCTATATGGGTGGGATACTAAGAATACTGGAAAATTCTTATTTCCCCCTTCCATAAAACCACAGTTCTCATGGGAGTGGGAATTATTATTTAAATAAGTTTAAATAGTGTCTGCTCCTATTCAATACATATCTATATCTACCCCTCTATATTATATATATTTAAATAAATCCTTTTCACATTCTTGCATAAACCCAGTACTGCATCACTGAAGATCCGGCATACACCATACCTTTCTGTAAGACTCTGAGCAAGTACAGTTGTTACTGGGCACCACTGATCTTCACTGGAACTGAGCTTAGGGCCTGCAGTTTTGTGAGCAACATAACAACTTATCTGCAACATATATATTGAAGTGCCAATGATCAGGCTCCTATGAGTTTAAAAAAAAAAAGTCTGACAAAAATCCAATTTAAGGATTACCAGGAATGACCAGACACTTTCTTTTGGGAAAATCACTTCCAAAACTAGCTTCCTTCATCTCTTCCTTGATATAATAAAACTGTTTACTCACTCAAGATCTTGTAGAGGTGAGAAAGACTGGTCCCCTGTATGGATGGCATGCTTGACCTGAGTTGTCTACTCCAGCAGCATGGAAAATTGAAGGGTTAAGGGCAGAATCCTAACCTGGAGTTAGGAAGCACAATTAGGCCAGCAATGTTTGGCCAGCACAAGGGATACCATAAAATATGTTTGGACCACTCTCAGAGTCAGAGAGGCCAGTACACAGATGTCCCCATCCTCTCTGACTCCAAGAATGGTCCAAACATACTTTATGGTGGCCCTTGTGCTAGCCAATCTTTACTGGCCTAAGTCCAGGTTAGGCTTGCGCCCTAAGTCGATGCACAATTCCCACATCTTTGCCATCTGATTGTGAGATAGGATCGCCATGTCTCTCGTGTTGCACCTTTTAGTGCACAGGTCTACTGGCCACCTCAACTCATCCACCCGCTTCACGGTGCACTTATACAGCACTGTCTCCCCAGAGTAAATGGACTTAAACATGTTGATGTGGTATACACAGGCTTCAGCTCCAAATTTGGAATATCACCAGATAATTAACGATGTTGGAAGTCCCCTTGATCCGGTAAGAACCTACCCAAGCTGCCTCTACTCTATTAGTTTTTACTGCTTTCAAGATCATGACCTGGCCATGACAAGACCTCTCTCCCTGGCATGCTGGTCATGCCATTCCTTTTGCTCCAGCTTGGATGAATGGGCAACATCCATTATTTCAGTATTTGTCCCCAAAATGCAAGAAATTTGGAGGGGGTTGAACTGTTAATGCACCAGCCCTCAGGGGTCCCCAGACCTCCCACCCATACATACATTAGAAGGAAGAAAATATTGGATGCAAGACTGCTTAATAGGCAAAGAACAGTTGCAGTACCAAGTCCCAGCTGTTAAAATGCACATGCACAAACTTTTCAGTCATAACCCCTAGAGCTTCACTGAACCTTTCTACCATTCCACTGGTCTGACGGTGGAAGGGGATGAGAGTGAGATGCTTTATGCATCTTTACCACAGCTTCTCTATGACCTCAGAGAAGATGGTGATGCTGATAGACACTCCAGTGACCAGCCTACCCTAGTGAGTCATTTGAGAAAGTACAAACCACCACCAAGACAAATATGGGACTGCATCTGACTGATTCATCAGTCTGAGTTAAAGGTCCAAAAAGGTGGAAAATATGCCAGAAGAGGGGAGGACATGTATTTTAACATATGCCAACATGTATTTATAAACATATGCTGTGCAGCATAACAATAGCACATCAAATGAGCAGGATGGTATTTTAAAAAATATTTCTTTAGTTCTCTTTAAAACTGCATCTATATGTTCTGTACGGCCATTGAAGGAGTTTGAATCATATCCCCAGAAATATGGGAGACAGCTGCCAGCCAAAGAGCTGCTAAATAATTATTGTGCCACCTCTGCGAAATGCAAGTGGCAGCTGGGTCCATGATATTTGGCTTCCTATACAGTGGCCTCATCTACATCTACAGATTGTACTGGTTAGTTAACATGTTAATTAGTTAATAAATTAGTTAATTAGTTTATTAACTAATAAAACATTTCTTGATCACGTTAACTAACATTTCCTAGTTCACTTGAGACTGATAAAACACTACAAATCTCAAGACAATGTCCAAATTCAGTTGTCAGAGACGGCACTAATATAATTATTTCCTAGGCAAATAGATATGGGAAGCCAATCATTTGCCTTTGGAACTAGCACTTGTTCTTGCACTATTAAGAATCATCAAAGACAGCAGGAAACACTAAACACCAAGCCTGGTCCTTAAAATCTCTGTTCTCCAGTGGTCTGAAGCAACTGGAAGGATAGCAGACACTTGTATTTTATTTAAGAAAATGCTGTTAGAACTGCAGTATGTGTTTTCTCATCATCACCCTGCCAACAAAGGTTCGCCTAGTTAAAGCTATGGTTTTCCCAGTAGTAATGTATGGCTGTGAGAGTGGGACCATAAGGAAGGCGGAGCGCTGAAGAATAATGTTTTTGAATTATGGTGTTGGAGAAGACTCTTGAGAGTCCCCTGGACTGCAAGGAGATCCAACTGGGCAATCCTACAGGAAGTCAAGCCTGATTGCCCCCTGGAAGGACAAATACTGAAGCTGAAGCTTAAATACTTTGGCTACCTCATGAGAAGACTCTTTAGAAAAGACCCTCATGCTGGGAAAGATTGAAGGCAAAAGGAGAAGAAGGCAGCAGAGGATAAGATGGTTAGACAGTGTCACCAAAGCCATGAACATGAAATTGGGGAAGCTAGTGGAAGACAGGGAGGCCTGGCATGCTGTGGTCCATGGGGTCTCAAAGAGTCGGACACGACCTAGCGATTGAACAACAACGTGTTTTCTCTTATCAGGACAATTAATGCACAAAATGATGCAATTTTCAGTAAAGGAGAGTGGCATAATTCTTTGATTATGTTCAAATATTGAGGACAGTTACATGCAGCTTAACTATTTAGAAATATAGTCCACATCAACAACGTCATTGCTCCTCCAGAGTGTTTAGCACAGGATACTAGGATGAAGAAATTGTTCCAAAAGTTAAAAATAGGATAGTTAACAGCCGTGCTGAGATCAACGTGTCATTTTAGACCACTTACCACTTAAAAGAGGGCGCAAGAAGTAGTTGAATATTTTTTATTTAGGATTTTTTTATCCCACCTATCAGCCCCCTAGACAGCTCATAAGAAATAAAAATAAAGCTTCAAATACAACAGTTACAAACCAACCAGTCAATTTAACAAATTAAAAGACCAAAGCCAGAGAAAAACAGACTCAGTAGGGATAATTTATATAACTGAAGTGTCTGGCAGAACAAAAACATCTTAGCTAGGCACCCAAAAAACTCATCATGTGGGGCCAAATGGGCCTCCAAGGGTAAGGAGTTATACAACTTGGGAGCTAAAACCCAACAAAACTTCGTGTCATGCCACATCAGGTCAAATCTCTGCTAGTGAAGGGAATGCTGAAATGAAACCTCCATTATAGAACAGAGTGACAGGCACATTCATGCAGATGATCGATCCTTCAAGTAACCCACATATCTAAACATGAAAATAGTGTGAGACATCAACTTACTAGAAGCTGAACCACAAGCTTCAAGTACACACCCCAACAGGGGAAGATCTTGCATCACTTAGGCAAGAGACTCGTTTGGGCAGGCTTCTAGTTCCTGAGAATAACCTCTGAGCCTGACCTTGATGCCTGAACATAACGCACAGATGTAATAATTAAAAAGCCGTCCTTACAGAATATTTCCCAATACTTAAAATTCTCCTCTTTATACTTTTAGCTACAGTTCCCAAATGCTATACCCTAACATTAGCCTTTATCAAGCACTATTAGTACTATTCTTCCTTCTAGGAGTAGAAAAAATTGCATTTTTGGCAAGGGAAATGTCTGTCCTTATGTTTACTGCCTTTGGTTTTTAAACCATAATATAAATATTAAAAACCAAACTGTTCTTAAAATGGGAGGGTATTGCTGCAAGATGAGGAATGGGAGTACAAGAGAGAGAGAGACAAGTATTTTTGCACCAGCAGAACAAGGAAACATTTAACAGAAGCAGCACAGGCATTTTGAGTTTTGTTGCTTATTGCTGCTGGTGAATGCACAATCCCATTCCACGTAACACTCGTGGCCTGTAATGCATAAAGAGTGAATGTAGCAGAAATAACTAAAAAAAGATGACTCAATAGCTAGGTATTCACTTGTCTAAAAGTATTGTCTGCCAAATCTAAAAAACGGCAATGAGATGCAGGAAAAGACGTGGCTCTTAAAGGGGTGCAGGACCAAAGTTACAGTGATCCTTATAGGTTGAAACCAAAACTATGAATTGTACACTGAAGAGAGCACCACTATAGATGCAATATGCTCCAGACAATCCCCAGGCACCAACAAAACAAAACAATTGATACACAGGACTCTAACATTGTCATTACATATTCTGATAAACAAAAAGGTGCCCCAATTAAAATCAGAATATAAAAATTAAAAAACAACATCTTTTTTTAAAAAAAAAAACAGCAGATAGGAAGTACCACCTAAAGAGATGTGAGGAAGAATGAGGAATGCCTCTTCTAAGATCACCCCTGCTGTGACAGATTGGTGCGTCACCTATAAAACAAATTTTACAAAACCTGTACAACGGTTTTTCAAGTTTAACCAATTGACAAAAATGAATTTAATTGGGCAACAGCTCTTGGAATAACTCATGATGGTTTCTACATTGGTGAAAATTATCAAGAATATTTATACACCTAGTTCACAGGGTCTATGAAATGTGTTTAATGGACAAACCCATTCTAGATATTGGTGCCTGCATTTCAAAGATGCTTATAAGAAAAAAACAAATGGAAACAAGTAGAGATAGAATATTTTAATAGTTTAATTAGCAAAAGCATATGACAATAAGATGCATTCACTCTGCACTCTCCCAGCCAAACTGAAGTTTTGCTTAGATATACTGGTCACAATTAAATACAGAGACATAAGCCCATTGATTTAATTGGTGCTTGGTCTGTGTTATGGTCATTGGCTGTTTTGTTACTTTTACATTTTTTCCCCATCATCAAAACACTGAGGATCATAGCATTGGAAGGAAGGGCTCTATCCACTCCCAGTTCCTGTTCATCAGATACCTTTCAAATTAAAAGCCAGCATGATTAAAAACTTCTATAAGGATTTGAAATTTCTGTGCCTAATGCTGGACAAATCTACTTTTTAATTGTACTGTTTAACTTTATTTGATTCCATGGTATTATATCATTTATTTTGATGTGTATTAATACACATTTACTAGATAGGGCAGACTTGGCCTCAAGTAAAATAATTCATCTGCCTCTCAAGATTTGTCAGTTTTGAATATTGATGTTTTAGTCTGGATTCAACAAATTTTTTTGAACTTTTAGTGATCAGATTCTGGTTTTTATTTCTCTTAGCCATTTTTCATTTTTGCACTTAGATTTGAACACTATTACCAAGAAGTGCAGCTCTAAAAGTATTTCAGTGCGAGAGTAGCACAAGATGTTTGCATTTATACAAATATAGGACAGCAGATTCCACAAATCCTGAAATGTTTTGCAGTATTCCATGTTAAAGGCAATTTCCAAATTATTCCTCACAAATGAGTTTCTCTGTAGCTACTGTACGTTATAAAACATTATATGCATATCCCTACACCACTTGTCAGTTTGCTGGCAATTTTTATCATAAGGGGCCATTGTGGAATGATGACATGGTGCATGCTCAACATTTCCAATCTAAATGACTGAAGATTTTATGGCAATACTTCCAGGTTTTCAAGGTGCTTTTCAAAATTCTAAGGCTTTTTGGCTTCTGTTATAATGTACCCATTTCATTTTGCAGGATACCTGTGCCTAGTTATTGTTTTTCAGAGTGGTTGATAGGTCACAGGCTTCGTTTTCCAACACCCCACAACTCATATCCAATTAGCTGTTTCAGATGGCAGTCCCAGGGCTTGGAACTTGGGGTTGTCTCTGCCTGTGTGCAACGGCCAATGAGAAAGCACCGTGGCTCATCCTATTCTTCAGCCATGTTTAACTCTTCAGTGTGGATAAACTCAGATGGTAAAAAATTACCTTTCTAATATACTCATTTTTTCAGAAGTGTATAAAAAAATGCATTTATATTCTGCTATTGTTCCTAAAGTTCCAACAGTCTACAGAATTCCTTGAATTCAGCTGAAAAGCTTATCTGCAACCATGAAGTACAGTTCTCTTAATAATTGTCAGCTGTTTCATTAGGTTCTTATAGAAAATATGCCATTAAAATTTCACTGAATTATTCAAACTATTGTAAAGTCAAATATTTTTTGGAAGGCCATTTCCTATTTTCAAGTTTATTTTCAAACTATTGTAAAGTCAAATATTTTTTGGAAGGCCATTTCCTATTTTCAAGTTTATTATGCAATTATTATGCAAGAGAATGAGCTAGAGTTTTTTTAAAAAAAAAAACATCCTTGGAAGCAGTTCAGTAAATTGAAGGAAACTGAGTCCATGCATATGAGTGATTGTGTATGTGTGTGTGGCTTGACACACCTTTATAGCAACAGAGATATGGCATTCAATAGGCATAGTTCCTTTGATATCACCTGGAAACAGTCACTCCAATTGCCTGGAAATCTCCATCTTCCAAGTTCTACATGATTTATAAACAGTACTTTTATCAATGTAAGCTTTTTGTAGAAAGAAAGTCTGCCAATTTTTCTTGTGAAGACAAAAACAAAAACGAAGCTCAACTGATATCCAATAATATTTATATAAAATTTGAAACATGGCTGTGCTGTATGCCTGTCATTTCACAACAGTTCAATATTTTTCAAAGTATCACAGTATTGGTAAGTCCAAAAGTGTCCCCTGTGTTTCCACAAGTTGCTAAGATGGTGAACTGGCAGACTCTGGAACAGCATCTCCCATTACTATATTGCTTTTGTCACTTAGTGTTTTCACAACAGACGTAGCCGGAGATTGAAGCACTTTCCGTGAAAGTCTCATTCTGCCATCAGTTGGATCACGTCCAAAATATTTCACCTGTTTGGAGGAAGAAATAGGATTAAAATCTATCTGCAGTATGTTGGTATTCCATCAAAGTTATTTTAGAAAATAAAAGAAAACCATTAAGAGACAATGTTAATGCTTTTTGAAACAAGGCAATGCATTAGAGATCAGACATCTGAGAATGCCTGATGTCCTTCTGGTGCAAGTGCTTCCTCTGTTCTTCTATGCATATTCTGTGAGTGTACAGGATTCCCTGAACTATACTGAACCATCCCTGATTAACAGAAAATAAGCAAGCCCTTCTATAGAAAGAGCTTTATGGTTATAAAAGTAACCAGATCACTGGCATACCTGCATACAGATAACTCAGGCATCAGGGAGTCTAGCCTTTCCTGCAGTCAAGCTACTTTTCTACAGGCTGGGATATTTTTTCTGTCCATACAGGGAGCATTTAGTTATTTAAGAACGCAACCCTATACTGGAGTTGCGTTGGCGCTGCGCTCTTGCGCTAATCCAGCGCTGTCGCAAATGTGCCGTCATGCACATCTGTGCCAGAGAGTCGGGTACTGGACCGGTGCAAGCAGCAGCGCTGGCGCTCAGGCACTGCTGTGCCTCTTGGCTGCGCTGGATGTGCACTGGTTGAACACTGGTGGTGCTTGGTCGGTACAGGACCTCACCAGGGGTGTGCCAAAAGGGCAACAGGGCGGTGCAGCAGGCTGAAGTGCTATAGCCTAGCCATAAATTTATAATCCAAGTGAGAAGATTGCTCAAGGTAGAAAAGAGGCCGCCCAGAAGAGGAGAGACAACTGTCCAATAAGTCTAACACACTCCTACCTCACCCTGTAATGTGCATCATAGAGATTAGAACAACATCAAGCATACACAATATAGCCTACCTCTGACCCATCAACAGTCCCAATCAAGTGTCAGTCCAGTCATACTGTGCTGTGTAAGTGTAACATTATCCCCTTAAACAATTTTTTTTCAAAATGGCCTAGAGGCTTTTCATATATTCTAGAATTACCTGAATTTCTTGGCCAACTTCCAATCCAAGAGCACTAGGATGTTTAATCTAAAACAGAACGCACACATAAATTTTGTGTTTACAATTTGAGAATATTTCCAGACTGCAATGTTTGTGTTTTTTTTTTTTAAAAATCTCTTACTAGAATTCCTATCCAAACTTCGCATCTGCTTGTGAATGGTTAGCGGCTGTCATGGACAGATCTCACTTATGCAAGAGAGCATACTAGTGGAGGTGTTCAAAGTTAGTTAGTTCTGCCTCAAATGTTTGTTCTACATCCTACATTTATTTTCCAGTTGTAGTTACAAACTGCCTTAAAAAGATGAGCTGCTAATTATCATGCAACATGCTTGTCCAATATTTTTCTTTGAACAGTTGACTGATGTGTCATATTACAAGCTACATTTGCAATACTGTACTCTCAGTTTCAAAAGCAGCTTGCCATGAACCAGTAGAGGGCTGCTCTACTGGTTAAGAAAACAAACCTATAGGTCCCTTGGGTTCATGGCACTAGTTGTACTAGTTGTAGATGCTTCTGTCCATCCTCACTAAACCAGAGTAGTTCATATCCTTGTGGACAACAGTGGCAAAATCCTATAGCTGAATGATGCATTTATCACTAATTTTATTTTGTTATTAGTAGTCAAACAAGTCACATTGTAAATCATGTAATATACATTACAATATGCATTTAAATACCATTTACATCCTCTTCCATATGTTTTGTCCACTAGAAACATGAAAAGAGACCCTGCTAATTTACAGGTCTTAAGCGTAAGTAAATGAACACTCAAGAATCAACTATCAAAGGATATTTGATCTTGGATGAAAAAGACTGGGACAAATCAAATTGTAGTCCACCCCAGCCTGATAATTTCTTCCTAAATTCCAAATACGTACATTGATTGTATTTGGGACTGAACATAAACCCAACGTATTGACCTTTCAAAGAGAAAATGTTCTCAGACCTCCTGCACAATGTTACCTATTTAGCACCGACCCTCCAGGAATGAAAAAGCAGCAGCAAGAAAATATTACTTTGCCACAATCATTGGCATGAAAAGAAAAACAGAAATACCTTTCTTTGATCCAGTTGTGAATTGTGAAGTAGAACAGGAGTCATGTTTGGATATAATTTTACCATCACTCCAATATCTCTGCATTAAAAACAACGAAAGTTGACTTACATCCGTCTTTTTATGCACAACAATTTCACCCTTACCCTCCAATCTTTGTTTGCTTTCAAGGAATTTCATTTCATCCAAAAATGAGTGTATTTTACTTCATTCAGCAGTTATTTTCTGACCTCTTTGAAGTGCAAAGTGCACTACAATCTTTATCTTACCGAAACTTTAATGTGATAACAATTCTCACAGGATTCCAGTTTTAAAAAACTTTTTATAGGCATGAGGATAGTCTTCTATTTACCTTCATATTTCTCTAGATAAAATAGTCCCAATCTATATATACAAAGAAGAGCGTGTATGCGTGCGTGTGTGTGTGCGCGCGCATGTATATGTTTTGCATAGGCTCCGCAACGCCTGGAGCGATCGGCACGAAACTTGGCACGCATACACCTTGCGGCCTGGCGACAAACACTGCGGGGGTTGGGCCCCCCTAGCACCCCCGGGGGTGGGGGTACGCGGGGGTCCCCACGTGAAAACGGTCAAAAACGGCCGAAATCAGCATCGAATCCACAGTTTCTGGGGTCGCCAAGACAAGTGGCAATGCTCCCGACGCCGATGGAGTCCAGGGTCAGCCCCCCCTAGACGTGGGGGGCAAGAAGGGGTGCGAAACAAAATGTCCGCCATGCCCTGCTGGAACACCTGGACCGATTGGCACCAAACTCAGCATGCGGACGCCTAGCGGCCTGGCCACAAACATTGTGGGGGTTGGGCCCCCTAGCACCCCCGGGGGCAGGGGTGCGCAGGGGCCCCCATGTGAAAATGGCCGAAATCGGCGTCGAGTCCGTAGTTTCCAGGGTTGCCAAGACGAGCGGCAACACTCCTGATGCCGGTGGAGTCCGGGTTTGGGCCCCCCTCGGCACAGGGGGCCAGAAGGGGTGCGAAACAAAACATCCGCCATGCCGTGCTGGATCGCCTGGAGCAACATGTACCAAACCCGGCATGTGCGTGCCTTGTGGCCTGGCAACAAACACTGCGGGGGTCGGGGCCCCCCAGCGCCCCCAGGGGTGGGGGTGTGCAGGGGGCCACATATGAAGATGGCCGAAAATGGCCGAAATCTGCATCAAGTCCGTAGTTTTCGGGGTTGCCGAGACGAGCGGTGACGCTCCCGAAACAGTTGGAGTCTGGGTTCGGCCCCCCCTCAGTGTAGGGGTTGAGAAGGGGTGCGAAACAAGACAAAAATGGATGAAATCGGCGTTGGATCCATAGTTTACGGTGTCGTCGAGGCGAGCGGCGATGCTCCCAACACTGTAGGAGTTTGGGTTCGGCCCCCCCTCAACGGGGGGGTGGGAAGGGGTGCAAAACCAGACGTCCGCCATGCCCCGCTGTGATGCCTGGAGCAATTGGTGCCAGACTCGACACATGAAGACGGCCGAAAATGGCCGTTATCGGCGTCGAGTCTGTAGTTTCCGGGGTCGCTGAGACGAGCTGCGACACTCCCAACACAGTTGGACTCCGGGTTTGGTGTGGGGGGTGAGAAAGGGTTTAAAACAAAAGGTCCGCCATGCCGTGCTGGAACGCCTGGAGCGATGTGCACCAAACCCGGCATGGCGACAAACATTACGGGGGTCAGGCCCCCCACCGCCCCCGGGGGGGGTACAGGGGGGTCCCCACGTGAAAACAGTCGAAAATGGCCGAAATCGGCGTCGAATCTGTAGTTTCTGGGGTTGCCAGGGTGAGCGGCAACACTCCCGACGCCGTTGGAGTCCAGGTTCAGCCCCCCTCGGTGTGGGGGCGAGAAGGGGTGCAAAACACAGCGTCCGCCACGCCCTGCTGGAACGCCTGGAGTGATTGGCACCAAACGTGGCACGCACGTGCTTTGCGGCCTGGCGGGGGTCAGGCCCCCCTAGCGCCCCCGGGGGTGGGGGTGCATGGGGACCCCAGCATGAGAACGGTCGAAAATGGATGAAATCGGCGTTGGAGCCATAGTTTACGGTGTCGCCGAGGCGAGCGGCGATGCTCCCAACACTGTAGGAGTTTGGGTTCGCCCCCCCCTCAACGGGGGGTGGGTGGGAAGGGGTGCAAAACCAGACGTCCGCCATGCCCCGCTTTGATGCCTGGAGCGATTGGTGCCAGACTTGACACATGAAGATGGCCGAAAATGGCCGTTATCGGCGTCGAGTCTGTAGTTTCCGGGGTTGCTGAGACGAGCTGCGACGCTCCCAACACAGTTGGAGTTCGGGTTCGGCCCCCCCTCGGTGTAGGGGTTGAGAAGGGGTGCGAAACAAGACGTCTGCCATGCCCCACTGCGATGCCTGGAGCGATTGGAGCCAGTCTTGGCACGCGCGTGCCTTGCAGCCTGGTGACAAACACTGCGGGGGTCAGGCCCCCCTAGCGTCCCGGGGTGGGAGTGCATGGGGGCCCCCGTGTGAGAACGGTCAGAAATGGACAAAATTGGCGTCCGATCCGTAGTTTCCGGGGTCGCCGAGGCGAGTGGCGACGCTCCCAACGCTGTGGGAGTTCGGGTTCAGCCCCCCTTAACATGGGGGGTGGGAAGGGGTACAAAACAAGATGTCCGCCATGCCATGCTGGAACGCCTGAAGCGATTGGCGCCAGACTCGACACGCACGTGCCTTGCGGCCTGGCGACAAACACTGCGGGGGTCAGGCCCCCCCAGTGCCCCAAGGGGTGGGGTGCGCAAGGGGCCCCATGTGAAAATGGTCAAAAACAGCCAAAATCGGCATCAGAACCGTAGTTTCCGGGGTCACCGAGGTGAGCAGCGACGCTCCTGACGCAGTTGGAGTCTGGGTTCGTCCCCCGTCGAGAAGGGGTGCAAAACTCATAAACTCTAGAAGAACATTTTGTTACCCGGGCAACGCCGGGTAACAAAAAGCTAGTCTATATATAAAAGAGAACGTGTGTTTGTGTGTATGTACGTATGTTCCACATAGGCTCCGCAACTCTTGGAGTGATTGACACCAAACTTGGCACACATACACCTTGCAGTCTGGTGACAAACACTGGGGGGGGGGTCAGACCCCCCCCAGCACCCCAGGGGTGGGTGCCGGGGGGGCCCACGTGGAAATGCTTGAAAACAGCTGAAATCGGCATCAAATCTATAGTTTCTGGGGTCACTGGGATGAGCGGTGATGCTCCCGATACCGCTGGAGTCCGGGTTTGGCTCCCCCCTTGGCGTGGGGTGCAAAAGAAAACGTCCGCCATGCCCCGCTGGAACACCTGGACCGACTGGCACCAAACTCGGCATGAGGATGCCTGGCGGCTTGGTGACAAACACTGCGGGGGTCAGGACCCCCTAACACCCCCAGGGATGGGGGTACGCAGGGGGCCCAACGTGAAAATGGTAAAAAACAGACGAAATCTCTTTCAGATCCGTAGTTTCTGGGGCCACCGAGAAGAGCGGTGACACTCCCAACACCGTTGCAGTCCGGGTTTGGCCCCCCCTCGGTGTAGGGGGCCAGAAGGGGTGCGAAACAAAACGTCCGCCATGCCCCGCTGGAACGCCTGGAGCGATTGACACCAGTATGCTTTACAGTCTGGGGACAAACACTACGGGGGTCAGATCCCCCAGCACCCCCAGGGGTGGGGGTACACAGGGGGCCCCATGTGAAAATGATCGAAAACGGCCAAAATCAGTGTCAAATCCATAGTTTCTGGGGTCGCCGAGATGAGTGGCGACGCTCCTGATGCCATTTGAGTCCACGTTCAGACTTGGGATAATTTGTTGCCCGGGCAATGCCGGGTGAAAAAAGCTAGTATACTATATACTGTGACCATCACAGCTACTAAAAGGTACCCTCTTGCCATTATACACCCCCCAAGACTTATCTGCTGAACCTAATAATCTGCTCGGGTGGTTGCTGGGGCACGTCGGTTTGACTCTGTCGAGCCGTTGCTTCGGCAGCTACACTGGCTGCCGGTTCTGTTCCGGGCCCAATTCAAGGTGCTAGTTTTGACTTTTAAAGCCCTTTATGGCTCGGGTCCAGGATATTTGAGGGACCGCCTCCTTTCATATAATCCTACCCGTACTCTTAGATCATTTGGAGGGGCCCTTTTGACTGTGCCGGCATTAGGAGAAGTAAGAGGGGTGGTGGCCAGGAAGAAGGCCTTCTCGGTGGTGGCCCCCCAACTTTGGAATACCCTCCCCTTAGAATTGAGAACTGCTCCCTCGTTAACATTTCGGCGGGGGATGAAGACCTTTTTATTTCAAAAAGCTTTTAATTGTTGACAGGCTGGCTAGCTGGTTTGTTATTTTATACCGTATGATCCACAGAGCTTGTTTTTAAATTTTATTGCTTTGTTTTTATTTTGTTTTATTGTATTTTAATATTGTTTTTTAAATGGTTTTTTAATGTTAAATTTCTATATTTTATGTTGTAATGCCGCCTTGGGTGCCTTCGGGCAAAAAGGCGGGATATAAATCTAATTAATAATAATAATAATAATAATAATAATAATAATAATAATAATAATA
>JAJKFI010000008.1:30339440-30459181 GCA_029204185.1 Lerista edwardsae
TAATAATAATAATAATAATAATAATAATAATAATAATAATAATAATAATAATAATAATAATAATAATAATAATAAGTTTCTCACCTTAGTTCAGTTATTGTAGCTGTATAAATAGCTCCAAATTCCAACTGATACTCCTGCTATAGAAAAAAATAAGACCACCATATAAAACAGGCAGAAAAGATTGTGATCAAAATCCAAGGACAACCAAACTGCTTCTCACATGCAAGTGATCTTTGGGCCTCTATTTTGTGACCAGGGTTTCAAAAGCAGATAATAATATGGCACTTTATTTTGTTAATAAATTTAATATGTTGCTTAAAAAAAGAGTTGACATTTGCACTGGGCACATAAGGCCTTGCACTTGCCTCCAGTATCTCTTTGGATCCCACATTTTGTATTTTACTTGATTATAATAACCCACCCTGTCCATAAAAACTTAGTAGCTATTTTTAAAGAAGGGATCCTCAAGTCAGAAAGTTATACAAAATTATTCATAATACAGAATACAGAGATTAAAACATGACCTTACATCATCTTTGCAGATTTCGGTAATAAATTCTCGTGCTTCCTGCATTGCAGCTGGCGTTGGAGCAAATACAGAAAACGTCTCTTCATCTACTTGACTAACAGTGACCCCTTTGGAATAAAATGTGGGTAAATTGACATTTAAGCTGGTTTTCTGGTAAACAGGACAGTTTAACAATTACAATATTCGACACATTTTCTATGTTGCCTTTCTAAATCAGCGGTTCTCAAATATTTTGGTCCTTGGAGCCCTTTATACCCCTAAATATTTTTGGGGAATCCCACCAGCACATGCTCTAAGAGCCAGGGAGAACCAGAGTGCTGGCAAAGACGCAGAGTGGTGCAACAAGGAGCAGATGGCAGCCACTTATGGTGTGCTCGTGGAGGCACTGAAGGGGTCTCGGAATCCCAGGATTCCTAGGAGTACACACAGAGAAATGCTAGACTATAACTTCTAACATAACTCTGCACTGAAGCAGTGCAATAATATTTCCTTTACTGTCCTGCTCTTTTTAGAGCAAGGGTTTAATAGAAATATAATTACTACTACTAATTTGCATGAGGGGAAGTGACGTAGGAAAGTTATGGTTTCATGACCTATTCCTATGCTGCCTGCACTGGTCCACATTATGAATCTTTGTTTGTTCTTACCACTTTCAACTGTTCGATTGTTAACTGTTAGATGCAACACAGAATGTAATAGCAGACCCTTTTCATGCCCCACTCCATGTCAGACACTCGTCTTGTATGGCAGCCCACAGCACATCAAGTGAAGCTGTTCTTCTCCAGACATGGTCCATGTGCAGCAACTTACAAAGTTACGTAAATTTACAATTTACAGCAATTTACAAAGGTATGTCTTGTTCTGCACTCCACGGACCACTAATATATAGGACAACTCACCAGTTTCAGCTTGAAGTTTCTTTACATTATATCCTCCAGGACCAACAAATCTTGCCCTTT
The DNA here is from genome assembly GCA_029204185.1 of Lerista edwardsae. NCBI lineage: Eukaryota > Metazoa > Chordata > Lepidosauria > Squamata > Scincidae > Lerista > Lerista edwardsae. The sequence goes on from JAJKFI010000008.1 coordinate 30,340,932, forward strand.
TTGATAATGGTACCTGAACAGTTTCTGAAACGCAGAATGTTCAAGTCATAAACAAATGGGAACTGGCAATTAAACAAATCCAGGTCTTGGAATTACACAAGATAGGTCTCGTGGTCAAAGAAAAAATGACAATAACATTCTGCAGTATTTTTAGGCAGTATTTTTAGATGGTCTAGCAGAACCCCTGGCTAGAGAATTCCTCATTTAAATGCAATTCCCAGATTCCTTCAACATCTTCTCCTGGGAGATGGGATGAATCCCATAGTAATGCCAGCTGATCCTGGTCCTGCCCACAGCAACTGGCTACTCAAACACCTTGTATTGATAAAAAGTGATCCTCTGCTTTCCTGACTGGACAGTCAAAACCACTCAAGCCTACTCATCCGACCTCCAAATTGACTGGCTCCATAGGTGGACTGTCTAGGACAGTGTTTCTTAACAAGTTCTCAACCAGTGGTTTCTCAACCAGCTCCCAATATTGGCCCTGGCCTCCTACACTTACCAGTGAGTGAGGCTCCTGCAAACCAGCAGCTGGCTCCAAAGGGAGACCAGCAAAACTTACTTCTTCAACTGCATGCAGGAGAGTACATTACTTGATTTATGTCATGGAGTTATCTGGGAAAGCCACCTGGTTATTTCATCTAACCCCTTTACTTAAACAAGTGGGCTTGGTTGCCCAAGTGGTGGACACATACCAGTGTTAGCAGGAGAGTGGGCTAGGATGTATTGTCCTGAGTGGATTGCAGGCATAAAGAAAAATAAAGCCACATCTTATACAAGTGGCTTTTTGGGGAATGACACTTCAAAACACTGAACCTCAGATGAACATGTTAGGATACCAGGTGGTCTCTTAAGAGATGCTACAGCATCCCGAAGTTTTTTGGGGAGCTTGAAATATAGAAAAATAAAGCAGATCGCAGTTTGTGACTAGTATCCTTCACCAGTCACTGCTCTTAAAAGCAGAAAGCAGGTTTTGCAAATCTGAAAATGAGGGACAGCCTCACCAAAACCATATTCATACAATACAAGTATTACCTACAAGGGGTCCATTCTCTTTTCTGCTTGCTCTAGGCTTTGAAATTGTTTTGTTCATAATTTGTAAAATCTCTCTCTTTGCCACTAGAAGGGAAAAAAATCCAGTTTAAATATAGAACACACATGTTAACATTTTGTTTTAAAAACAAAAAACCTGTTCGGTTACAGGGGAAAGTTCCCTGTCTTTCGTAATGCCTCTAACATGACTAATCAAGAAAACCTTTTGCAGAGTTGCACCACAGCAAGGGCTTGAGGCAGTCTTGGGTAGTCATTTTGTTAAACTAAAAGCAGATTTGTTTCCAGCCTTTTGCCTGACAAGAACATTCAGAAGGCAGAAATCCACCCAGCTTTGTGTATCATTTCCAGTAAAACCTCTTCACCATGTTTAAACTGAATGATGCCATAACACTGCAAAGAGCTGTGCAACACCACATAGTCTTATTCCATTCTGTTTTGTGTAGGAATGTTAAGCTAATGATGATTCACCTCACTTGGTGGTTGTGTTGATTGTATTTATGCAACTGTATGTGTTGGTACTGCATTGCCAAAACACACCACCTAGTGAGGTGAATTACCATTTCCCACTCCCCGGATCTTAGAAAATAGGCACACTTTATACTCTTCCACTGCTAAGTTCACTATATAGATTTTCACTTATATGCAAATATCAAAACCATGCTTCAATATCCATACCACGATTTTCAGTTATATGGTCCAGGAAGTGATCACGTGAAGCACACTGCCTCGTGGGCAGTGCATTCCTATGCTTGGTTTCATACTGGCATTCAAGGCACATGCATTGCATTCCCTTTGTGAAACAAAACCCAAACAGCACTGAAATGATTGATCGCAGGTTCTGCACTCACCTGTTGCTTGCTGAATAGCTTCCATTACAATTTTTAGGGGCATTCCAGGCAGCTTGATATCAGCCTAACAAAGCACAAATGAAAAATTAAGTCATTTAATTATATCAACAGTGCCATGTTTTTCAAAAGGCTGATGGAATGAAGAAGCTACCTGTAATGCAGTTATTCCTTTATTTGTTCCAGCCATTTTGAAGTCCATATCCCCATTATAGTCCTCTATCCCCTGCAAAATAAGATAAGAAATTTATTTGTCATTACACTCACAACTGAGTGCAACGAAATGAGGTGCTCTTCCCCACGGTAAAACTGGACAACACCAAAACTAAAATATACACTATCATCCATACAACAATTGCTTAACAAATATAAATACCCCATTTCTACCAGCAATTTAACTTCCGCAAAAACTTATGACCCCGCATTTAAACTCAATACTGCACTTGGATAAAAACTGTTCTTAAATCTGCTCGTCCTTGCTTTCAATACCCTGAATCTCCTTCTCGATGGTAATAGTTCAAAGAGCTGATGTCCCGGATGGGAGGAGTCTTTCAGTATATTAGATATCTTCCTCTTACATCTATTCTTATACAGTTCTTCCAAAGAGGGGAGTGAACAGCCAATGATGTTTTGGGCCGTCTTGATCACCCTTTGGATTGCCTTTTTCTCTGCCACTGTGCAGTTCGTGAACCATACACAGAGACAGTAGGATAATATGCTCTCGATTGAACTCCGATAGAAGGTGATTAACAAACTCTCAGCCAATTGTTGCTTTCTAAGAATCCTTAGAAAATACAGCCGTTGTTGCGCCCTCCTAATTAAAGCAGCGGTGTTCGCACTCCAAGTCAGGTTATTAGTTATGATGGTTCCAAGAAACTTACATTCTACCACCTGTTCCACACAAACTCCATCTATATACAGTGGCTGAATATCTGCTCTTTTTTTCCTAAAATCCACTATAAACTCCTTGGTTTTTTGGATATTAAATAGAAGATTATTTAGAAGATAAGAATAGAAGATAAGCACATTCCAATTGTTTCCCAAGGCTACAGAGATCTCATTGTCAGACCCAGGTTATCTGCTTCAATTCTGTACTGGATGGATGAATGTTCCGCTGCAACTGGTAGATAAATTTCTCCAGAATAAATGCAACACTGAAGTCCATTCTCACGAAACGAGCCAGGGTAATGTGGTGCAGCACTTCCCAACACCCTGCTCCTGCTGCCACTGGACATTTACCAGAGGTAAATGTCGATGATGCAGCAATGTTCAATGCAATTACGTCATCAGCATTTAGTTCTGGGTAGCACCTGGAAAAAATCCTAAAAATCTGCATAAAACTGCTCAGAGAGGGTGGCTCGGCCAACTCTGTACACCACTGAGCTCTTTGGAGGAAGGATGTGAAAAATAAATAAAAATACATCACTGCATGGGGGGGGGGGGCGTGAGACTCTCGGGACTCTCCCAGCTGTACAGTGGATAAACTCAATTACCGTGGAGAAACTCTTTCAAAACATATTTATAATTTTTGAGCACAACTAGGCATCAAGCTTAAGCCTAAACCAGGAAAAGCGCTGAAGCCTCCACTGGAGTAAACTAGCTCAAGCTACATACTTTTAACTCCCAGTTTTCAGAGAAGCAGTTATAATAAAAACCAGGTTAAAACATTGCTGTGCACAGCCAGTGTGATGCTATTGCTAAGCAAAGTTCAACAAAGAATACAATGAACACATGAAGGCTTGTTCTAAAATGTGCATAACTGACATTAGCATGGAATTTAACATTTCTACTCTTGTCAAAATATATGGACACATGTCAGTCAAGTATTGCATACACTGGTAAACCAAAGAATGTGTTCTCCAATTGGGACTATAAAATGAAGGACATGCTAGGTGGAAGCTTTGCATAGTAACTGAAAAATGTATATCGTCTGTACCCATTCACATTTTCTGACTTCTGATAGCAACGGCAATCTATAAAGTGGCTTTTATACTGTTCATACATCATCAGTTGTCCATAATGATGTGAAAATACGCAAAATCTCCCACTGTCTCTATGAATTTGCGATCAAGCAAGCAAATGGGCCAGAGCTGAGATTTTCTTAGTACTCAATTCTGATTATCTTAGTGAAGAATCTTGATTGTATACAATACAGATTTTTTTCTAGACTAGCATAATTAAGCATTGAGAAACACACAGTTAAGAACTCTCACCAGAATGTCTGTTAGCAAGCGATAATCCTCAATGTCTCCATTTTTGTTTGAATCAGACCTGGTAACCAAACCCACAGCAACACCTGCTACAGCAGAAGATATTGGGACTCCTGATAAAAACAGAATGTATTTCTGAGGTATGATACCATTTTCAAATTGAAAACATCAGCTTTGTAAGTTCTGTGGACTGCATACCTGCATCCATCAGTGCTAAACTCCCACCACATGCAGAAGCCATTGATGACGATCCTAGATATAAGGCAGAAGTTAACACACTTTGCTTTAATATGTATTAAAAGGACTTTGATCAAGTCTTTAGTGAATGTTTCCAAGCCAACTAACAAAACATATCAACATAACTAAATTAAAAACCACACTACAATAAAAGTAGCAAAAAATACAAATTATCTTCTATTATAATGGTTCCCAAAGGGGGGGGGACCCCCCAAGGGGGTTGTAAGCCAGTTTTCAGGGTATCATGGAGAGCTGGAAGCTACCATCTTGAAAAGCTTGAAAATTTGGATGACGTATCTTGAAAACCTATCTTTAACTACCATCTGCTACCGTCTTGAAAGGCAGCGCTTGTATGTGCTGGGTGAGAATGTGAGGTAAGGAGACACGAGGTGGGAGACTGTTTTCATCCATCCATTTCTCCAAATGGGGCTGTTTATGAGTACAACTTTTAAAGTGTGATTTATTTAAAAAGGGTGATTTCTTAAAAATAATTAATTCTGCTTAATGTCATCACTTCAGGCCCTGCCAGCCCAATGATGTCACTTCCTGTTTCCTGCTTAATGACTTCCTGCTTAATGACATCTCTTCAGGTCCTAGGTCTGAGAGGAATAAAAAGTGGATCCTGGTGCTAAAAAGGTTGGGAACCAATGTTCTAGTAAAAGCTCAGGAAGTATTTTGTCCCTTTCTAAAGGTCACCTTTAGAGAAAGGTGAGAAAGTTTCCCAGCAATATGAAAATGCGGAACTCACAAATTCTCCTGGTACAGAGTCAGGCCATTGATCCTTCTAGTTCAGTACCACCTGCTGACTGGCAGCAGCTCTCCATGGTTTCAGACATGAAGGGGCCCTATCTGGAGATACCAGGGATTGAATCTGGAATCTTCTGCACACACAAGTTGCTGCAGTGTTAAATTAATAAAGGATTTCAAAACACTGTGAGCCCCTTTTACTAAAACCTTAACAGTAAGAATGAATTAAGAGGGAAAACAGTCAATACCATTGGACTCCAATACTTCTGAGGTAACTCGTATTGTGAAAGGAAATTCGCTGGGAATCACTGGCTTCAAAGCCTTTTCTGCAAGTGCACCTACAAGCAAAAAAACAAAAAAAGGCATAAATTCAAGTGGTTTTTTTCAGTACGACTATTCAACTTTAGCTTTTACTCACCATGACCAAGTTCTCTTCTGTTTATGCCCGTAATTTTGCCAATTTCATTAGTTGCATATGGAGGGAACTGCAAAAGTGTAACATTTCCATATACAAGTCAGCACACATGTTCTCTTGCTGGGTTAACATTTATTTTAAGGCAAAGTCTATGAAACATATCCAGAAGTATAAAATATACCAACTGTAGAATACAGTGAATCATTCACAGATGTAATAATTAAGTTCTTCTTTGGAACTTAAAAAAACCTACTAAAATAGTTGGTTCAAAATGTTGAGCTACATATTTTTCAATAGTTCACTTTCATTGTAATAAAAAAGAATCCTTTTTGAGTCTGGACCCTGTGCAGGGCTCTTTTTATGTTCATATGCACACCTCAACTCACTGAATGAGCTTCAGAACACTTAATTCTGTATCAGATCAAGCTGAGTATTTATATACTTTCAAGTAAAGATAAACTATCCATTAGGTTTCCATTTCCATTGAATTGTCTTTAAATAAGCATTTTGTGTAAAAAAAACACCAAACTTATGCTACCTGTACACAATGAGTTTAAATTAATACCAAGTTTTAAAGCTTGATAACAGTTTGAGATTTAAAAAGTATGAAAGATGGTTCTCTTTTGAAACTAAGAACTCTACAGTTTCCAAGCATGTTATAAAACTGCACAAATACCCTATAATATCTTAATATTCAAGTTGAATCAGCTTTCATAATAATTCCCATTATCTCTAATACTCAGAAGACTAATACATTCCACGATCAAAATACTTTTGATAAATGTTTAGGGATATTAATGTGTTAAAGGGATACTGATCCACAAATTTATTTATTTATTTATTAAATTTATACCCCGCCTTTCTGCCCATAGGCACACAAAGCGGCTTACAACAATAGAACTAAAATACAATTAAAAATTACGATTTTACATTAAAAACAATAATTTAAAAACTACATTAACACAATTAAAATTTAATTGCTTCCTAAATGAGAGAACATGTGAAATCAAGCAATCCCTCCCTCCTTGTAGGAGCCCTGCAAGGGAGAACACTCCACCCCATTGAGGCCAACAGGCTGCAGAGTACTTTTAGCAATATCATATCCTTGAATAGTTGCATAGTCTGCACCCTTGGAAGGGACAGATCCCAGCTGCTGTCACATAACACACCCACTCCATGCCTAAACATTTCCCCTAGCATTCACTCTAGTGGCAGCTGCTCTTCCCTGACCCGACAAAATAGGCCAATGTCTTCCCTGCTTCACACAAATTACCAGGAAGAGAGGAGTCTTCGCTTTTGTGCAATAAAGTGAGAATGGCTGTAACCAGAATGAAAAGGGAACACAGGTGGTACAAGGTGCATCAGCAGGAGTTCTGTCCTTGCCAAGGACATTAGGCCAGGGGGTGAGTGGAAGGGCTTATTCTTTCAGACACCAGTATTTAAGTCTAATGATTAAACGCAAATGGTTAAAAAAAGCTCAAGTGATGCAAGGCAAACTGTCATACCTCATAATGGAGCATGAAGTTTTTCTCTTTTATTCCACTGAAAATAGAAAGTAAATAAAGACTACTTATAATTGGATAATATATTAATTATTTTAACAGCTCTATCTTCCCTATCCATCCACACCATCACGTAAATAGTCCCTCCAATTAAAGTATACCTTCATGTATCAAGCAATCAATACTTTCATTGACAGATCTACTGAAAAAAAGCACACGTCGAGAAAAGCCATTTCTAAGGAAAAATGGTTGATGATCAACTTTACCAGAGATTATATTTATCTCTAATGTTGGTATAGCTATTATATGGGTTTTTTCCAATTTTCTTTGTAACAGTATTTTTAAAAGAGTGAAATTAATTAAACAATGTGATATAAGAATTGAGAGTAAACAACCTCAATTCTTTTAAGCAGTGGTTCCCCAACTGTGGGTCAGGACCCACCAGTGGGTCATGAGCCAATTTCAGGTAGATCGCAAAGCATCTAGAGCAGCCATATTGAAAATATGGGAAGATGGGATGCTGGAAAGGGGAAGGGCTATGTGTTTTGCTTGTGTCAAGGTTGTAAGTAGGCTTTTTCTTTCTGGTTCACGTCGCTATTGGAAAATGGCTGAGGAACAACCCAACTTATTGCCGCATTCTCAGGAAAGCAGCAGGCTCTGGCATCATAATGATGGCATTTCTGGCCATGTCATCACTTCCGATGGGTCCCTGACAAACCGTCTTTCTAAAAAGTGGTTCACAGTGCTAAGAAGTTTGAGAACCACTGCTTTTAAGATAGTATAAAAAGGTAAAGGTTTCCCCACGACCGAATGGTCTAGTCGTGATCGACTGTAGGGGGCAGTGCTCATCTCCGTTTCAAAGCCTGTAGAGCTGACGTTTTGTCCGAGGACAAGTTTCCGTGGTCATGTGGCCGGCATGACTATACGCTGTAGCGCACGGACCGCCGTTACCTTACCACCAAAGTGGTCCCTATTTATCTACTTGCATTTAGGTGCTTTCGAACTGCTAGGTTGGCAGGAGCTGGGACAAGCAATGGGAGCTCACTCCATCGCGCAGTCTTGAACTCCCAACCTTCCGGTCGGAAAGCCCAGGTACAGCAGATTAACTTGCTGCGCCACCATGTCCCTTTAAGATAGTATATATACATTTTAAATAATGTTTGATCAAGCCTGTATTCAAAATGTCAGCCAAGTACATTGGTCTGAAGCTCCGAAAAGAATGGCCCAATTCCAACAAGTGCCAAGCCCAGAAGTGAGGTGGGGGGTGAGTGAAGAGTATCACATACCTTACGGCTGTTGTGATAAGGTCAGACTTCACACTGGATTCCAAAGAATCAAACGTTACTGTACAGAGGACCTACAACAAAAGGTATTATGAAAATATAGATAGTGGGTTGTTTTTGGGGGGAGATGAGGGGGCAGTATTAAATGGTCTATAAATAAGCAACAGCAACTTAAAGAAATGTTTCAAACCCCCACTGGTTATTGGTATATCTACTCTATTTTGCAAACTATGTGCTGAACATTAACTGTAGTAATACTGGCAATGTATTCAAGAATAGACTGGTAAATAGCCATTCGGCCATGTCAAACAAGAACTGCCTCCAGGGCTGACAACAATAGGCAGGGACATTTTTGCAACCTAGCTGATGCTATTTTCCCTTCATCTTTAGTGTGCTGATGTGCCACAAAAAAGCCAGGAACATTTCTGATTTCTTTGCAAGGTGAAACTCAGACACAGAATTATTTCAGATCATTCCATTATCCTGGCAGGTGCCTAGAATAGCTTGAAGCCCATGAAGGCATAAGTGTCCTAACTCAAGACAGAGATAGAAATACTTTCTTCAGAAGTACCCTAGCGGACTAAAGGTGGCAGACATCTTTTGTTATGTATAGTGTGTCATCAGTGTACTCAACACTTTCAATAAGAGTAAAAAAGGCACATGCCTTCCCCAAGGCATCCAGGGTTTATAATCTAGAAAGTGACTCAAACAAAACAACACAGGGAGGGAAGATTTCAGGAATGGTGCTAAAGATTCCCTGAAAAAGTGGATTAAAAGGTGCTTCTTAGTACCAGCAAGTCTTAAATCCAATGGCAGCTCTATTTTCCCCTTCCTGCTAGACCGAAGAGCCTGGACTACGCCAACAATTGCCAAGAACAACTATATTCCTAAGCATATTTCTATGGAAGTCAGTCTTGGCCAACACAAAGAATATGAATAAAGTCTCACACACCCTCAGTTCAGCTAGGCAAGTCACTAACGTAAACTTTCTATACGTTAGAAGAAGAAGCAGTCAAGTCTATATCGACGACCTCTGAAAAGATTTTCAGCTAACTTAAAAAAAGGTTTGCCACTCTCCAATTTAAGCTGAAGCAGCAGCAGGTCTGATTCACAGATGCTGCTATTTCAAGCCATTCGCCCACATAGACCTTTTCATTTACTGACGCACACATCCCACACATGCAGCTCAGTTTTTAATAGTGATACAGAGCATATGTACTCTCTCTCATTTTATAAGCACATATACAGAGGATGTTAAGAACGTCTGTCTACAATGAAGTCATGAACTTTATTTCAAATTAATTTACAGGAACTTATTACAAAAAAAGAGGCAGCACTCCAGTAAGTTTGTTTTAAGCTCCAATAAGTCATTTTAACTGCTGAACAACGGCATACAGCCACTAACCTACAGCATCTCTCTGTGTTTCAAGTTATTGAATATAACAGAATGCTCCATCCCTAAAGGACTATCCTCAAGGGCAGAGAGTAATGGTTGAACACCTTAAAACAGGGATTCATAATTGGAGGTATGGGAACCAAATGATGGGTGTATGGGACTCAATCGCTGAATAATTTAAAAACAGGGTTAGATTAGTAGTTCTCCAACATTTTAGCACTGGGACCCATTTTTTAAAATGACACTATCTGGACCTACCTAGCTTTATGAGACTTAAAAAAAAGATTGAATATATGAATATATTTACAAGTAATATGTTATTTCTTTGCAGAAAAACCTTGATTTATTTCTTGTAATAGGGCAGCACTAATGAATAGCTTCAAGGCTTGAGGGGCTTAGTTATGTGACCCAGCTTTTACCTGCCCCCACTACCTGTCATTGACAAACTTGGAAAAAATACTCCAGAAAAAGACACACAAACATTTACAGGTGGGCTGGTGAGATCCCCAGATTTGGGACCTGCATATTTCAGAATCTGACGGTTCCAAACTCATGAACCTGAGTCCACCCCAGACCCTCCTAACATGATGGGGCTCTGATCCACACACAGCCTTCCCAACCCTCAGAATGCCCATTTCAGGCAAAAAAAAATAGTGACTTCGTTTTCCCTGAGAATCCGGAAGTGACGTTTTTATGCCTTACAAGGCATTCTGAAGCCCGGGGAAGCCCTGCATGGGCTCACCTGTATTTCCCTATATTTATACAAGCTTGCAAACCGCAGGAGCTCAGCACTTTGCAGGACTATTAGCAGCTACCTAATAGCAGCTACCTTTTTGAATAGCTTCAAGCCTTGAGGCAATTATCTGATTTTTCCATAACCCTGTTTTCATTGGAGGTTCTGCAGGGCCCGCCAGAAATTGGGTACCGACCCACGATTTCAGAAATGCTGGGTTGAAATATTAATTATCACAATTATCAAAACAGATTGCGATGTTCTGTTCCACGCTATCCATGTTGCTATTGACATCTTTCAAAGTCATTGTGGTACCTAATAGGATTGATTGGTGATGATTATTTTTACAATCTGGCTAAAGGAATGGGAATGGAGGACCACACTGGAGGTCAGTAATTGCAAATAGTTTTAAAACCCTCGATTTACAAGTACCATATATACTCAAGTATAAGTCAATCTCATGGATAAGTCAAGGGCAAATTCTAAGCCCAAAATAATAGAATTTGCTATGACTCATGCATAAGTCAAGGGTGAAACTTAAGGGGCGGGTATGAAATTATTTGAAAATGACTTACCAGTAATTGTTCTGAGGCAGCAACAGAAAGCCAACCAAAAAAGGAGCTATTTCACATTCTTCTGAGGCAGCACAGAAATGGAGCTATTCTCCAAACAAGGGAGAGAGATGAAGGTGCTTATCGGAGTTGTAAGTTTTGTGAGGAATACAGCACAGCACCTCCATAGCAGCAGCCTTCATAATGACTACAATTCCCCAAAGCACGTTCACCTCTCTGCCTGTTTGGAGAAGAAGGAAAATGGCTACTCGTTTTTTGCTTGCTGTCTGTTGGTGCCTGAGAACAATTACTGGCAAGTAAAATTGTTCCGTTTTTTTCCTACCCCCCCCCCAGCTTTTTGCTTCTTAGTCCAGCCCCTACCCAAGCTGCTGTTAAAAGCTTTGACTGTATTGACCCATGTATAAGTCAATCCATGTTTTCAGGGTTAATTTTCAGGCATAAATTTTGACTTATACATGAGTATATACAGTAAGTCCCTCTTCTGACCAAGACCTTCATTCCCTGTTATAAAACCACAGCTGTCCAGTTAGAAGCAAGATATCTGTACAATGTGCAAGATGGTCTTGCCTACATAGTTCTCAGCTTCTCTAGGTCAGTTACCTAGACAGGTCCACTGCATATAAATTCCCAGCTGGTTCTCCTCTAGTCTCCCCCCCCGCCACCCTGCCATTTTGCCTTACTTAACTTTTTTCCACTTTCACAGCTTTTATTACTGGCTTTAAGGGTAAAGGGATGTTGAAATCAAGAGACAAGTTCTCTACCTAAGGACTGCACAAAAGGGTTTCCCCAGCAGCAGCGACTAGTGAATCAGTCCTCTTGCCCCACTGTGAGTCAGGGTGAGAAACACCATTGGAAATATCCAAAGCTTCAGATAAAAATTCGCAGCCGCCATGCTGGACAATCCTGTTCTAGACCCAGAGTGCAAGGGCCAAATCCTATCTGGCTTTCCAGCCCTGATGTAGCTGTCCCAATGGGGTGTATGCTGCATTCTGTGGTTAGAGGGAGTCAGGGAGGCCTCCTCAAAATAAGGGAACATTTGCTTGCTTACCTTGGGGCTCCATTGGCACCAGAAGCTTGGAAAGGATTGAACCCTAAGTCATCTGTTTCTCTCACATAAAACATACATACAAATGTATGTCTAAACATGAGACAAAATTCACTATAGAAGATTCTAAGGCAGCCAAAGAATCTATACACAGGAGAGCTATTTACTTCCTCACTATGTTCCCATATTGCCCATCTGCCTATGCACTCGAGGCATTTGCAGTTTAGTCTAATGCAGAGCTTCTCAAACCACTTGGGAGTTCGAGAACCAAGGTAAGCTGTTGCAGGGAAGGGCAAAGGCAGCAACGCAATTGGAAGGATTGTACTGCTGCCAGGGATAAAAGGGTTTCTGCAAACTTATCCCACACTGCGTCAGCCTTGTGGAGGATATGGGGAGCCTGCAGACCTCTCTGCAGGGCTCCCCATGCCCCCAAACAGATAAAGATAGTAACAAACTGCCACTTCCGCTTTCCTGCCAAAGATTCTTATGCAGGCTCCCCAGAACCCCCGGGTAAGAGATAAGTTAAGATGAAACACTAAATAATTCAAGTGCTCAGTATTTTCAAGCACTTCTGCATTAATTTCTAACACTGGAAAAATAAAAGTGTGGGGAGTGAATACCTGGGTTTGACCTCTCTGAAATAATGCAGATCCATGCAGGGTTTTGAACATGTCCACTTCACAACTGATATTTCTAAGTGAAGTTAAATCTCGACCATCACACCTATCGGAGTCAAGTCAAAGAATAGTGTCACAGTCAATAAAATTTTCCAAAGTCTGCCTTTACCTCAACAGTATAGAGATAGGACATTCTTTTATCTGGATTATGAGAATTCAGTGTAGCAATCTACAGGCATTCCTTTTATAGAGACAGCAAAATCATGATTGATGACCCTGCCTCTTGACCCCACCTGACTTGTACACACCAGAGTGCTCTTAATTTTAATTTTATTTATTTTCCTTTCCCTGAATTATGGAGAGGCAGCCATTTAACAGTAGTATGTATATGGATTGCCTGCCTTTGTTATTTGTTACTTGTTTATTCTATGCCATTAAAGGTTTTTGAAATTTGACTTGTACACACTGAGTATCATAATCTAACCACAAAACATCATAGCACAGATCAAGTCCATATACTATTGGGTTCTACACATGTAGCTCCTATCTGAATGCAACACGCAAAAGGAGTAGTCAAGCAAAGGTGGCAAAAGCAGGATTCTGCCTGATTCATTGTGCCCCTAAAGGAAACACGTGCATAAGGATAATTTCCCTCCACATGAAGCCCCTCAGCCCATTTTGATCAGTAATTCAGCTCATCCTGCCCCCATCTGGGTTGGTTGGAATGTGGGAGAAGGCTTCTCTCTTGCTTGGCTTAGGTTGTGAAATTTCTTGCTTCCAGAGGAAGTCTACTTCCTCAATAGTATGCTGATGTCAATTAAAGAGCTTTGCATTCCACCAGGCTTTTGGCCTATCTGGCAAATTAATATACAGTCGGCCCACATCTTATGTACATTTTACTTGCTTGTGCTCAGCAAATAAAGGGAGAACAATGATTGTTGGAAAAGTGGTTCTGCCTACCATTCCACTAACTAAATACATGGCCCAGAGTGAGCCTGAGATTAGAGTACGCTGTTCCCTCGGTCAGTCAGTCTCGGTTCTTATGCGCCTCTTTAAAGAGAGAGTATGCATTTTTTGGATGCAATGGCATTTCAAGGAAATTTTGAGTATACAAGATTTTAGCTCTACATGCTGATTCTGGAATGTAATGCTCAAGTAAGATGTGGGCTGATTGCATTTCTACCTGGCTTGTACTGTTCTCTGCCAATTAACTTCAGTTCTCATCACCTCCTCTGTATCTCATTCTTTATATTTAATTTGCAACATTGTTTTTGAATCTGATGTGAGTCACCATGGGCATTTTATGTCAAGATGGAAGGTGGGTTAGAGGTTTTAACATACAAAGAAATATGCAAAGTCTTTCTAAAAATGCGCAAAGATGACACACCTTTAGTTTTTTTAGCTCAATTAATCAGCTTAAAAAATAAATTCCATATTTACCTTCTGTATTCATTAAGAACAAGATTTCTAAAGATTTCCTTGGAAACAACATTAAATGATTCCATGATTTCATAAGGTTCAGCCTCTGGGAACTTTTCTAGACATAAACACAGATCAAAAATGCAAGCTGAGTGATTTTCGCTGTAGCATTATCTGAAGGAAGGTAAGAGATGCCATCAAAGAACACTCCCCATAAGAACATAAGAAAAGCCCTGCTGGATCAGGCCAAAGGCCCATCTAGTCCAGCTTCCTGCATCTCACAGTGGCCCACCGAATGCCTCATGGAGCATGCAAGACAACCAGATACTTGTGTCCTGCTGCCATTCCCCTGCATCTGGCATTTTAAAGTAGACTATTACCCTTTCACCACCCACAAGGAAGACACCAGACTGAGGTTGGGGTTTAACTTTATTAAGCACAATGCAAATCATGTAACCTACTGAACACCCATCCCTCCCTCACCAGTCTGGGGTAGGCAAAAAAACTGCCATCCATACTTGGCCAATCTGGATGATAGAAAAAAATTCCTACCCGGCCCCCATGATGAGCGACCAGCTAATCTCAGACTGGACATACCCATCATAGCTTGTAACCTGTAATGGAGTTTTCCTCCATAAATTTATCCAATCCCCCTTTAAAGGCATCCAGGCCCAATGCCATCACCACATCTCGCGGCAAGGAGTTCCACATTTTAATTATACGCTGGGTAAAGAAATACTTTCTTTTGTTTGTTCTAACTCTCCTAACACTCAGTTTTAGAGGATGTCCCCTGGTTCTGGTATTGTGTGAGAGGGAAAAAAGAGTCCCGTTATCTACTCTATCTACTCCGTGCATAATTTTGTATGTCTCAATCATGTCCCCCCTCAGGCGCCTTCTTTCTAGACTGAAGAGCCCCAAACGCTGCTGTAACCTTTCCTCGTAAGGGAGGTGCCCCAGCCCAGTAATCATTTTAGTTTCTCTTTTCTGTACTTTTTCTAATTCCACCATGTCCTTTTTTAGATGTGGAGACCAAAACTGTACGCAATACTCTAGGTGTGGCCTTACCATTGCCTTGTACAATGGCAATACAATATTGGCTGTTTTATTCTCAATCCCTTTTCTAATTATCCCTAACATGGAATTTGCCTTCTTCACTGCTGCTGCACATTGGGTTGACATTTTCATCAAGCTGTCCACTAACACCCCAAGATCTCAGTTAAATCCTGGTCTGTCACTGACGGCTCAGAACTCATTAACCTATATGTGAGTTTTTGATTTTTTGCCCCAATATGCATTACTTTGCACTTATTTACAGTGAAACACATCTGCCATTTTATTGCCCATTCTCCCAGTTGTGAGAGATCCTTCTGGAGCTCTTCACAATCCATTCTAGTTTTTACCACCCGGAAAAGTTTAGTGTCATCTGCAAATTTGGCCACCTCACTGCTTATGCCTGTCTCCAGGTCATTTATGAATAAGTTAAAAAGCACTTGTCCCAAGACAGATCCCTGGGGCACACCGCTCTTCACCCCAATCTGAAGGACTTGCCCATTTTTCTCCCTCTCATTCTTAAACATTTAGCCAGTCAGGAATTGTGCTCTGCACACCTGCGATGACATAGAGCTGGGTCAGTTGTGCTTCTTGCACTTAGAAGGTAAACAGAGTAAACAAACAGCATTCTCTGTTCCTCTAAAGCAGTGGTTGTCAAACTCTCCTGGAGTTTGAAAAGCATGGTAAGTGCTTGTGGGGGAGGAGAGAAGGCAGTAGCGAGATCCCCAGGATCGCACTGCTGCCTGGGGAGACAGGGGCTTCAATCTATTTACCAATTGAAGCACTGTTGTCCTGGCCTCCCCACAAGCCTTGGAATTTTTTTTTAAAAGATTGTGACAGACTTCTGGTTTTCAATCATGAAAAGTCTAAAACAATGGTCTTCAAACTTATTATGGTCACGGTGCCCTTCCTCCAAGGCATCCAGTTGTGGCACCACCACCATCTTGGACCACATGAGATCTCATGAGAACTTGCACAGTCTAAGATGGCCGCACTGGGACAGTCAGTAAGAAGAGGCTGCCAGGGACATGCCATAGCACTCTTGTGAGTTTGCCGCCGTGGCACACTGCTTGGGAACTACTGGTCTAAATAATAGGAATATCTTACCTTTCAGCTGCTCTTCAGTTTCAAGCCTTATTTTGTTAATTGCGTCATCTCTTGAAATCTGGAATATAAGATAACTATTAAGCTATATAATCAATTTAAATTTTATGAAGTTGAGTTTTTGAATCTCTTTCTAGGTCTAAGAAAGAGCCTTTCATCCTGGGTCTAAGAGCAGATTTAAAAGTGACAACCACAAGTGGAGACCATAGAAAATTACTTCCCCTTAAGGACCAACCACAAGGCAGAAAGAATGTTTAAGAGCTTCTTGTCCCATACACAAATGTATATAATTTTTTTCATGTTGCAAGTATTATGAGCTGGGTGCACATTTCACTATCTCCACATGTGGGCTGTAATATTGAATGCTGGCCCTCAGACTTGGAAAGGAAGAAGTTCAAATATTTTATATAATACCAGTTCCTATAAATAGTAATTATTTATCATAATTTTCTATTGTAACTTTCATAATTATGAAAACCCTATCATAATTTTCTAATAGTGTGTAAGGGAGCCCTGGAGTGCCTCAGAAATCTACTGGGGGTGCATGTGAGATGTGTGTATGTGTCAGTCAATAAAATCCATAACAGAAAACACATTTCTCTCCCCATCCCTCGAAAATTTATGCCCAGAAGGGCTTTTGGAGTTAATCTCCTTATGGTTCTGGATCAGTCGTTAGACATGACGAGACAGTGGAAAGAAGGTGAAGGGACTCTATTCATACACCCCTTTCCTCCTCCCCACCTGACAGATGGATCACTACTGCCAGGTTCTTCTTTCAAAAGTCTTTCATGGTACTGATCTGCTTTTGGAGGGTTCAGGCAGAGTCCCTTATCTTATTTCCATTCTGCCTGAGCATCAATTAGTCCCATCAGGGGTTTCTGTTTTCCATGACAATTAGAAGCCCAGCAGCAGACCTGCAGCCTTCTGAGATACTCTCAGGTTTCCTGGAACAGGGCTATTCTCAGCAATCTTCAGGAAGAAGAGAATAAGAGGTTGAGTACTGGGGTAGGGAAGAATGTTCTTTGCATTCTCATTTGCATCTAGTCAACCAGGAAAGAATGACTTCAGAACACAAGCAGCTAAATATGTGCTTGTTGGTGGAAGGCAGGCTGGCACTAAGAACTTTGAGAAGTAATTCAAATGCCATTTATCAAAAAGAGGTTTGAGTACTCACTTTATCATGGCTGAAGTCTGAGAACACAGCAGTGACCTTTTCAGATGCAAGTCTTTCAAGTAAGAATCCCGGATGCGGGGAGAGAGCATAGAAAGAGGAGAGAGTAATTATTAGAAGCTTATATTTGAATGAAAACCTGGCTCATAATGTTAAGGCAGCAGGCAAAGCTTTCATTTGAGGAGGAGCTTTCATTTCATCAGGAGCTGCACATAGGACCCTCCTGCCCAGCTAAGAAGGTCTTTTCAAGACCTTCATACAGAGCATCTGCTCAAGTGTCCCACCTGCCTTGAACTAATCCAACAGAAACAACTGTGTTAGATTTATTAGATGAAAAGACTGTGAGACAGCATAAAGACTAACATCCTATGCCTACCTGAGTCCACATGGCAGAAGTCCCTACAGCAGGAAATGCCTTAACCTTTTTTTCCCAAATCCAATATATTAAAAACGAAGTTTTCCTAATTGTTTCATTCTGCTGTAGTGAAAACAAGGGCTTAGAAAGGAGCATAAGACAGCTCCCACAACCGCTGCTTGTCGGTAAAGCATATGGCTCTTTACAGGAAAGCACAAGCAAGACAGAAGTTCTTTTGAAAAAGGATCTACAATCTAAAATTAAATCAGGGAATGATGAGAAGGGAAAAAAGGAAGCAGAAGAGGGGTAAACAGGTACAGCTTAGTTCCAGTCAAGGAAGATTTTGTGGATTTTAGAGTGCAGTGGCACTGCGTGCAGATGCCATGTCACAACCAGAGGTGTGGCTTTAGTGCACAGTAGGGACTGATGGCACTTTGCTGGAAACAGCCAGTGCCAGCTGTGCCACAAGCAGCAACATGCAACACTATAGCTATACCTCTTATAACCCAGCTTCTTTTAGTGACAATTTCTTACAGCACTTTTTAAGCCATGTTTTAGGGAGGCATGTTTGTCATGTACTGATCTTACTGACTGATACATGTGCATCACACTGACAGCCATTTTACTCAATGGAAGTAGTCAATCAGCACCAGCTTCTTGCCTATTGGCTCAATGATGTCTCCAATAAGGCTGTTTCATGTAGTGCTCAATTACCCCTCGTACTATCCAAGATGCTGCAGTATTACGTGGTACAGATGAAGCATTGCAAGGGTAGGGTTGGAGATAAACCCACCTAGTGCTACCCTAAATGTCTACCACTAGATCAGTATTGCAGAAAGGGGAGACAGGAGGTCATAGCTCTGAAGGCCAACCTCTGAAGCTTATTGCGGAGGTAACATTTGAATCAGGTGCTAGCTCACAACTTATTATTTTAATCACAATCACTATGCAGCCTGCACAGCAGCAGTAAAGGTTTAATACTGTTGCAGGCAACTACAAAATCAAGTACTATGAAATCAATGGACATTTGCCAAGCAACAATTCAAGAAGGCAAATTCCGTTGGGTAACGTATTGACTATAAACTGACTGATGGTGTTTAATTTTATACTTCTAAGATGCCTCACCATCTTTCATTTACACTCACTTTTGTAACATGTCGCTGCTTCTGCCCACACGTTTTTCACTGCCATGTGAGTGCTCAATTCAGAATACAATTTTTCTTCTTCCGTTCATTACCAAAAACATTCAAATGATGTTGGATGGACTCCAGCCCCTCTCAGCCTTTTTATTCAAGGAAAATCCCCAGCATATGTGGAAAGGGCGACTGTGAAGAGGGTGGGAGTTGGAGTCAATTAATACCAGATTACCTACAATGCAGGAGTTCATATGCGGAACTGCTCTGCTCTGTCTGCAGCCATGCGAAAATGCCGTTCTTGGTCTCTTTGAGTACTGGACCGTATTTGGCATGGGAAATACCCAACACAGAAGCACCCCCCCCTTTTTTTAAACACACACACGCACTCCCAACTGAGGAAGTTTGATTTGTTAATTACAGCATTTCCAAGGTTGGGAATGATTTGGGTGGTTTGCCTGGCTTTGTTCAAAGGCAATGCAGTAAGAAAGGTTTTTTCTTTTATATTATTACTTCTTTTTTTAAAACATAAGCTACCTGGAGTCCTTTTGCAGTAGAAGGTAGAAAGGTACACAGTTAAAAGAAAATAAAAGCATTTGTTTGCTCTTCTCCTTTTCTTTCCAAGGAGTGCCAGAGATGAAAAGCAGCAACAGCTTCTAAAAGCCCAAAGCTTGCATTTGCAAGATGCAAGGATCCAGCTTGAGCCCTCATTACTGAATGCTATTTCATCAGCAGTTCCTGCCGGTTATAGGGATAGTGAAGAGAGCACAGCACAATCTCCATATCTTGTACAGAAACCCAGCTCATCCCCACAGCTAGCATTCCCTACAACTTCTGATCCCTAATGCCTGGAACTGCCCAAGATGCATGTTAATTTAGGGAATACCGATCTCCACATGAACCTCTGTATCGAAAACATCAACTAGACCAGTATTTCTCAAACCATGGGTCGCGACCCACTTGGTGGATCACGGAAAGCTGGGAGTAGCCATCTTGGAAGCTCTTGCTGTATTCCTTTTGTGAGTGTTAACAGTTTAAATTTTCAAGTGAGGGGTTTCTTATTTCAGTGTTTTTATATAGTATTTTGTCTTAATCCTGCTTTCTGTCAGGGATGTGTCATGGTTGTGCAATTGCTGCCGTCCAAGAATAATAATTTGAATTCCAGGACTGTCGTCATATCACGATGACAGTACTTCCTGCTTGATTACGTCATTTCTGGCTATGACATCACTTCCAGAAGTTCATGACACAAGTGCCACTCTAAAGTGGGTCCTGGTCTAAAATGCTTGAGAACCACTGAGCTAGACCCTTCTAGAGAAAGACATGGAGAAACTGACAAAACCACATTGAACACAGCTTTGGTCAGGTTAATTGTATACCTAGTTAATCCAAAACTGTACAGTAAATTTGTCGAGGCAAGGGAAGGCAGAGGGGAGGCCAATATCCAATAGTCAGTTACACAAAAACATATGGCAGAGCCAGATGCATTGCTGGATCAAGTTTTAGTTTTTCCCAGGCATTCTGTGAAAATTAAAGAAGCCTGCAAAGCCAAACTATCCAAAGCCAAACATGGCTGCATGGGGGAGGGGAAATGACTTAATTCACTGTGGTCATTAACAGCCCTCCCATTTTGCCTACAATTCTCTGAAAAACTATTATCTGTACAGAGAGTTACACAAATGTACTGCGCAGGAAAGAAATACACTGAGAATTGGGCCCTTTTGAACACATTACTGGTATGATTATCGATATAAAAGTTTTTTAATCTGACATAACAAAAGCATTTAATTGGACATGTATATAAAAATAAAATATATCTGTACAATTTGTTTTCTGTTTTCTGTAATTTGTTTTACAAGCATGCTCCGGTACCTGCTGGGATTCCGTTCCAGAATCAACCGTGAATAGCTGAAACCTTGGATACTGGGGTTGCCTTTTTAAAGACAGGGGAACACCTGTGGTTTTGCTGCAACAAAGTTTTAAAAAAAATTTCTTTAAATTTTTAAAGATGAGGATTAAAAAGATGAGGATCCCAATATCCATGGTATCAGTGGATAATTGAAACCATGGATACTGAATCAATGGATTCTGGGGCATGCCTGCACAAGCATCTTTTGTCATTTACATTGTCTTTTTGTATTTATTGGTTTAATATTATCTTTCTATCCTGCTCTTACATGGGGGCTCCCAGTGACTTCCCATTTAGGGGACCGCTTAGGTACATACCTGCTTACCCTCAGCAATGGCAATGTTATTGCTACTCCTAAGTTATTCACAGGGCCCCTTGTCCTAATTATGTTTTGAAAACTGTGTGACCATTTGTGTAGATGGAGCTTTAAAAAAATAACAGCCATGTTCACACAAAGTACTTACTGCTTTGCACATTCCACAATCTCCTGCGGAGCAGTGAATAACTTCTGGACTGTTCTCTTAGCAGTGCCTTGCTCTCTTGCCAGTTGTTGTATACCTTGAATTATTTGTTGGGCATGTTTCACACCCACTTTGATGGCATGGCAGAAGTCCTGCTGTAACACATTCTCTGCTGCGGCTTCCAGCATAACTGCAGATTCAAATGTAGAACTCAATCTCAATCAGTGTTATGAGATGCAATTGCTACATTATATCTACTGACACATTGGTAAACCCAAGGAGGCCAGAATGTATTTTATAAATGGAAGCTAACTCCTCAGATAATGAACTCTAATAATTTCATTACATAATTTATTATGACAGGGTAGAAACAAAAAAACATTGTGAAAATAAGGAAAGTCTAATCTCAATCAGAAGATAATTAAGAATAGTTAAAGCATTTGAATACGGTTTTTATACACCGGAATCATTTTTCAAAGAGAATTTCAAAAAGCTGAGACGCATCCTGAACCTCAGAGAAAGGCTAAAAATGCACATATATGCATTTAGACTAAAAATGCATAGTTTGGGCAGTAGCTAATATTTACTTGGATACATTCACGGGGAGATCAGAAGAGGGGGACATGGGCCCCTCACACCCTCCAGAGGGTTGGCACAACCCCCAGGTAAATGGGAAACCCTCTTTTTTCTCCTCTGCAACAGCACAATCCCAGAAGTGCTCCCCCTAACTACTTACAATGATCCCACCTCTCCTGTAAAATTTGAAAACCTCCAAAACTGCACAGATTTTAAAAATCCAACAAACAGTCTCAAAATTATTTCCAACTTTCCAGTGTTGACGCAGGGTGTGCGCTATATCCTGTGGTGGGGAGGCAGTCAGGGAGGCCTCCTCAAGGTAAGAGAATGTTTGTTCCCTCACCTTGGGGCTGCAGCAGTGCTGAAAAGTTGAATAGGACTGGGCCTTCACTGAGCAACTTCAAGTCAGAAGAGCCAGGATGCTGCTTAATTGCAGGGCCAGTTCACACATGAATGTTCTTCACTCCAGGCACAATCCTAACCAACTTCCCAGCACTGATATTGCTGTGCCAATGCAGCATGTGCTGCATCCTACAGTGGGAGTGGGGCAGTCACCAAGGCCTTTTCAAGGCAAGGGAATGTTTGTTCCCTTACCTCAGAGCTGATTTGCCCTTACCCCGGTGCTGGAAAGTTGGTTAGGATTGCGCCCTCCATCTCTCAGCATGCAATTCAAGAATTACATCTGAAGTTGTATGTCACACGTTTTGATGCATGATCACTTATTCACACCAGTTAATCCTCACTGATGGCAGCATGCCCGAACCAACTTCAGAGTGGCTTATGGCGAAGCAGCCTTCCTTCCAGGCACTAACCAAGCCGAAACACACTTAACATTGAAACAACATCAGATGGCTTCAGATAATTCTTTGGGCTTTACTTACCAATTTGACTACGGGGTGCTGCAGAGACGACCATATCCAAAGTACTGGAAGACATTTCCTTGCGAGTGGGATTAACAACAACTTCCCCGTCAATCAGCCCTACTCTCACAGCACCTAATAAGATACTCCATCAGTTAGCCATCTGCAACTAAGATAAAACTCATCCCAAAAAATTACATTTTGCATTTTATTTTATATTGTACGCTGCCATGGATGCCTTGTTTACAAGGGAAGACATGGCATATACATCTTTTAAATATATGAAATAGCCCACCCCCTGCCACAGCCTGTCCCTAGCAGGAAAGTTACAAGATGAGAAGGTTTAACCGACAAAAAACAGTGTCATGAGATCTCTAAGGTTAAGAACGTAAGAAGAGCCCAGCTGGATCAGGCCAAGGCCCATCTAGTCCAGCTTCCTGTATCTCACAGTGGATCAGATACCTCAGGGAACACACAACAAGATGCCTATGTCCTGCTGCCTCCCTCTAGCACCTGGCCTAAGGTAGCCTACGTCTAAAACCAGGAGGATGCACATACCCATCACTGCCTGCAGCATGCAATGGACTTTTCCTCCATGAATCTGTCCAATCCCCTTTTTAAAGACACCTAGGCCAGATGCCATCACCACCTCCTATGGCAGGGAGTTCCACAGGTTAATTACCTGCTGAGTAAAAAGTATTTCCTTTTATTTGTTCTCACTTTCCCAACACTCAATTTAAGTGGATGTCCTCTGGTTCTGGTGTTGTGAGAGAGGGAAAAGAACATCTCTCTATTCACTTGATCCATCCGATGCATAATTTTGTATGTCTATATCATGTCCCCCCCACTCAGGTGCCTCTTTTCCAGACTGAAGTGCCCAAAACACTGCAGCCTGTCCTTGTAAGGAAGGTGCCCCAGCTCAGTAATAATTTTGGTTGCATTTTTCTGCATCTTTTCTAGTTCCACTATTTTGAGATGCGGAGACCAGAACTGTCAAACCACTATGAATTCTGCATTTAAACACACTAACATTCAACAGCCAGGTTAGTTCTTTGTCCTTTAATTTTTATCATAAAAATTACTGGATTCTAATATTACTCACCAATGGGACCATTCCATGGAATATCTGACAACGTAAGGGCTGCAGAAGCTAAAAATAATAAGATTCATTTACTTGACACTAGCAATAATTTTCCACCAAAACTAACTATTTTGGAAAGAAATTTACAAGGAAAAGATACCTCCATTGATGGCCAGCACCTCAGGATCATGGACACCATCCACAGCTAAAAGATTGCAAAGGATCTAGTGCAAGGAAGACAAAGAGGAGCTACAGATCAGTTTAATGGTATTCAAAATATTATAGGCTATGCATTTATAGAAAGGACAAATCAGTTTCTATGTCTTTAACAACATTAAGATTTGCAAAGAAAGAGAGATCACACAAAAGCCAGAAAATCTTCTGCATCAAAGAACTTAATCTTAAACTGAAAGTGAATAGCAGCTTCCACTTAATGGAATAAAGAATACATGCCCCAGTTGTTGTTTCTAGACTGAATCACAACCTTCTACTGCAAAGAGGAAAAAGCAAAATGGCCCCTTCAATAGTACTGCCTCTCACAAACAGGCCAAGTACGTCTGGTGTCCGTTTAAGTTACAGTAGCATGCAAAGGACTCATTTTACAGGAATTCCACCCCAACAGAAGTTAGGGCCCAGCCTAGGAGGAGGGACCTACCTGTGTATCATAATAGTAGCCTGCTGGGAAAAGTGGTCTAATTGATCGATCTGCAGAAAAGCATTTAAATAAATATTTATAATAAATATTACTCATACACATGCTCATACAATAATTGGAAGTTATTACAAATTAAACTACCTTGATAATGAGTTATGAGAAAAAAGTCACATCAGCAAATTCATGCACCTTAGATATTAATAGGACATCAAATCAATGGTAAGAAGCACCTGAACGCAAAGCTATTTGATCAAGTGGGAATAATTTGACTATGAAATGCTTGAGCACATGCAATGTGGCTGAAAAAAGCAAGATAGTGGTCACAATCAACTGAGAGATGTTTTACATAGCATGGATGTCACAAGTTACATAGCCAAGATGAAGCAGGTGGGTTCCTGTACACCTGATTGTCCGTCTCCTTTCTCCATCTTACAGAATCTAGCCTAGCATGTCTTAAATGTGCTGACACAAAGCGTATTTTGGGCCTCCATGGAAAAGAATGCGTACAAGATTGAACTAAAACAGTCAACATATTTTCCCAAGAAGTCAAGGACTTGCAAGCAAACATAGTATAGGATCAGGCTGTAAGTGATGCCAAGAAGACAAATGACTGAATGTGTGAAGGACTGTTAAATGAAAACATGCTAAAAAGGCAAACCTTCCTTTTTCAAATTGCCAAGAAGCTGTATCACAATGTTTATAAGAGAACACAATGTAGCCTTTATAGCTTACTGTATATACCTATTACTCTGCTTGTAAGAATTTCTCTATCAGTGGAACCAAGTTCTCTTCGCATATAATTAGTGGGAATTCTTCCTGCTGCAGCAGCTTTTTGCCTATAGTCAACCTTATGCAAGAAAAGAGACAAGTATAAGTATTGTTTCCCATTATTTTATTAGGACAGGTATTCAATAGTGCAAAGTACGAGTTAACATCCCAATTTATCCAGTACAGTATTCTTACAAGAATTCTTACAGTATTCTTACAAGAATTCTTACAGTATTCTTACAAGAATTCTACAAGATCATTTTCTAGTCTTTGTCAATAAATTTCATTTTGTACAGGCTATTTGCTTTACAACTAACTAATGCAATCATGTACAGCTGGATACCTGTAAGCCCCATTGAAGTTAACAGGAATTATTTGTGCACAAGATACCGTTTTTAGCTTTGTGATAAAACAGAAACATACCACTCAAGCATTTCTTTCAAAAACATCCCACTAGATAAGGTACTTCAACACTACATGCTACTCACTATGATACTTACCACCAAAGGCAGAAACTGAGATGGAGAAGGTTTTGTTTTACTCACTGCTGTCACCATCACTGAAGTGTCACCTAGCTTAATTTTTTAAAAGAAAAAGAGAAAGAGAGAGAGAAGTGACAAAGTCTTAATCTTCCTGGCTCAGAGCAAACTCATCCAAGCAAAAGCATGGAGAGGGAAACTGATTATAAAGCTTTATATTTCTTTGAAGGTAGTCCAAGACAGGCAACACCCCACCCCCACCCCGAATTATGTCCCAGAGGAATATGCAAATGAAATTTAGAGATTTGCTACCTGTACCACTGCACAACCATCAGCAAACCTGGCCAGCTTTCCAGAAGAAATTTCCAACTTTCTAGAAAAAAACAAGAAAAAGAAGTTAAGCGTCACTAACTTGAATCTTAGCTATCTATACAGTATTGGTTTGTGTTATTTATCCATAAATGAGGAAAGCAGAAAGGAAGTACAAGCAGGCAGGGAGAGAGAAATCCCAGAAAAGAATGAAATGCAATCAGACAAGTGTGACTTCTGCACAGGTTATATTATAAAATGTGAGGGCTGTGCAAGCACAAAAATTGCATGATACACTGCCACACATGCCACCAATTCCAATCTTCAAGCAACTGTATTTTGCTGCTTGTTCACATGCACAATCACCACATGTGACAATTGTGATGCATGTGACAAAAACCCTATATGTTCTTTCTTGCACGTTCTTTCCCTACATGCCAAACAAAATACTTGAAGGTGCCCTTAACACAAACTGCAGTTGGATCTATTATTTTAATGGGATTGAGACTTGGTATTTCAATGAGGTCTACTTACATACAAAGATGCAGGCACTACTTTTAAAACATTTTTGAAGCCAAACACATCTTTTTGGGGGTGGGGAAGGAGCTATACAACTTTTCAGGAAATTAGAGTTACTAGGGCATTGAGGTCAAGTCAAAGGAGAGTTACACAGGAATTTATGCTCCAAAGGATGTCAAATACTGAAGGTATCACATATTCAAATACATCTTATTCCTGTGCAGGAGTTGGTCAGAAATTCCTTACCCTTTCATTGGTGGGAATTCCATAACCATTAAAAACTACTAGAGCACCAAAAAACAGACAAGCAGCAGAAATTTCAGGGAAACAGCTGTAGTTCGGGTCTGGAGGCAGACCCAGAGAGGATGGGAGAGGTTGTTTTATTCCAAGAGGTTCCGAAATTCAAGACAGCCTGCCAGGGAACTACACCACGTGCCCTGCGAAGTTCCTGCTCCGGTGAACTGGTTCCGAGGGAGTCACACGACGTCTGCTCTGAAGTGCTTTGTCCGACACTTCACAGGTCTGCAGTCGCTCAGCGTGGAAGGACAGCGCTTCACCCTGCAGGGGCTCGAAGTTCTTCTTTTGGTTACGCCATAAAGCACACTCTGTACATGCTCAAAGGTGGTTTTATTGCCAATTGACCAGGCTCAGCGTGAAATCACTGTGCACGTGGTCAGCAGGAATCACGTCCTGCCTTGCAGGGCTCAAGCGCGCTATTAGGGGAATAAATTCTGACGCACGTCCCGCGGTAAGCGAAAGCGGGGAGAAAACCAGACCCTAGTGCCCCCCTCTTACCTGGTTCCCACATCGACAGACACCGCTTTATGGCCTCCGGCAGAGCTCCACAGGCCTCTGGCCGGCCCCAACCGAAAGGAACGCGACGCCGTCAGCCACGCACTCATAACACCGAGTCCCGCGGAGCCCACCACGGCCACCCGCGCGGCTTTTCCCCTCCAGCACAGCCACGAAGAGAAACCTGTGCACGCGGCGGCCATGACACCAGAGGCACCCGGCAAATCTGCCCCTCACGGCAAGGCACAAGCTGATTGGCTCTCCGCAACAAACTCGGACGTCATTGGCCATCTGAGAAAGAAAGTTGCTGATGAAAAAAAGAAGCGGCCGGGTGGGGCTAAGGCAAAGGGTGGCCATTCCATTACCTAGATAGGCCAGCGAGTGAATCCAGGGGGCGGGGTTAGCTGTGACGTAAATATACCCACAACAATGCTGATTCCAATGATTTCCAATGGGTTTTCGCATGATGTTTCGGGCTGAATCGTTTACTCCTGAAGCAAAAACTTACCAAAATAACAACGTGTGATCGTGGAGAAACATCAGTGGTAACCTAATTATGAGTTAATATGCAATTCCAAGGTTTAATTCCGCAGAATTATATTACTGAACATACCAGCGGCTGTGAAGGGGACTGAGGGAAGGAAGGGGGCGTGGCCCAATCACAAGGCGCTCGCTGATTGGACGCTGGGAGGAGGGAGGAGGGATGGGAAAGGGAAAAAAGGGGCGGGGTTATACTCGGAAGCTTCAAGTATGTGACGTCATGCCCTCTCTATGTATAATAACTCTATGGGCTAATAGAAGGCAAGGGCTAAGGTCGATGTTCGCTTTCGATTCCGAGGTTATTCGAAGGGAGCTTGGTGGCGGCGGCGACGCTGCATGCTCGCCCTCTAGTGGCCGGCGCGTTACGACGTTTTTGACCAATGGTCAAAGAGAGAATGTTCAAAGAGAGAATGGTCAGCAGCGAATAGATTTAAAAACAAAATTGATACGCTTTTGATGTTCATAAAGGGATCATCCAGATCAACCTAGCCAAAGTCCACCGAAATTAAAGTGGGAAGGAGCCGCTATTTCGGGCTGACATATTTGAGTTTTACTCTTGAGCATCATGAATTTGGAAAATGCACATAACTAGATTCAGGAAGAATGGGCATCACCCATTCTCAGGGCCTCTTGAGAGCTAGCATTGTCCCCCTAATTTTCCTACAAACCAGATGTTACTGCAGTTTTAAAACAAGTTTTTAATTGACAATTTTCACTTAACATGAGCAAGATTGAAACTAAATGACATTTATCAGAATAGAATAGTTTCCTTATTTTGAGTAGTGCTATGCGTTACTTCTATCTCAGCAAAGTCCTCATTTGCTTTTTCTTCCAATAATGCACAGGCATCCAAGGAGTGGTTTTCACTGTCTCCTTCTTTATTATGTGACGATTTTGAAACAAAGCCCTGCTGAAATAAACTTGCTTGGCCTTTTTTATTTTCTATTTTCTGTGCTCCAGGTATATTTATACTCCATACTGCTAATTTCACCTTCAAACAATACCAAAACACATGTACTGTAGGCCTGTTCTAAGGCCATGTGTTCTGGACACACATTAAACTAAAAGAAGGCATGGAGCTTATTATTGGGGCCTAGGTATTAGGTGAATGGGGTGATCTATGGCCAGGGCCTAGTCTTTCTGGTTTGAAGGTGTAATGCTCACTTTCCCATATCTGAAATGTTCTTTTCCCAAGATCATTGTACAATCAAATATGGTGCTCACAAATGGCAGACTCCAGCATAAGCATTCTCCATATAAGTATCTTTCACTACCAAAGGCACTGGCTGGATCATGAAGCCATAATTTGCTGGAGACTGGACAACAGGAATGTGCAGCGTGGGGGCAGCAGGTGAGGCAGAACGGCTCCACTGAAGTATTTTGAAAAGCTTTGCTGCTGTCACCACCATGGCTACGAGTGTGCAAGCACACACAACCCACGTGCCCTTGCGAACCTTACATGGCAGCGGCGGCAGCACGGCTTTTCTATGGTTTCCTGTGGAATCTGTGAAGTTCTTCCTTACCTGCTGCCCCCACACCGAGGTTGAGCATCTTTTGGAAACAGTGTAATTGCAGCAATACTGTCCTTCACCTGGGCCCTCTGTGTAAACACAGTTAACATTATAAGGTGATACCTGCATTTCCTGATATTCTTTTTTTCCTTTTTGTATGCATTGCAAGATAAAATGTTTTGATGTGTATTTGTGCGTGTTCAAGTGATTAAAGCAGTGGTGCTCAAACTTTTTAGACCAGGACCCACTTTTTAGAATGGTACTCCTATCGGGACCCACAGGAACTGATGTCATTATACCCAGTAGTGTCATCCAAATGATTTAGGAACAGGTACTCACTTTTGATTGGCACTTGTCGGGGTCCGCCCTCCGGAAGTGACATCATAAGCCGGAAGTGATGTCGTGGCAGGAAGTGACGTCATAGCCAGAAGTGAGGTCATAGCCGGAAGTGAGGTCATGATTGTTGCCATGGATGTGATCATGTTTGTAATAACTTCAGCTTGTGGTTAGTGTTGATTTAACTTCTATTGCTTTGCTTTCTAGAGATGCATATATACGTATTTTGCTTCAACTGCTCCCTGGTTAAATAGCAGGCTAGACTGTACTAGATTGTGAGCCCTTTTGGGACAGGGAGCCATTTAACTTTCATGTTAAATGCAAGGAGCCGGCAAGGAGCAGGAGGGGGAACGGGAGCCCACTGGGCCACGCGACCATGTGGGCGCCCGACTAGGAGCAGGAGGGGGAATGGGCGACCAAAAAAAGACCGCATGGGGGCTGGGGCTGGGGCTGGGGGGAGGCTGCAGGAGGAACTGGGACGCTGGATCTGCACGCCTGGAGGGAGCGGGAGCCCCAAGCAGCCTACCTTCTCACGCTTGCTGCCTTATTCTCGGGTCTCCCTCGCTGCTGCTGCTGCTGCTGCTGCTGCTGCTGCCACCTCCGGTCCTCTCGCTCTGCTGCTGCCGCCGCCACCACCCTGCCTGCCTGCCTGCCTCCTCACAGAAAGTGCAGGCAACGGCTGCAGGCGTGCAGTACACATGCGCAGCTGCTGAGCCAACCAGCTGATGGGGCCAGCTTTGAGTGGGCGGGGCCAGCTCAACTTCTAGGAACCACTCACATAGTGGTGTGTAGTGGGTGCATGACATCACTGATTATACCATCAGATGGTACACTATTATTTTAAATTTGTGTTTCATTCTTTTTAATGGGCTGGCTATATTTTGACTTCTCATGTGCCTAGTCCGTGTTCACTGGTAACGGGCAGCCCAATCCTGAGCTGCCCAGCTCCCAGAGGAGCAGTGATAGCAACATGGCTCCTGTGGGAGCCACAGGAGTCCCCTTGGGGGAAGGGGACATTTCCCTTTCCCCTAGGGAAAGCCCCAACTCCTGCAATGAAGCTAGCTATTTTGCAGATGGAGACTGGAGCAGATAAGACACATGTTGGTCTGCTCGGCCTGAAGCAGAACGTAGTTTGTGGCGGTGGAGACCACTGCCGGTCCCACTCTCCACATGAACCTGATACTCCCCTCCCCTGCCCTGTTCCACCCCCATTTCACTTCTCCCCCCCCCCCTGAATCCACTTGCTGGTTGCTGGAGCTGCTTGCCTTAGCAGTCCTTCCAGCTGGCACTGAGGCCAGCTGTTAAGTAGCACCAGCCCAGCACCAGTGCTCCCTCCTCCCGCTGTTGTGAAATGATGATGTTATGATGTTGCAAAATGATGTTATGAAAGTGCTTTATGGCACATTCGCAACACATTTAGCTGGCGGTACATGCGTATCGCTGGTGTTATGGCCCTCAGGATTGGGCCCTCAGTCAGTTGTTGACTCTGATCACCCACACACTCCCACAGTTTAGTTTTAACTAACGACCACTCAGCTCTGTAGTCCTTTGGGAGGGAGGTTTTTCCCAGATAGCCTCCTCTGCCTGGTTTCCTTAATCTGGGATGATGGCAGCAGATATCTCTATTAGTCCCCTCCCCCATTTAGCTGCTGACTCAGGAAATCAGCAAATGGAGAGTAGGAAGAGATGCACTGAGTATTAACCACTAGGCATTACTCCCTGTGGTTAGTCTCTGGCTTCCCTAGCATGGATGTGTGTGGTGTTTTTTTCCCTCCGACAGAATGGTATTTCTGAGGGCACTTCCTTCTTGATGATGTCACTTCCAACTATAGCATCACTTCCAGTGAGTCCTGACACAAGTGCCATTCTAAAAAGGGGGTCCTGGTGCAAAAAGTTTGAGAACCACTGCTTTACGTCTTTAACCTCCTATCACATCTGATCGCTCAACAGCTCCACATTCTGAAATCCTATTTGAGGGCAGCACTTTGAATCCAAGCTGATGTCCTGGAAAAGAAACATTTGGAAATAAATTATATACATTTTCAGCAATGAAAATCTGCTTTAAATACTCACTGGTTAGTGGCAGATCAATGAGTTCACGTCAATCTCATCCATTGTGATTTCGGTTTATTTGGATCTAGCCTGGAAAACAAAGCAAAAACAAACAAATATATCACTGCCTGCAGGCAGTGTCTGTTGATTTACTTCATTCAGTTGTCTTCACTGCTAATTGAGATTTCAGAAACCTTTCTGTTTGTGGTCCTGGGGCCTGGATGCAGATGTGCTAGATGAACTGAACCCAGAACACCTTTATTGTTTGCCATAATTCAATCTCCACCTGTTGATCAAATGTTCTCTAAGGTGGCTGACAGCAGATTAAACTGTGGAATTTAAATTGCTGGGAGCAATGGGGTATTTATATTTGTATAAGTGATTGTTGTATGGTTGATTGTGCATATTTTAGTTTTGGTGTTGTCCAGTTTTACCTTGGGGAAGAGCACCTCATTTCGTTGCACCCAGTTGTGAGTGTAATGACAAATAAATGTCTTATGTCTTATGTCTTATGTCTTAAACAACAGCTTTCAGACCTAACATGGGAGATCTATGATCAAAATCACCCACATTTTTTAAAAAAGCATCATTGCAGAAGGAGGGTTAATTTGGTTGAGATTGCAGCATTGTGTCTATGTATAAGCAGGGTGTGTGTCTTAACACTTTCCCCTGTACAGAGTGGTTTCCCAAACCGAATTGTCCTCCTGCCTTAAGTTGCTGTTTGCCTTGCAGGGAAAATCTCACCAATACACAGAAGCAAGAACAATTAATCAAGCAATTCTGAGTCATTACAGCATCACCCTGGCCCCCCCTGTGGATCAATGGTTCTGGCAGAGCAGGTGTTTCCTAGACAGGACAGTTGGATCCAGTTAATTTTTTCCAGAGTAATTGGCTAGAATTCTGCCTATGCACTTTCTTTGTATCTCGGCAAGTAAAAGTGCTAAACATGGACTTGTTGAAGTGGAATTCAGAGAAGAGGTCTAAGCTGGGGCCAGGCCTCCTGTGAGTGTGATCCTACTCCCTTCAGTTTACATGATTCCCTCTGAATTGGCTTGTTGGTTTCTTTCCAGGCAGAGGAACTCCATGTGTCTCTCAACTGCATAGCAAGCAGAAATCATAGCAAGCAGGTGATGCTTTTTCTTGACTTGCAGATTTAAGGTTGGGGAATAGCTGCATCTGAAATTCTACCTATTGTGAAGCTATTAAAGTCCAGGTATCCTCCCAGAAAAAAAAAAAATCTGCTAGCAACCCCATGGATTGCTGAAATGTAGGGGAATCTTTTGCATGTCTACATTAAAAAAAAATAAACTGATAAAACTGCCATGATTTCCCCCAGGAATTGTGAAGTTTTGAGGTTTCTCAGAATTCTCTGGTACCTAGGCCCATGACAAAACTTCACCTTCCTAGGTTAGCCAGATCAGAGAGACTAGGACTTGAAACCAATTTCAGTGGGCAGACTGCCATTGTGGTGGTGTGACCTGGGCCATGAAGCTCCCTGAGTAACTTTAGCCCTGGTTACAGTGCTCTCACAATGTGGTTACCCAAAAGGCCTCATAAAATGAGTGAGGGCAGTATATACCCACCTTGAGCTCCTTGAAGAAAGGTCAGGATAAAGTAGAATAAATAATAGAAATCAGGATTCAGGATGATATGGTATTTTTATTCTTTTTACAGAAAGTTTCCTCTTTCTACCTTTAGGTGGCACCAGTTAGCTAGGTAGCCCAGCCTATGCCCAAACTATTACATGTATCTTCTTAATTGCTATGATGATCCTTATCCTGGTGAAAACACTTAATTCTGCCAAGAGGGTGATGGGTAGAAAGAGTCTTCTGAGGATGCAGTGAAAAGTGGGAAAGCGTTTTATTTTAAAGTTGCACAGCGGTGACATAAGGGATTAAGGAGTATCCAAACAAACTTTGGTGCATGCAAGTCAGTAGGACAATTAAGGGGTCCCAGCCCCAGTGATGCTGATTGGCACTTCTGGTTTCAAACTTTCCACAGCCATTTAAGTGGCAACCAACACCCAACAAATAGGACATGTGTCAGAGTGGGATGACAGAATGAGTGACTCTTCAATCTACATCACAATCTTATCACCCAAATGTGGCTCTCCTTACAGCACCAGAAGTTTCAGTACCAGTTTAATATTTTCTCACCTCTTTGGATTAACTCCCATTTATTTCAGTGAGACAAGACCACCTGACATCCTTTACGTTGTGTCCAATATGCAAATCCAATGAGCAGGAACAAACCAGGCTCCTTCCTTGCAAATTGAGGTCTGGATTAGTAGATGTTACTTTTAATAGTAACATCTTAGTAGAGTACTAAGATAAAGTACATGTTACTTTTAATGCATCTTTGAATCCTGTGCTTGCAATTCCTGATGTCTTTTTAAAAACCAAAAGTAGGTGGCCAAGGTGGGGGAGTATTAATGCAGCACATGATAGTTCAGCCCTTTCCTTGTACGCTGATTTCTCACTTAAAATTCTACACCAACCCACCCAGCCTGACAAGATGATGAAATCTTGGAATCTGTACTGGACTGTACCACATCAAGACTGTCAGATGGGAAATCCCATGCTCTCTGGATTGTTTTTAATGCCATTCTGTGCAAGGAGAAAGCTAGCCAAGCAGGGAGCATCCTGGACTAAGCACTTTCCTTTGATGGGCTAGTGTTGTATCCTTGCAGCGGTTTTCTTTTTAAAGTAGTCTTTAAAAACTACTGCCAGTGCCTCATTCTGTTGACACATCCAGAGCAAGCCAGACAGTCCCATGTCACACTGAGGTCTGCAAGACTTTGTTTTAGAAAGGAGAAAGTGTGTGTGTGTGTGTGTGTGTGTACCAGCAAGTGTGTGTGTGTGTGTGTGTGTGTGTGTGTGTGGTGGAGCAGCAGTTGAGCCCTTGCCAAGAGCCTATGCCCCAGGGCCCATCCCTTCTGGCTGAAAATCCCTGGATCCTCAGCAGTGGTCATGTGTCCAATGTGCCAGCAGGGGGTGGGCAGGAATGCCATGGAGGCCCTATTGTAGGACTGTGTTCCAGGGCCCCAGAAACTTGGTGCAAGTGATAGGAGGGCCCAGGAGGACTATGGTTGCAGGTACCTGGTCCCCCCACCACCTGCATACAACTCCTTCTGCTCCTTGCTATGGTCTTTAGAAGGGAAAGGTGCAAGGGAAGAGTGGAGGGGGTCTCCCTGTTCCTGCATCCCTAGCAACCCATTGGCTCCATCTGCATAAGGGCGCTGCAAACTCAGGTTGGAGATGTCAGGGCCAAGTCAGAGCCAGGAGTAGCCAAAATACTGACCTGGGGTGCGTATGCTTTATCTTAGGGTCCTAGAGCCCAATGGTCTGAGCTAAGAGAAACTGCTGACTGAAGCTTTGAGGCCATGATTGAAGTGAAACTACCGGTAATCTTAATAGTATTCTTGTTTGTACCTGAAGAGGGCACTGAAGTGAAGGTACACTGAATGTACGCAGACCCAGGTGGGTCACTAGGTTGGGTGCCAGCCTCAAGTTATGGAGTTCTTGGTTCAGGACTTGGTGTCCCCGAGACCCAGGGGAAAAAATTTAAAAAACAAATTGGGTCTCCAGTATTGACCCTCTGCTCGAACTGCAATTCTAAACAAGAATAGTGGAAGGACAAAGAGCACGTTTTATAGAACATAGTTTGGCCCTCAGCTTGACCTTGGCTTGTATCTACTTCTGCCTTTGAACTGGCCAGGTATACGCCAGCACCCCACAGTCCTAATCCTGCTGGGGCTCACATTTCAGCTCCCCAGCTAGCTATATCTTTGTGTTGATACAAGATCTTTCACCTAGGAGTCTCCCCAGCTTTTCTGTGGACAGAGAGACTGGCTAAAGTAGAGAGTGCTTCCGAAAAAGGGCAGAGCCAGGCCTGGCCTGAGCACAGGTCAGTTCCTAAGATGCACCCATATTTCACCCCTCTGCTTTAGATTTTTTTGGGGTGCATGAATCTGCAGGTGCCATCTCC
Source organism: Lerista edwardsae (assembly GCA_029204185.1). Classification (NCBI taxonomy): domain Eukaryota; kingdom Metazoa; phylum Chordata; class Lepidosauria; order Squamata; family Scincidae; genus Lerista; species Lerista edwardsae. The sequence continues at coordinate 30,376,654 of JAJKFI010000008.1, forward strand.
TCCTCTGCCCCTTGCATCTGCAAACCTGGCTGGGTGGGTAGGAGTTTGGGAGTTCCACTCTTATGGTCCTTCCTGTCCAGCCACTAAATACATGGAGGAAGAGGAGATGGACGGAGGCTGGAGGGCAATTGGGACCAGCAATTGGGAAGTGCTTGCCACATCTCCCCCACCTCCTCCTCCAAGCTCAACCCCACTTGCTAATGATGTGGTACTGAAGGAGCATCTCCTCACAACCCCTACAAGGTGAGTGAATGAAAAGAGGATAGGGCATTGGCTGGGTGGAGCAGGCGGTAGGTGGGTGAGGCGTGTGGGGCACCTTCAACTATGCTCTGCCTCCCCCTCTACATGGCTCTTAGCAGACACCGCAGTCTGCTTCATGGGTGGCCTGTCCCAACAGCTTGTCTTGCCCTCGTCTGAGTAATCACAAGAACTTCCACTCATCTGAGGTTAGGGGCAGCTACTTGTGGTGGGAAGGGCAGAAGATGTAGTCGAGAGGGTTAATGCCTCCGTTTGCCTGAAGATAAGAGCTGAAGATCCAAAGGTCGCCAGCTCAGGACTGCCGGAAATCTCTGTGAGCGGCAGACCTTGCAAACTGCGGCTGATTAAAAAGCTGAGTTCCAGCTGCCTTGTGGGAGGAGGAGTGTGCTGGTCAGCTGTGTCTCTGGTGGGAGCAGGGAAGCCTCTTATCAGCCAGCAGAATACAGACGGGCAGCTAAAGAAAGAAGACTAAATCCAGAAAGATCCATCTGTATGAGTGTTGTTCTTGAAAGATAGAACATTTCTGTATAATTGTAAAAATCTTCGGGTTTGTGAATAAAGTCTGCCTATGTAAACCGCCTTGAGTTACAGTCATTAGAGTAATCTAGTGATCTTAAGAAAGGTGGTATATAAACATGAGCATCATCATCATCATCATCATCATCATCATCATCATCATTATTATTATTATTATTATTATTATTATTATTATTATTATTATTATTAAGTGAGGGGCTGTGTCTGTAGTCTTCCATGTGAGGTACTCTGCAGTGCTCTACATGCATCACTGTGTTGACACTGCCAACTCTCAGTAGATTGGGTGGCCTGTTTCTTTCTGGAAGGCGCTTCTCCAACTCACCCCCCCCTCCCCACACACACACAAGCTTTCATTTCATATTGCGTAAAGCAAACTTCCTGGGAAAGAAAATTAGCAGAGAAGGACTAAGGGCTTCCCCCTTCCCATTTTATTTATACATTGTCATGGACAACAGCAGCTGGAAAAAGCAAACTAAACCATGCCGAAGTTGACAAATAGAAGAAGGGGTTAGTTGAGAGGGAGTTTGACCTTCAGAAGTATTTTGACCATCTAGAGATGTTGCATAAAGCAGTTCGATGCAGCAGGATAAGTCGGGCAGTCCAATGCTAAGCCATGCTGGAACAGGGAGGCCGGCTGGTCTGCCCCATATCCAGCATGGAGTTGGAGTAAGGGGAATTTATTCCCTTTATCCCACGTTGCACTGCAGAAATCCCAACAGGGCTACTTGGATCTGCACCTGCAAAATCCCTAGTGCAGATCTGAGTGGCCGACTGGGCTGGGGATGGGAGTCAGAATCCCAGGCGGGTCTGCCCATGAACCCACCCTCACCCATCTTCCCCCTGTTCTGATCGGCTGTGTTGCCGTTACTGCCCAGAATGGCTCTGACGGCAAGTGGGAAGCGTTGTTTCCATGGCATATTGTGGCACCTGCAATGCTTAATGCATGCCCCCCTTCTGGCTATGCTACTGGGAAGACCAATGCATGTAGCAGTAATCATAAGATTCCCAAGCTTTTATGTGCCTCCAATGTGTGGGGTGTTGGCATGGGACAGATGATTTGTGGGGAAGATGGTTGGTGCTGCCACTTTCCTCCTTCCCTCTGCAACCTGACCTCCAGCTGGGGGTCCCCAAAAGTGTTTGCTGGTCAGGAGGTGGTGGGAGTTGTGTGCGGGAGAGGCTAAACATCTCCTTCCCCCTTTTGAACATTGGTAGCAAACGCAGCATTTTGCCCTGATGTCTTATAACTAAAGATGCCTGGGACTGAACAGAAACTTTGTATAAACAAAGCATGCACTTAAGCACTGAGCTATGATGTTCTTCTCATGAAAACATGGAAATGGGATTCAGAAGAATAGTATGACACCTGTCATATACTTAAAACTCACCTTTTTCTTGTGTGAAGGTCAGGCAGGAGCTTGTCCTACTATGTATACATGTGTTTGGAAAATGCTGTACTAAAACATGTAATATGACATCATTTCCCCATTGTTTTATTGGTTATATTTAGGGGCAGCTCAAGATATTTTGGCACCTAAAGCAAGCCATCAAATGCTGCCCTCTTTACCTGCCACCCATTGACTCCTGTTTTCTTACCACCAACAGCAGGAGGAATTTTTTTGAGCCCTGAAATACCCACTCCTCCTTCTCTTCCATGTTGAATTTTAAAAGGATGTGAAGGAAGCAATAGAAGAGGAAGTGGGGAGATTAGAGTGCTGGGCTAGAATGTCTTGTCAGCAGTGGAGAAAGCAGGTGAGTATGTGGAAGCATAGGATTTAGACAGACCACCAAATGTGGTTGCCTCAGTTCTCATGATGAAGCCCAGCTGACCTCATGAAGTTACATTGGTTTGACTGTTTCAGGGCGCAGTCATTAACCAACTTTCCAGCACTGACATAGCTGTGCCAATGGGGCATGTGCTGCATCCTGCAGTTGGGGGGCATTCACAGAAGCCTCCCAGGGAAGGTTTGTTCCTTTACCTGAGAGCTGCATTGCCCTTACCCTGGTGCAGGAATGTTGGTTAGGATTGAGCCCTAAATGGGTCCACTTTTTTATTATTATGAACTGCTTTTATTTGGTTTGCAAGAAAAGGAGAGGATACATTTTCAAAATAAAACAGAAAATAAATCTAGCAACACAAAGGATTGTGCGATGTGAAAAACCTCATTGAAGATGAAATGCATTGATGTGAATGTATTCATTCTGTAGAATGTCTTCTAACCACAGAATTGGGATTTTTGGGAGGGTATTGTTAGAACTATAACTTGGACTTATTCATATTAGAAACACTGACAAGTATTCTCATGACCTTTGCATTTCATCAGACCTGGAAGAGAGACGTGGGAAGAGGGGCTAGATTTTGGTTCCAGGATCAATCCATAGCTGCCACTTGAGATAACTGCCAAATGCAAATGCGATTAAGTCGACCGGCATTGAGTCCGTAAATCCTACCTGCCATGCAAAAATGCATGTACTCCATTCCACTGGGCAGGTTTCAAACATGATGGAAAATGTTTTTCTTTTTGAAATGTAAGCATTGAGCATGGCAACAGCAACCACTCAAAACAAACAGAATAGCACAGAAACAAAGGTAGAACATACTGATTCAGCCCACGCCTTTCCAGGCAGATGTGCACTATGGATGCAGTTTGACTTCTATATGTTCGGGGGCGGAAGGGAAATTATTTTATCAGTACGCTGTGAGACAAAGGAGGAGGGAGCTAATTGGCTTCCCACAAATGCATATGGGGGAGGTTTGTATACTTTGAACAGTTATGGCCCAGGCCATTTTCCTGCCCACTGCAGAGCACTGTGAAAGGCATCTCTCCCTCCCTTCTTTCAAATCCCTCTCCTTGTCTTCCTTTGTTGGTTGGGAAGGGAAGAGGAAAGCCACCTGGTGCCACTCCACTTTCCGCCCTGGCCGTGGAGGGGGTGGATAATGCTGGCAGGGCTGGGTTGTGCACCTCCTGAGAACTTTGCTGTTAGCTCCGAAGCAGCAACCAGAAACGCCAACGACCATCACTGTTAAGAGGGGAAGGTCAAACGACATAAAAAGGCTCTCGGTTAGCACCAAAACTGAATTCGACTGGGTACCAAAACAGTTTTCCTAGAAAATCTCAGGAGCTGGGCAGTTTCATGGGAGAGAAGATGGTCCTTCTCTCATGGTCCCAGCCTGCTTAGGGCTTGGTGTTAAAATTGCACTCAGAAGCCTTCTGGCAACCACTGCACATCAAACAACATAGGCATCATGTGTTCTTGCGCCAGACAGCAGTTGTGCAGTGGCATTATGCACAAGCTGAAGTTTCCAAATAGTCTTCAAGGGTACCTCATGCAGAGCACATTACAGTACTCCAAATGGGATGCAGCCAATGCTTGGAGAGATCTGCTGCACCCAGGGAAGGGTGCAGCTGACACACCACTCCAAGCTGGGTATAAGTCCCATGGGCCGTGGTCAATGCTGAGTCCAGGAGTACCCCCAAGCTATGAACTTGCTTTTACAAGGGGAGCGCAACCTTCCAGAAAAGCTGACAATCTAGGACCTGGATCCTGGATTTACTTAGAGACTCTGGGCCCAATCCTATCCAACTTTCCAGCACCAATGCTGCTATAATGCAGCAATAAGGTAGGGGAACAAATGTTCCCTTATCTTGAGGAGGAGTCCATGACTGCTCCCCCCCCCCAGAATGCAGCACACACCCCATCGGGCTGGAAAATTGGATAGAATTTGGCCCTCTATTTTTTATAAGAATGTGGTTTCAATTTGTTCACCTTCACCCAACCCATTACAAACTCCAGGCAGCTCAGACCACCATAACCCCCCTGTCATCAGATCAAAATGAGATATAGAGCTGGGTGTCATCTACTTCACAATGGCAACCCTAACCTGGAATTAGGCCAGCACAGTTAGGCCAGCACAGTTTGGCTGGCACAAGGGACATCATAAAGTGTATTGTTTGCTCAGCACACAGACGTGCACCATCCTCCCTAACTCCAAGGGTGATCCAAATGTGCTTCATGGTGGCTCTTGTGCCAGCCAAACTTTGCTGGCCTAACTGTGCCGCCCTAACTCCAGGATAGGATTGCACTTCCAATCCAATTTCCTTGAGGACCACCACCACCAGATTCATGTCGATGTTAAAGAGCAGAGGGGACACAATGAAACTTGGCTAAGGGCCAGGAAGGCCAAGCAGGAGTAGTGTTAAAGTCTTCATCCAATCTAAACACTCTGCAGTGGCTTTTGTAAGAAATGTAAGGTGATATGAGAGCTGATCGTGGATCTCCAATGTATACTCTCCACTTTGGCTCCCAGGAATTTTGGCCTGGCAACATCCCAGCATTAGGCAGCACTTAACTCCCCATATCTGCCTTATTGAGCATCTACTTGTACTGTGCTGACATTTTAAAAGGGAAACTGAGCAGCAGATTTTCTTGTTTTTTGTTTTAACTGTTACTTAATGGAGGCAGTTCAAAGAACAAGCAACATAGATCCTGTTACACCACAAGTTGCAGTCCAAGTGTTTTTACCATATGCACATATTACATCATGTGAATATACAACAGGCACCTCAGTGTAAGCAGATGGAAAAATCAGAAAAGCATTTTCTGTATCACATAATATTCGAACTCTGGGTGGTCTTTCAGAGGCTGAGAATTTGTCACTATCGAAAGTATCGGTGGAGAGCTTTGCAGTTTGTAAATCTGGGCTGCTACCCTACACATTGCTTGGTGTGCAGATTTTTCTATCGAGGGTGTATAACAAGGCTATTTCAGATTGCAAAAGGAAGCAACAATGAAAACCTGGACCATCATGAGGTCTAGAGTGGGTTGCACAGTATTTTCTTACATATGCATTCAGACTCTGCCCTAAATCCTCAGCATGGAAATCAGTTGCTACTGCACACTAAGGGCCCAATTCTCTCCAGCTTTCCAGTGCCAATGCAGCTATGCCAACAGGGTCTGCGCTTCACACTGCAGTGAAGGGGCAGTCACAGAGGCCACCTCAAGGTAAAGGAACATTTGTTCCTTTGCATTGGGGGTCCACTGCAGCTACATCAGTACTGGAAAGTTGGATAGGATTGGGCTCTAAGGCTGCAATCCTATATGCACGTACTGGGGAGGAAGTCAATAGGTAAAAAAGGTAAGGGTTTCCCCACAATGGAACGGTCTAGTCGTGACCGACTGTAGGGGGCAGTGCTCATCTCCATTTCTAAGCCGAAGAGCGGGCGTTTGTCTGAGGACAAGCTTCCCTGGTCATGTGGCCAGCATGACTATACACCAAGGCGTATGGAACGCTGTTCCCTTCCCACTGAAGTGGTACCTATTTATCTACTCACATTTTTACATGCTTTCGAACTGCTAGGCTGGCAGGAGCTGGGACAAGAGATGGGAGCTCAGTCATTGCGCAGTCTTGACCTGCCAACCTTCCGGTCAGCAAGTTCAGCAACAGCAGTTTAACCCAAAGTGCTACCACGTCCCCACACGTCAATAGGACTTCTGCATAAATGTGCCTAGGGTTGTACTGTAAAGCCACAAACAGGCAGTATGTCTTCATGTTCCCAATCTGTTTACTAGGCACAGCCCCAATTTCCTGCTACTAGTCCCTGGTAAATTGCTGGTCTTATTTTGTCCCTCTTTTGGCCTTTGGAGGAAGTCTTGAAAAAGCTTGTTAAGGATGCCATTGCTTTTCTTCCCTAGTGTTGTTCATAAACAAACTGTAAAAAAAGAAACAGTTATGGTCAGTTCACTAACATCAATCAATCAATCAATCAATCAATCAATCAACAGTATTTATATACCACTTTTCAACACAGTTCACAAAGTGGTTTACAGGCAAATAATAAAGTTAACTGGCTCCTTGTCCCAAAAGGGCTCACAATCTAAAAAAAAAAATACCACCACCAGCAATAGCCACTAGAAAAGACACTGCATTAGGGTGAGGAGGGACAGTTACTCTCCCCCTGCTAAATATAAGAGGACTCCACTTGAAAAAGTGCCTCTTGCCCAGTTAGCAGGGGTTCACATGCCCAGTTAACATGCTCTGGTTCAGAAGCCTGTCCATGTCAGACTGGACACCAATGGCCAGTTTTTCAATCAACAGGGCAGAACCATCCATGAAGTGGATTGGATGCAACCCAGGACCCGGGATGGGCCTGCACAAGTCTCCTATACCAGCCCCAGAGTGTTTCAAATGCCTCATAAAGAGTGTTAACAACTCACAAGAGGGGAGGCCAGATGCTTCTCTGCGCTATGTCCCGGGCCGGGCAGCACCAGGTAAGGCCAGCTGAGTTTGTTGTTGTGGAGGGTGGGGGGAAGGCAGAACGGGGTTGGGGGTGCAGGGGGAGGCTGGACTGTGGCTAGACTTGTGGCTGGACTGGCCCAGGGTAAGTGGTGGTGCCAGGATGTGGCACTTGGGCTGGATCCTAACCCCCATCCCAGACAGCCTGGCCCCAATCTGGGCTGCTTGGATTTACGCTGCAAATTTCGGCAGTGCAGATCCGAGTAGCCCATTTGAGCTGCTGCTCAAACACATGGTAAGGAAACTCAATGCCCCTTGCCCTGGGTTGCACCAGTTGTGGAGCCAGCCAACGAGCCGCCCAGGGAAAGAGGAGAAGGAGGCATGTACCTTCCTCTGTTTTCTTCCTCTGTTTCCTCTGTTTTCTGTTTCCCTGTGTGCCACTCCACTCCACCACCATGCCATGCCAGTCTCCATTTGGAGCCGTACGATGGCAGGGGCGGGTGGAAGGGCCAAAAAATGCTTGCCTCTCAGAGAGGTTGCCTCTCAGAGCCTTGTCACCGCTCTCCACCTGGCCCAGGAGAACTGCGCCTGGGGCTTTTGCCCCCCTATATAATGGTAAGTCCACAACTAGGTTGCACTGCAGCCAGTCCCAACCCCATGCTGGATGTGGGGTAGGCTTATGGAGCAGGTGGGCAGGCCTCCCTATTCTAGCACAGGGTTAGGATTGTGCTGCTTGGGAGCCAACTGGTGTCTGGTAGGTCCGTGCTGTTTGTTTCTATAGGACCAAAAACATTTTTCAGTAGACCTGTCTATCGGAGTTTATTCTGAGGGTCTGTGTCAGCAAGCTTTAAAGCTTCAGAGGAGGCTTCTGTAGGTTGACCTGTCCACTATACTGTGCCCCAAACTTTGTTCCTTTTATAGTTTCCAGCAATGCCATTCCAAGTTAGGTAACAGAATTAGCAATCCTTTGGTTGTGCGTGCCAGTGAACAAGCTCTGGCATCTGAACTCGGCCGTGCTGGGCTCAGATTATTGTTTGTAATGCGATAAGTCAACAATGTTGGGAACTTTAAAAACAAAAGACTGGAAATGTTGATTAAGCTGCAATGCTTTTGTTTTTTTAACCTGTGTGTGTGTGTGTGTGTGTGTGTGTGTGTGTTTCCAAGGTCATAGAAAATCCTACTGTTTATGCTCATGCTTCAGTAAATGTGTTTGCCTTTAATATGTCACAAGACTGTAGTTTAAGTACATCAGAATGTGCCTGTTTCCATATCAGTCAACAGTATTTATATACCACTTTTCAACAAAAAGTTCACAAAGCAAAAAATATGAGACTCTTTGTAGGGTAGACAGACCTGGAGAGCTTCCAGACTAGGGTCCTTTATTGTTATGGTTACCAGGTACAAATGGACCATGTGCCTATACTTTTCACCATTGCATAGAAGAGGGAATTTGGGCAGGTGCAGCTTTTGAAACCCTTCCGTGATGAGCTGCACCTGCCCAAATTCCCTCTTCTATACAATAATGGTTAAAGGTATAGGCACTCTGTCCCAGTTTGTGTCTGGTAACCCTATTTATTGTGCTGCTTAGACATAGCTTTTCTGCAATCTGCTGGAGGCAGTAGTGTCCCTGGAGTGGGTGGTGGGCTAGGTTTTGCAAGGCTCCTTACCATGCCATTTAAACCGCTCCTCTCTCTGGCTGTTGTGCAGGTGTTGCTCTGCAAGGACTGGCTAAAGCGGTGAGGGACAGGAGCATTTTACATGGCAAGGTAAGACGACTTGCAAAACCTAGTGCCCTGCTCCCTTTCAGGTATGCTACTGGCTGGAGGCAGAATTAAAGTGGTGATTCCACATGGCACTTAACATAGTATTATATTATGTAGCAATGCTTGTCTCAGTGCAAAAGTCCCCTGGAAATTTCAAGTGAGCTGTCCTCCTGGTGACTTCTGTCCCTGTAATTGCTTCCTATTCAGAAGCTGCATTCTGAACAGGAACTTCTGAATGGGAAGTTGAAATAGCAAATTGCTCCTTAATTACTCAGTTCCTGTTGCAGGGTATGTGTGGCTTTTTCTCATTAATTTCTTTTACCATTGGTGTGATTTAGGAGGGTTCTTATCTAGCACTTATTCTTAAAATAAGTGATTTGAATACACCTGCTTTGAAGATGGAAATGATGGACTTGCTTTTCACTTTTAGAGGTGCATTGGAATTTTTTTAAATGGTTTTTTTGTTCTCCCATCCTGTGTAAATCATCTTCCGTTTGTTAAACATTCTTCCGAAATGTTAAACTCCATTTAACATTTCTATTCAGGTCCACAGAAGCAATGACCTCATAAAGTGGAACTTTCATGCAACATAATGATAAATTAGTACATAAGCTTCTGGGTTCTTGACCAGCTCATACCGTTTCTTAACGATTGAACTGGCTTCATTGTTATGTACTCATATTTCAAGAGCATTTGGTGCACTAAGCAGAACATGGGCCTACAAAAAGTGTGCTACTAACTGTGTGTTCAGATGTTGAAAAACACACATCTCAGGGTATATTCTGACAAAGCTGCTGCAATTCATATTGAGCTATTCTGAACTATATTAAAAACCAATCAGAGTCCTAGTTCAAGGATTTGCTGTTGGCCGTATAAAATGGATCTAGCTGCTTTATGAATTCAATTTGTTCCTGGCTGAATCTAATTCTCATCTTAGATTATCTGGGAAACACCCCCCCCCCCGGTCTCTGATTTCTGATTGTTCTATGTCTCACAGAATTTTTGTTTTTTAGTTCTTTTGCAATCACAACTGTTACTAATAACTTGACCTCTTAAATATCCTTCAAAGGCATTGCATACAATTGGAAGGTCAGTTCCAGATGGGAGGTTGTTTTTTGTTTTTGTTTTTTAAAGAAAAGGCCATTTCCTTTATAATTCTGCCAATAACTGAATGAGTTTCAAAAGTGTAAGCATGATCAAGCTTAGCTTAAGCACATTTAAGTCCCACTGATCTCAGTGGAAGAGATTTACACCGGGTATGAGACAGCAGCACCACAAACCATACCTCAGTGATTCATTTCTTACAAATCACTGGGAAAAACACAGGGCACAAAAAATTTAGATAGGAAAAAAGACAAGGACTACTTGGTTCAGAACTATGTGTTGCTACTGGCCCACATGGACTTAGGACTGTTCATGCGTTCTCAGTCAACATGTGCAGCATCAGGAGGCATGAAACTGAGCAGGCATGAAACACCAGGAAGTCTTGGGTTCAGATTTCACCTTAGTTATGAGCCCATAGCTAACAGTATAGAGATTACATACAATTATGGAACTCTCTACCGAGGGAACTAAGATCTACTCCCTCCCTCACGGCATTTCAGCGAGGGCTCAAAACATTTTTGTTTTGTCTGGTGTTTGGTGATGGGTTGTCTGCCTCCTGGGCTTCTGCAGCAGTACCTGGATTGTAAATAGTTCGCCCTCCTCCAATGGTTTTATATATTTTACCGTAATTTATTTATTGTTTTTATGTATTGTATATTTTTCAACTTGCAAATTGTGAGCCGTCTTGGGCATCTGCCTTGGCAGAGGAAAGGCGGGATTAAATTTTTTAAATAAATAAATCTATATATATATATATAAAGAAGAGCGTATGTGTGTATGTATGTGTGTATGTGTGTATGTTCCACATAGGCTCCGCAACGCCTGGACCGACTCGTGCCAAACTTGGCACACGGGTGCCTTTGTTAGGATTTCGAAGAGTGTCCTCCCTTCTGGCAGAGATAAACATGCTGCGGAATTAGCTCAGCAACGTCAGCAAAGCGAATAATACTCCAGACAGCCAGGAACTGTAGCCTTGAAACTTTATTCTCCGTTGTTTCCAGCACTACAGACATCATATAACTCCAACATCAACCCACAACCCGTGCTTAAAGGCACCTACTTAAGTAATAGTTACACAGCCAATCAGAGTGCTTCACTTTACATAATTACCTGATTAGCTTCAGCTGAGCAATGAGCTAGCTTTTCTTTTGTTCTCTAAGTGAGGGCCCTGAATCCTCTATTGCAAACCTTATGGCTTATTCATACACATACCATAACAGCCTTGGCCCCCTGAGACAGTCGCTGCGGGGATTTGGAACGGCTTGCGCCCCCACCGGCGCGGGTAGAAGCGAATTTGGGTTCTCTATGGGTGGCTATGGGCTGAGCCACTGCATTCCGAGGCTCTGATGATGTCATGATGAGATGCAAAGTACATGCAAATGACATGCGGAATCTTCAGGCAGCAACTGAACTCTGTACAGTTGAAGACAAACAGCAGCAAATAGGTTTCCCGCAGGGAATCTTATACAGGTCCATCTGTATGGCTGGTGAGTCTGGTGAGATGGGGGGAGAGGACTCCCGCTGCAGATAGGTTTCCCGCAGGGAAACCTATACAGGGCCATCTGAAGTGGCAGTTGCACCCATTTCCAAACGTGTTGTGTGGCTGGTGAGTCTGGTGAGATGGGGGGACAGGACTCCCGCGTGACAATGTTGAATAACCAATAACATCTACAAATAACACTGGGGGATCAGGGATGGGACACATAACCATCCGGGCAACGCCGGGTAAATTTAAAACAACAAAAAAACCCTTCCAAGGTAGGTTTGCACAGCCAGGCAACAAACACTAGGTGGGGGTTCAAGGATGGGACAAATAAACACCCGGGCAACACCGGGTACATACAAAACAAAAAACAAAAAAACCCAGGGGTGAGGTTGCACGTCTAATCTGTACTTTCCAGGGTTACCCAACAAACACGGGCAATAAACACTAGGAAGAAACACTGGGGGGGGGATCACGGATGGGACAAATAAACACCCGGTCACCACCAGGTAATTTTTAACAAAAAAAAAACACGCCCGGGGGTGGCCAAAAACCACTGGGGGGGGGTCAGGGATGGGACATATAAACACCCGGGCGAAGCCAGGTACATAAAAGCTAGTAAATAAATAAATAAGACAATATTGAAAACATGACAATAACAACAATAATGTTCTTTTTTCTATCTGGCTTTTCTTACTCTCTTGTGTATAAATTGTATATTGTGATAATACATATTTTTATTAAGAAAAATAAAGCATCGGCATACTCAAATCAGCAGTCAAGATAGATAATCAGTTCAGCTTTCCCCCAAAGTGTCTTTTAAAAGCCAGGTCTTCACCAAATGCCAGAAAGGCTTGGATGACCCCTTCACTATAGGCTATCTAGAAGGGCATTCCGAAGTATTGGTGACACAACTGAAAAGGCCCTTTCCCTCATGTGCACATGCCAAAGCTCAATTGGCAGATGGAGATCTGGAGCAGGAATTCAGATGCTGAGTAGAGTGTGCAGTCCGCAAGGCACCCAAGTCCCAACTGGCAGAGGGCTTTAAAGGTAAGAACCAATACTGCTGATGTATCTCTGCAGAGGAGTGTGAAGGAGTGCAGAGGAGTCAGCTGGCAAGAAACAGATAACATTTCGAGAACCCCTCTGAGGCTTGATTTGCAACTGCCTGTGAGAGCTTGGAAGTGCAAGTCTGACAATCTAGGATGAGACTGCACTATGGAGAAATGGAGTCTCTCTCATGCAGCAATACTAGTAAAAACTCCATTGAAAAACAGGGTGTAAAGTCAGCCTGCCTTGAATGTATGAGAAAGGTGGTATATAAATACAGTAACAAAAAATACATATTTGGAACTGAGCCTGATAACCAATGTCAATCAGTGACTGTATTTCACGGTTGGAGTTATATGTCTTCTCCAGCTTGGTGCGGGTGGGGGGTGGGGAAGAGTAATGACTCGAGTTTTAACTTGAGTTTTGACACTTTGGCCTGACTCTCATTAGACTTGAGACTCGCATGTCAATGGCACCACCCCTGACTTTCGACTCAGACCACTGACTCTGAAGTACTGAGTAATTTCAGCAACTTGATTCAGTGAGAACTATCGCATTGATTTTGCTCCCACACTCCATGTGGCTGGCTCCCCAAAAGACTCGTCTTTTATTTATTTAGGGGATTTCCAGGGGTTCCCACATGCATTTAAATTAAATGCATTTAAATTAAATGCATTTTGCATTGCATAATGGTTCCTGCCTGATGCAACCTGCTCCCTTTTTTATTTTATTTTTTGCTGACTTTTGGGAATTTTTATTAAATTCCCATCAGGAATTTGAGTCAACAACCACAAGATTTTTCATGCTGCAGGAGTTAGCTTACCCAGTTGCGCTATTCTAGAATTCTCCTCCCTCCCTGGTATACCTCTGGGCTTCTCCTGGTTCCTGCTTCTCCTGCTCTGCCCCACGGATAGGACAAGGAGACTAGCCATGCTTCAAAATGGGGCTTTTAACCTCACTGGGGAGGTAAAATACCACACTGTCATTTATTGGGAGGAACAAAGCTAGCAAGCAAAGGCTGATGCTATAAAGTACTGTCTAGTTTGGCCCTGACACTCCTATCTAACTGAATTAAATACCGATCTAAGGCTTCTGTGATAGATATATCATCTGAAAACAAAGTACTGCTTTTTTGCTTCAGAACTATTCTTTTTACTCATATGCAAGTGCAATCAATAAATTAATCAGTTAACCAATTGGGATTTACCCAGTTAATCAGCTATGATTTCTTTAAGTAGATGATAGCTGTTTCTGATATCTGTTGGTTTTTTCCTTCCTCCCCTTTTGCAATTGTGTCTGTGCCCTGGGAGATTTAGACGGATCTCCATCACATCCTCTGGAATGATGGGATCATCTCCCACCCAGCACGTTGCTCGGATGCCCCTCTGCATCTCCTCAAAAAGTGTAGGCTGCTCATTCTCTCTCTCTCTTCTCTCTCTCCCTCTCCAAGCCGTTTACACAGCTTAGGCAGGCTCTTTTGGAATGTTGGCACTCCAGACCGTTGCCCAGTGTGCCTCTATGGCTCAGCCAACCCTGGGCGCAAACAGCTGAATGGCTGAATGCTACTGCATTTTGGATCAAAAGGAAGTGCTAGAACTTTTGTTGGTGGCATTAGAAAATATCATGGCGTGGGGGGGGGAAGGAACCCTCTAGCTCTGTGATAGACTTTCCTGCATCCTGTGAATTGCAAGTCATTGATTAAAGATTTGTGCAGGATAATTTAGGGCTTCCCCCTTTCTTAAGCATACCAGAGCAAAGACAGAATCTTCCTCTCCCATTAAGGTTTCATGTTACTATTTTTGATCCTCATGCAGCATAAAGCAGCCAGTGCCTCCCTGTGAGCGCCCTCAACATGTTGCTTCATGTTTTCCCACTCACTCTGTGCCTTTGCCAGATCTTTACGTGTGTGTGTGTGTGTGTGTGTGTGTGTTTTTAAAGAGCTCTTGAGACGAAATAGCCTCTACTCATTAAAATTTGGGATTCAAAGATAAAGGCCTCTGAGACACAAAACACAGCTCTGCATTTGGAAAGGAGGGTCAGCTCTGTTGCAGCCACTTGTAGAAATAATGTGGAGGAGATCTCGACAACAAAGAATAACCAGGCACTGAATTCTGGAAAAGCAAAACAGTTGCAAGTATCATGGGCCAGGAAGTTATGTGCAGATGTTCTGCAAGGGCCAGCCTTAAGCCAATGTGACACTTGTCGTCACATTGGGCCCTGCCTTTGGGAGGGCCCGCACAAGCGCAGCAAGCATATCGCCTCCTAGTCCAGCCGGGAACACTGTGGGCTGTAGGTCAGTGGGGCAAGCAGAGCAGCTTTACCTTGGGCACTCCCACCTGCCCCTGCCCCTGAACGTCCCAAAATGGCCCACCTGGAAGCAGTTGGCAGTCACGCCATCATGTCACTACCAACTATTTCCAGGTGCTTCGTGCGGCACCAAAAGTGCTTTTCTTGGTGCGTGGGGAGCCCTGCGGGGAGGGTGGGTGGAACACAGGAATACCCTGCATGGGATCCTGTTGCTTCTGGAGCGGCCCTGCATTCCTCTGACAAGCCCTGTACCCTGTTCAGGTACCCTTCTCAAGCCATTCCTGGTTGGGTGACAAATGAGGAGACATGGGGACTCCCTGAGAGTTTTAATTAGGTCACAAAGAGCGCTGCCTTTACTGTACTCTGTGCACTTCCAGGAAGATTTCCAAGACAGCAGCAGGCTATGAATGTGAGCCCACCTGGCAGGACAGAAAGCTGCCTTTATGGAGTCAGACCACCGGTCCAGCATTATTTGCACTGACGGGAAGCCACACTCCAAGGGGTCTTGTCCATTCCTACCTGGAGATATTGGAGAGCACAAGAGGCAAACGCAAACTCCCAGTGACCACAACTAGTGGGGAGGAAGAGTCCAGAGGGGCATTGATTAGATCCTTTGCTTGCTTCCTCACACCATGTATGGCCTAGCTGAG
Source organism: Lerista edwardsae (assembly GCA_029204185.1). Lineage (NCBI taxonomy): Eukaryota > Metazoa > Chordata > Lepidosauria > Squamata > Scincidae > Lerista > Lerista edwardsae. Next base: position 30,392,038 of record JAJKFI010000008.1, read on the forward strand.
AACACATTTGCTTTCCTACCCTTTGGGGTCCCCCTCCATTTTTGAGGCTACACCCAGGGGCCCCAGGGGCCACAAATAGCATCAGTTGCCCCTCTTTAATGTGTTAAAGTTCACATTTACCTTTATTTACCTTTTCTGCTGCCCCAAATAGCTCAGATCTCTGCACCCTACATTTTATCCTCACAACTCTATGAGATCACAACTTTCAGAAGGCTTGCCGTATAAGTCTGTTGCAGCAAAAAAAAACAAAAAACAAAAACAACCCAACCAAGTAGCTTGTGGCACCTTAAAAACCCTCTCATTTATTTCAGTGGAAGCCTTCATGGAGCACAGTCCACTTCATCATCAAATGCCTGTGAGGTAGGCGAGGCTGAAAGATGTTGACCGGCCCATTGAACTCCGTGGTGGAGCGGGGCTTGACTCTTCCCCCACCTAGTCCAACGGTCTAATGCTGCAACACCCTGGCTCACCCTGTACGTACAAGAGCTTTGTGATTTGCTGCACCTTGTTCAAATCGTATCAACTGGTAATGGTCACGGGGGCCATTCTACACGCCCGAATAGCCACGTAATTTCATTTTGAACTAGGGACACCTTGAACTCCTGTTTTATTCAATGGTCTTGTCTTGCTGATGTATATGCAAAATACATATAACAGCCCCACTGTAACATCTGCTTTTGCCTAAATATAAAAAGCAGTTGACTTTTTGCCCTCTCTCCTTTTCACTAGTGACAATAATTTATTCCACTGGCCAGATGAAATAAAATTGGCTCTGTCCCCTTTCCCCCCAACCAGATGCAATGAGTTTTAGGCTTGTATCATGCAGGTGTTCCCCCAGCTGGAAAGTATGGAGATTTGCCATCCAGCAGGGATGATGGGTTGTGATAGAAATGCGAGGGCGTTAAAAATAATTCGACAAAGAGAGGCTTTTGTCCCTGGTGGGCCCCCATATGCACAGCATATGATCGGGGAAACAGCTGTTCTGTATTTGAGCTGAAGAATTATGAAGTTAGAAGCGTGGTTGGGCTTTGCAAAACATAAGCAACTACCCGCCACCATGGCAACAGATTTCAACAGTAAACTCCTGTTTTTAAAGACTTCCAAACATAATAATCCCGTTGCACTTATGTTCAGGTGGTCTCAAAGAAGTGAATGAACTTGGTCACTATGTCCGCGAGAGCCTTCTTTACTCATGAGCTCTAACATGATAGTGTCCACATTTCTGGAAGATGCTGCCTCTGACGTTTGGTCCTATTTTAGGCCTGAAAATGTTAGGCAAAAACGGAACGATAGAACAGCAGCTGGATTAAAGGACTCAGAGGCTCTGTGCTGAACAATAGCCAATATTTTTCAGTGTGTCTACTGCCATTCCACCCCAAAAGGGACCCTGAGCTGTCCCATAATATAACATACTGTATTAAAACTAATTCAAATAATACAACCATAACAATGATAAAAATAGAGCTGCTACCTTTCAATCTGACTCTTGACATTCCACAGCACTGAACTGTTCCTTCCCAGGCAGCAGTGTAGCTGGCCCAGCTGGTGCCAGGGGTGGGGTGATGTGATGACCCCAGATGTCAACCCCACGTCATTGCATCACACACACAGCCGCGTTGGGATGTCATTCCTGTGGATCTGGAATGGCTCCAATTTGAAGCCAAATGGACGTGGGGTCAGTGGGAGGACCCATCTTCACTCCACCTGCTGCTCTCAAGTGGTGAGCGCAGCACAACCCCCCTTCCAGCGGAGATTGTGGCAAACCCACGAAACACTGCAGGAAGTGACCTGCACCCAGTGGTGTCATCTAAATGACTTAAGAACAGGTACTCACTTTTGATTGGCACGTGTCGGGACCCGCCCACCAGAAGTGACGTCATAAGCCAGAAGTGATGTCGTGGCAGGAAGTGACATGAAAAAAGCCCTTTTTGAGGCCTCAGATGATTTTAAACTGACCCAACAGTTGCAACAGTATTCCACAGCACCCCCAGAACATGTTAAGGAGGCCTGGCATCATGTTAAAACCCCAGAGCAACTCATTTTTCAGTGGCAAGGAAAGGAAAGGCTCCGCTCGCTGCCTGCCTGCCTGCCTGGCTCTGAGAACATGCAGGCAACTCAAACATGCAGGAAATTCAAACGTTGCAGAGGGCGGAGTCGACGAGTGGGCGGGCGAATGGGCGGGGCCAGCTGTAATCCTAGAAACCGGTACTCGCGTACCCCCGCATGACATCACTGCCTGCACCCCATGCTGGGTTCGCTATGCTGCTGCTCCGAGGTTCCATCACAGAGCCAGCCAACTGAGGCCTGTGCTGGCCAACTGAGGCAATTCCTTCACAGCAGATTGGCAGTGGGGGCTCATCTCCATAGCTCACTTGCCTCCACTGCTGCTGCTGCTGCTCCTCCTGCTCCTTGGGAGGAAAAGGAATTAGTGGATGGAACGAGACACAAATTGTGGAGGAGAGGCGAGAGGTGGTGGGAGTGTCTTGGCAACACAGGAGGGTGATATGGGCCTATGTCTACCTAGTTTTCCCTGTGGTTGTCATAGCAGATGCATGGGGTGGACACGTCTGCCCCACAGGCCATGAAGAGACATGAGCAGGGGCCCTCCTCCCAGTCAGTAAATGGCTGTCAAGAGGAGAAACGGACATTAGCGTGGGCAAGGCCCTTGTACTGTAGACTGCCAAGGGTGATGAAGTGTTTGTGCCCTTTCACACTCATTCTGATCAATATTGCAATATTGGATGTTGAATACAAAGCCCAGGTACTAATGAGTAAGTGGTAAATTTGCACCTTTTGTTCTTAGGAGCCACTGGAATAGCATGTGATCAGAATGAGTGTGAACAGGGCACAAGCATGTAGCCCAAAGCGATACCTGGGCTTTTGGCTTGGTAGAAAACAGATCTGACCTGTCATGGACAGTCCATGTTCTCAGCAGGTGTACACAACCCAGTAAGTAATCCAATAGTTTCTAGGGAAGTCTTCACCATCCTGTCTGCCCCCCCCCCCATGGAACTTACAAACAAGCAGCAATTTTTTTCAAGTTCATTGGCTACGAAATGTGAATTCAGAATTCCAAACCCTTAAAAGAGTCCTCTTAAAGGGGCACTTTGCCCAGTTAGCAGGATTTAAATATTTGAGTAGCACTTCCCCCTCCTCTCTGTAATTTGTTACTGCGCTGGGAGGGAAACCGCAGCTCGGTGCAGGAATGTCAAGCTAACCCCACAGACATGCAATGGCCCTCCTGGGAAGCCCCTGAGGCACAGGGGCTGCCATAATTCTGTACTCAGGATAAAATTTCATGTTCATGCAGCACTTTTGCAAAATTGTTAACAACTCATGGTCCTAAATATATCACTTCAGATTGCTGACTCATTGAGCTTTGAAATACAGGCATGCCCCAGTATCCATGGGGGATAGCCCCCCCCCCCATGGATACCTGAAACCATGGATAAGAGGGAACCTATGTTAAGTATAGGGTTCTCCCCTGCCTCCAACCCTGAGCAAGAAGATATTTTACTCAACTCATAATGAGAATACATAAGGCATTATCCCTGATCTGGAGATAATTGAAATCACGGATACGGAATATGTGGATACGGGGGCCCACCTGTAGTACACCTTATACAGTATAAGGCCCACCTTATACTGAGTGAGAGGAACTAGAAACTTTTTTCTTGTTTTCCAATAGCAGCCATAGGGACCCCTTGGTCCAGATCACGTTGTGTGCTGTGGAAATGATCTGTATCAATGGTCCTTTGAAGTGGCAACTATTTTTGAAAACTTTAAGTCCACCACTTCAGGTTTCGCACTTAGCTACGGTCAAAAGTACAGCTGGTGTAAACTGGTCCTGGGTAATCAGCCACATGTACGGCTAACACTCCAGCCACTGATCTGGTTTCTTTGAGCCGTTATGTAACATAAAATAATTTGTAAGAGAGAACTAATCCACTAAAACAGATATATTTATTTTATTTCTTTTAAAAAATTTGTACATCAAAGAGTCCTCCATTATGGTTTCAGAGAAGAAATGAGAAAAAAAATACGTATTACAAAAGGCTGCTACTAGTTCAAAGTCCAACTATGGATTTTATGAACACTGTACATTAGAACTGTATATCTGAGTTATAAAACAGATACATAAAATGAATAAGTCAACATTGTTCTGTAGAAAGCTTAAAAAGAAGGAAGCCAACTCTTGGATCCCAGATTCTAAAAATACACAAATCTAAGCTGATTTTGAAAAAGAACAAGCAGATGGTTTTTACATCTCAAGAATCTTGGTATACAAACATATATTTTTTTCCACTTCTGCACAGGAATTAGATTGTTCTTTCAAACAAGCAATGATACTCATACAGAAATATTTCTCAGAATGATGTTTTCTTTTCCACTGAGAGCTTCACTCACCGACTGTTGGCAAAGCTTCCTCTTTACGTCCCATTTTTCTCAGAAAAGATAAAATGTTAATGAGTGGTATGTTTAAGTAGAAAAGATCTGCCCAGGATCTGGAGCACAGGAAAACACCCAGTGCAAACTATTTTCAATTTATGATACTCATTGGTCCTAAATCATGTTTTTAAAAAGCCCAGTATGAGAGCAAATGGGTGTAAGGATTTGATTCTTTGTTTTTCCTGACCTCTATCCATACTTATCAAGCAGTTAGAAAGGAGAAACACACAGGGATATTACACACGAAGTAAATGTCGTTCACTGAGACTGGATGCCCTCAATGTGTGGAGGGTTCTGAAAGGGTAAAATCTCCATTCCCTCTGAGCTGCCCACGAGGGACAGGCTTAGCCCTTATCACAGTAGTGCCTCCATGTGAAGCAATTTACTTTCTCAGCCATTCACTTATATGGTAGAAAGAACTAGTCACTCTTCGTATGAAGCTGTCTTTCACTAAACCAGACTGCTGGCTATACTGACTGGCTACTATTCTGACTGGCAGCGGCAGGGATCCTTTCCAGTCCTGCTGAGATCCTTGAAACAGGATTAAACCTGGGATCTTGAATGAACACTTAACTATTGAGTCCAACCATTGGCCCATTGGTTATACTGATTGGCTGCAACCCACTAGGGTTTCAGGCAGGTGGTCTTTTTTCTCCCTACCCCAAGCTGCCAGAGACTGAATCCAGTACCCTCTGGAGGCAAAGCATCTGTTCTACTACTGAGCTTCAGGGGGCACCCAGGATCACCACTGCAATGGGGGCAAACTGCATGCAAAGCATGTGTTCTACTACTGAACTTTGGGGTGTACTCAGGAACACCACTGCGGTGGGGGCTAAACTTGTTTCTTGTCACTGGTGACTGCAAGCGACCCCAATCATTAAAGAATCAAGGCTATTTCTATGCATGTAAGTCATATCTTGGATTCTGTTTCTTAATCTCTATCTGTATCACACACATGTGCACGCACCTATGTGTTTCATATAAATGGCTGAATCCAGGGCATAATCCACCCAGTGCTAAACACATTTAACTTCAGCCTGAATCTCACAATGGAAACAAACATTAAGGCTGCAAGCCTATGCACACTTACCCAGGAGTATGTCCCATTACATTCAGTGGGGCTTACTTCTGAGTAGACATGTCCAGGACGGTCCTATAAAGAAGTAAAACAACTTAACCAACTTTTCACTGCAGATGCAGCCACAATGCAGCCTCGAGGTAAGTGAGAAAAAACACCTTAACCTTTGTTTTGTGTTTTTATGTGGGGTTTAATCAACCCCCCCCCACTAATAAGTGTGTGGGTATGTATATGTGGCTGCTTATATGCGTTCTCCCGTAGCTGCAGTTTCCAGTATTGGTGGGGGGTCGGGGAGGATACTGGGGTGCACCTGTAGTCCTATTTCTAATTCCAAACAGTATTCAGTGAACCTGATGGTGATCTCATCTCCAACCCTATCCTTTTGGCACATTCAGCAGAATACACAAATGGAGCTGTATCACCATACAACAATTAGGTGTGATTGACTTGCACAAATTCAAGTATACGCATTTGCCCCCTCCCAAAGAGAGAGAAAAACACAACAGTTTAAATAGTGCAGGCAATTCCGCCCACCATTCCACGTACTGTTTATGCTCCAGAGTAAGCCTAAAATGAGAGAATGACGCTGCTGTTCCCTCAGTTCTCTTGACTCCAGCTAGTATTTCATATTATGATTTTAATTCTTAAAGAGACAGTATGTATTGGTTGGATATAAGGGAGTTTTGGCTATTGGCATTACATGCTGACCTTGGAATTTAACCCTTGCAGGGTTAAATTAGATGCATACTAACTTTAAAAAGGTAAAGGTTTCCCCACGACCGAATGGTCTAGTTGTGACCGACTGTAGGGGGCGGTTTTCTCTGTTTTCTATGACTCCATTTTCTATGACTGTAGAGCTGGCGTTTGTCCGAGGACAAGCTTCCGTTGTCATGTGGCCAGCATGACTATACGCCGTAGTACACGGAACGCTGTTACCTTCCCACCGAAGTGGTACCTATTTATCAACTCGCATTTTTATGTGCTTTCGAACTGCTAACTTTACATGCATGTAAATCTCATACCATCAGGAACTATGTGCAATCAGAGTTCCATAGGGATGTTTGAAAATGGTATTATTACAGATTTTGTGATTTGAAAGGCAGAAAGCAGTGTTATGTGTTTTTATTCCAAGTTCTCATTTTTATTCCTGTTAAATGCTTTTAAAGTGTAGTAGGTAGATGATATAGTGTCAGCAGATGCAGCCACAGTACTATTTCTAATTGGAAAAGTAGTCTATTTTAATTTCTGAAAAATATCTTAAAACACGAAAATGCAGTGTTTTGTGTTTTTATTCAGATATTTTCACATCAAAAAGGTGGTGGTTTGTGTTTTTATGCATTTTTTAACAAAAATAAACACACCTACTAATCACACAAGTAAAGCTAATAGATGTGTAATTGTATGCACACAGGGCTCTGTTCACACTTCCTGCTGAATGAGCAGAAAGTCAGGGATTAAGGATGCAGCTCTGCACCTCTCACTCTACCTTTTCATGGAAATAGGACTACTGTGTTGTAGGTGGGTACGTGATGCAGCTATAATGGAGGGAAAATACAGAAAGTGGCAATGCCCAGGTTATATTATGGAACACATATACTACTTTTGAATTATAGGTTTAAAAGCACAGTTACAAGTACTAATTTCCTTAATAAAGCCTTTTCTTTTTAAAAAACCTGAACAAATGTAAAATCTATAAATAAAGTTGTAAGTGCTTCATTTAAGAACATATTTCTTTGGCTGCTCTTGGGTGTTGGAAAGGTTGAAGTGCAGTGACTAAAATGAATAAGGTCCTACAATTAGTGTTAACCTGAGCACTGAACTTGAACGATAATTCATATTGTTGACTGTCAGCAGCTCCAGATCAATGATATGTTCTCGTGGTCCTGTTAGCGGTTTTACTAATACAAGCATTGCGCTGACCGGGCTTGTTTGCTGAAAGAAAACATATATAAAAATAAATGGAGTTTTCATTTGGAAATATGCAACTTATTTTTTCTTAGTAATTTTCAAAGACAAATAGCATGGTCTTGTTTGGTTATTGGCATCAGTGCTCAATAAATACATAAAGTAGGCTAGAGCTGACTTGGCCTCCCCCTCCCCCCCCAAAACATAATAAAATATGTATTTTGCAGGGGTAGAATTTATTGTCAAATCACCAGCATATCGGAAAGCTCCTCACACACAAAATTACCCATCTTTTGTCAGCATGTCAGGGAGAAAGTTTTAGCATTGCCTTCTTCCTTACTTTTAAAGGTGTTTTTAAGGTAGGAAAGTATTCAGATACACAACCCATCAGCATTCTGAAGTGGTGAAGTCTGAGGGGGACACATACACCTATACCACAGGAAAAATTCAAGCCTCCCAAACTTCTCTGAATTTTGCTCCACACCCCCAAAATTCCACCCCCACATACTTGTGTGGCTTATAAATTTGGGGATACACAATTATACACCAATCCTATTAGTAGGCCCCAGAAAATGGTCTAAAGACACACAGTGCAGCTCCACTGTTGAAGTTAGGCAGATCAGGGCCTCTAAGTAGGACAGAAGCATTTTTTAAAAGCCCAGCAATGCCTTATTCTCTCCACCATGTGCATACTTGCCAGAGGAAAGAGCTCTCAGCCTGCATTCTGCAGCTCCACCACTGAAGATGGCCAGAAGGTGGAACTTCTTGAAGGTGGATCCTTCAACAAGGATCAGATGACAAAGGAGACCAAAACAGTTCCACCTAAACCTTTACAGCTGTTATTACAGTCTGGCTCCTTAGCCTGTGGCACTGATGGACCTGATGCCCACCACAGGCCTGGAGAAAAAAAAAAGCAAATAAAAATACTCACTCTCAGAAAGAAGTCTCCATTTTCATTTCCGGACTTAATTCGGAATGTGTTAATTGTATTAGGGTAAATCGTGGTTGCCTGGATTTGGAAGATCTCAGATGGCACGGCTCTATCTGAGCGGATGCTCATGTATTTGTGTACAATGGAGTATGGCAGGTCACGACAAAGGGGATTGGACACCGGACAAACACAGCGACTGTAAAGCAAACCACAACGACTGAAAAACAAACTCCTTCTCCATGTAAACGGATTCAGTTTTTAATTTTGCAAATTCTTGTTAAGCATCTCTTAGAGGTTCCCCTTACTTTTCAGATGCGAGCATATAAGGTTCTTGACAAGGGTTCCTTGGATAACAGCGATAGTGACCATGATAATTCCAACACATTTCATCCTCTCGGCACTCATTATGCGCCTCACATTCATTTATATCTATATTTGGAAAGAAGCAAAATTAAATGTCCAAATGCAGTCACGTGATGACAACTATTTCATCTGCCCATTGGTACAAAAGAACAGCAGGAAGTGCATAGGTAAAGGCTAGCTTGCACATGCATGTTCGTCACTTAAGGACTATAGCATCAAGTAATGTGTCATGTGTGAATAGGGCCACCATAGATCTAATGCCGCAGATCTTTCATGTCATACACATCACCTCAAATATAATTTTCAGTTCATCCATTTGGAGCAGAATGAGACATTCCCAGTCTCATATTTGGCACCTAACAGTAATATGGGGTAGCGCATTTCCAAAGTGAACTGCAGGCAGGAAGAGACACTTAACTCTTCCCCTATCAACTGATTCTTACCCAAAACCATTCCATTGGCTCTCCCATTTTTGCCCCAGCTACCCTCCAAGATTAGAAATAAGTTTGGCTGCATGAAAAAAAGGACTGAGAATGAGGGTGAGAATCACCAGGTGGAAGATAGTTTATATCCTTCCTGCCTCCTGATTCTCATTTGCAAGTATCCCCCCCCCCCGCAATTAGCATTAACTGATAAACACATAGGTGTAGTTTTGCCGTCAGCTGCCATTCATCAAGCATAGCCAAGTATAGAAAAAACAAACAAACAAGGAATATACATTCAAACCTAAAATAGCATCATTTAAATGCTGGAGGAAGGAAATGAAAAACAGAGTGACTTTTGCCATTTATTTATTTATATTTGAAGAATATATATCCTGCCTTTCTCATGCTGAAGCAAATGCCCAAGGTGGCTTACATGGGCATGCTAGCCCAATCCTCCATTTTTCAGTGGGATTTTTACAAATATACAGTGTTCTGTAATTCTTCAAATCCTCAATCCCAGATGTAGCCTTCACAGTGTGGTTCTCTTCTCTGGCTGCATGCCACTGAGCAGTAGTCTGAACATGCAAACACATGCAGTTGTAAAGTATCCTGGCACCATGGCTCAGGGCAACTTAATTTCTGGAGTTGCCACAGCAGCTCTCAGGCAGAGGGAGTTACCAATCTGTTCTCCATATTGGCGCAGTATTGCCCACACAGTGGCTGGAACTGGAACTGCAGATCTCTAGCACAGGAGCCAACAGGATCTCTAACCAACAGGGGCCTGGCTGTTCCCATATGTTGGGAACAGATCTGTTGTTCCAGATTTCGTACCTCAGTCTGAACAAACCTCACCTGTCCTCAGTTCCAACCTGACCCTGACTATTTGCTTTTGGCCCTTCTGATCCTCATTTACCCAATCCGGCACTTGACACCAATCAGTTTAGACTACATCTGCTGCCTCTGCAACCAGATCCCCTCAGCAGTGACCTGCCCTTGAGACAAACTGAGGGTGCAATCCTAACCTTGAGTTAGGCTGGCATAGTTAAACCAGGCAAGTTTGGCTGGCACAAGGAACACCGTAAAGTATGTTTTGACTCTCAGAGTCAGAAATGCCAGCACACAGACATGCACCATCCTTCCTGACCCAGAGAGTAGTCCAAACATGCTTTACGGTGTCCCTTGTGCCAGCCAAACTTGGCTGGCTTAACTATGCAGGCCTAACTCAAAGTTAGGATTGCTTCCTCAAAGATATAGTAAACAGGATTATAACCCCTCATGAGTGGAAACATGACACTTGGTGCCTGCACTCAAACATGCCCTAGATTTATTCTCTATTTGTAATTTAAGTGCTCCTGGAAGCTATATCTGTGCTGCCCATTCCATGGCTGCACTCTAAGCCTTGGGAGGCCATTGATAGGGCAGAGGTTGAAAATGTAATTATGAATTTGTTAATGGAGTCTGTTTTGCTGCTATGTTTCTAATTGGCTTGTTAGCTTTGAAATGTTGTCATGGTCCAGTAATTATGTATTGATTTATTATTATTGATTTATTGGTTTTACTTATTGATTCAATGCTTAATTATACGCTGGTGAAATGTTTGAACAAGCATCCCCCCGTATCCACAGATTCAATTATCTGCAGTTCAAAAATGTCCCCATCCCCATCGTGAAAATTGTTTTAAATACTGGTGTTTGCAACCTTCCTGGCCTTGTTTGACTACAAAATGGAAGCAGGAGACACTCACAGTGCAATCCATCCCTCTTCCACGGCTGGCACAAGCCACTTCTGCCTACCGAGCGCTGTCATGCATGTGCTGTAAAGCCCTCGGTGCGCCACTCCTGCGCCAGCCGAGTTTGGCTGGTGCAGGGGAGGTTCTGGGCAAAGGGAAGACGGGAGGAAGAGTGGAATGGGATGGGCATTCTGGGAGGCATGCCGGCCTGGGTGGTGGTGGAGCAGCCCCTATTTCGGCTGTGCGATGTGGTTGGATCTGTGCCCGCTATATACCAGGCGCAGATCCAAGTAGCCCATGTGGCGGCTGGTGCCTACTCTGGAGCAAAGGGAGGAATGTGCCCTTGCCCCGTGGAGGCTCCAGCCTGCTCTCAAGCTGTGCTGGATACAGAGCAGGCCCGTAGGTCTGCCTATTCCAGCGCAGTTTAGGATTGCGCCCTCCGAAGAAGTGAGGTAATGAAAAGAGGGGGTGCTATGGGGGAATTTTTGAATATTTTTGTAGGGTTCCCTTTTATCCATGATTTCCATATTCCTGGGGGAGGGATATATTCCCTGTGGATACTGGGGGGGGGGTTGCACATATATTAGACTCATATTATTTAGTGTCCTGATATTTATAAGAACATAAGAAATGCCCCAGAGGATCAGGCCAAAGGCCCATCTAGTCCAGCTTCCTGTATCTCACAGTGGCCCACCAGATGCCTCAGGGAGCACCCAAGTCAACAAGATACCTGCATCTCATTGTTTTATTATAATGAGACATTCATTAGTTCACCTCACTGTTTTGCATATTGAGAAGTTGTGGTTTATTTTAATTCCTGAATTTGTTGGATTATTGTTTATAGTTGGTAGGTCTTTACCTAAAACCTATAGTCATATCATGATAGAGCATAATCAAAGCACTGCTGGATCAAGCCAAAGACCTATCTGTTCCAGCATCCTATTTCCCACAGTGGTCTATCAGCTGCTGCTGGGACAACCAAAGGCAGGAGAGAAAGGCCATTTCCTTTCCGCCATTGTTCCCCTCCAACTAGTATTCAGAGACATTTGGCTGTTGGACCGGAAGGCAGTGCAAATTGATGATGATTAGTAACCACTGATAGATCTGTCCTTCGTGAACTTGTCCAATAGCTTTTTAAAACCATTCAAGTACAGAACATAAAAACTGAATGGTGTGGGGAGGCCTGCAGAGGGGTCTGCGGGCCTCCTACACCTCCCAGTGGGCCGGCCCTTCAGTAAGTCAGGCGAAACGCCTGTTTCCCTCAGCGCCAGTGCAATTGCGGGAGCACGGGTGCCTATATTAACGTTGCCCCGCCCTGATGGTGTCAAGACTTCAGTGTCCTGGGCCATAAGTTGTGCAGGCTTCCTTAAGACATAAGTAGGCGTGGGCAATATTTTCCCCCCAAAATTTCTTGATTAGAATAGCAAATTGTGGTGTCATGTGTTTTTATTCAAATTTTTATTTGAAATTGTACAAATAGCACAATAAGTGTGTGTGTAAATAGCTCTTTGCTATGTTTTAAGTATTGTGGATCAAGAATTTGATCATATTTACCTCACAGTGAATTAACAGTAAATTGCTATTCACGCTCATTGTCCAGTCCTATGATCAGGTAAATGTCTCAATATACGCCAGGCCTCAAAAGAGCCTCTGGAGGTGACCGGACCACAGTTCTGGTCACCATCAGAGCTTCATGTTGAGCCTAATTGGCTACTTCCATATTTCATTAATGTCCTCCCAGCATGAACTGTGAACTTTGAACACAAGTGTTCATAGTTTAAGCAAGCTTCCTCCTGTTCCTGCCCCTCTTCCTCCTGATCCCTTACTTGAAAGCCATTTGTGGATTCCTCAAAACTGCATCAAAAAAAGCAAAAGTGGTGTTATTTTGTGAAACAAGGGTTTTTTGTGTTTTGATCTAAATTTCATTTTATATAGTGTTTTGAGTAGAAATTTTCATTATTTAGCAGTCTGTGTTGGTCACCAAACAAAAGAAACAAACAAAAACAAGCACCCCTAGACATAGGAAATGCCTTTTCCCTCCATTGCTGCCTTGTATCTTTGGCTGCACAATTTGAAGGTACCCTGAACAGGATGCAAACAATCTGGAGAAAGTCCTATATAGTAACCTGCCTTCTATGCAAATTTATCTAAAACGAGCTCTGCATAACTAGGTGGAACAAAATCAAGCAGAGATCACCAGCCCTGCACTGAGCTACAGGTGGTGCCCTATGCCATGAGTGGTGTCATATCATTTTCTTTCACTTCCCTACCCCCTCAAATTGTCAAAATAACTCTTTTTGGTGTCTGCAAATGCAGTGGCAAAATTTAGGGGAGGGATTTTTGAGACATTTACCCTTTCCATTTTGATGAAATGAGCACTATAAAAAGAAAGTTTTTTATGATGAAAGTGCTTTCAGTATGTATAGTTCTGTGTGTGTACATGCAGGCAAGTGTGCCTGCGTATGTATTTTTTTTAAAAGGGTTTAAATACTGGCATTAAGGTTTCAAGTTTTAAAATCTTCAGAAAAGTGCACTTACCTTGACAGTTTCTGCCTCTGACTAATTGGTATCCATCTGGACACATACAGGAGAACCTCCCCGGCTCATTGACACATTGATACTGGCACATGAAACTGGAAGTTCGACACTCATCAATATCTGCAAAACAGGAATACAGCTTGAAGCAGCTGCTGAAAGTGTTCCAGCAAATTATATCTACGCTTGAAGACTTACAGCTGTCCTTTAAGGGGTCACGCAAATGTCCTTCCCAGCCCTGGTATTTAAGTGAGGCTGTCAGGCATATGAAACTAAGGCTTTTGTGTGTGCAAGGCATTTGCTCTACTACAGAGAGAGAGATTTTTTCCATAGCTTGCCAATTTTTGGAGCAAAAGGTAAAAAACTTATCAAGGAGCCTGCTGACTGGCAGCAGCTCTCTAGAGTTTCAGACTTTCTGTGTCCTACTTAGAGATTTTAGGTTGTGACTTTCTGCATGCAAAGCAAGATCCACTCAAAGGTGCTACCTCTTCCCCAACTGTTGAACCATCCATTTAGGAAACAGATGCTCACCATCACAGTTGATTCTGTCAGGACTCAACTCATAGCCTTGATTGCACTGGCAGATGAAAGAACCAACTATATTGTAGCACAGCTGAGCGCATGGGTTAGTGGTTTCACATTCGTTGATGTCTAAAAAGGAAACACAATGTATCTTTATGCAAAGCATAGGTCTTCTCTTGCGTGGTACTTAAATTCCTGCATCGTTCATAAGTAAAAAGCTGCTCTATACTGAGTCAGGAGGTTTTCTGTAGAATTTATAGGCTACAAAATTACAATCCAGCTCTCCAGAATCTGTGGCAGAAGTTTTTCTTCAGTGCTGTTTCCAAAGATCCATTTAAATCAGTGTTTCCCAACCTGGGGGTCATAACCCCCATTGGGAAACATACCTGGGCCATTCCCCCTTAAGGGGAGTGGCCCATGAATGGGTACCTGATAGCACTGCAGCAAGCAAACTGGGGGTTCTTCCCTCATGGGAGGGGGGGTCATGCTGGCCTTTGTCAAATTATGGGAGGCCCACAGTCCCCTCTGCGAGCCTCCCTGATGAGGTAAAAAGCCCCATTTTTGCAGGCAAAGCACTTCCTGTTTACATGTGAAAAGAGGAAGTGCTTTGTGAGTGCAAAACTGCAGGATCCTACAGTTTAACTAGGGGTAGTCTAAAACAGGGTTTTTTGTGTGGATTTCAGTATTGCCCTAAAAAAAAAAAGGAGCTGAAAGCGATGTAATGTGTTTTTATTCCAGATTGACATCAGTTTTAAAGTGCTGTTATCAAGTATATGCACACAAAACAGTTTTTTTCTTTTTTTCTTTTTGCAATGGTGGGGTCAATGGAGTCGCCTTCTGGAGAGCTCTATGCTGAACCTTCTGGAGTATTTGTGGAGCCCATGTTGAGCTCCATGTGCATCGGATCAGGCCCATTCTGTTGGCTAGGCATTTGCCTGGCCTCAAATGAGAATAAAGGCATATTTGTTTACTTGTGAATAAATGTGACAATGCAGCTAATTCTGGCTTTCCATAGGGCTCAATACATTTGTCAGTTTGGAGCAGGGGGACTTTAGGAGTGTTTTTTGGAGTCCACATTCATAGGATCAGGACCATTCCAGCGGCATTGCATTCCGCTCAAAATGGACTGAGGCACATTTGCTTACACATGAATAAATGCACAGTGCAGCTCAGTTTCACTTTCCATAGGGCTCCATGCATTTTCCTTGACAGCTACTGAGCATGCTCAGAAGATTCTACAGCCAGTTAGGAGAAAATAGCAGGTCTATGTGTAGAGTTAGAAACACAGTCAGAAGCACTCAGAATGTTTATACATGTTCCACAATAACTTTAATAAGTACATTTCATTATTGTCATAATATTGCATTTTATCATTTTATGTCCAATTTTGATGCTATTTTGCTAATTTTGTTTTTATCATTTTTGACTGCCTCTACATTTAACCTGTTATGTAAATTAAAACATGGGTTCAAATTTGCAGACTCTTGAAAAAAGGCATTTTAATACTGTACATAGCATTTTAACTTGGATTTCAATCATAAACACACTTATGTGGAAGTAAGCTCCACTGAACAAAATGGGATTTATTTCTGAATAACCATGTACAAACTTGTGCTGTTAGGCAATTTTTTACTTATCTACTCTGATGTCGTTCCATCACTCTTGGGTCTAATGATGATTTAATTTCAGTAACTGTTCGTTCTGGATATTTTCATAGTAATGATGAATGACATATTTATTTTGTTGGAACTGCTATGTTTATATGTAACAGATTTGACTTTGTGGTTAAAAAGGCTGGGCTGGACTTCCTACAGCATATTCTTGATTAGTGGATTATGAATTTAATGAGAACTGAACACCTGTTGTCAGGTTTGTCTGCCAGATTCTACAAGCTCAGAAGCATGGCAAAACTGAAACCCTGAGCCAGAAGAACAGATGATTTAGTGAGTCATAAAGACGGATGGGACACTTTCCTATAGGACAGTGCTTCCCAAAGTGGTGGGTTGCTATATTCCTTTAAGGGGTGGGGAGAGGAGGAAGGCAGCAAAACTATCTCCAGGAAAATGCTGCTGCCCTGGGAGAAGGAGCTGTTTTCCCACTTACCCCTCACAGTTGTGGTCTCCGGGGTGTGTGGGGAGCCCTGCGAGAGTGGAAAAACAGCCCCTTCGCCCAAGGCAGCAGCCTTTGCCCCACCCACTTTGGTAGGAGTTTGGGAACCACTGCTCTAGGGGGAATACAATGAATTCTCTAACCCAAATGCACCAGTTGGCTGGCAACTGAGAGCTCAGTGAGCAGCAACCTCCTAGGCCCCAGCCATATCTGATGCCTGACACATGCCCCTTTGAATTATTGCCTGACACGTTTTATATGCACATATATATGGTACTAGATGCATGCCAGGCAAGCATGACCCAGGCCAGTCTTGTGACATTTTGCCTGAGCTGCTGACAAGGAAACCTCAGGATTGATGGAGAAGGTCACACTGATTCTGCACAGCAACTTGCCTCCCATTCACAAAGACTGTGCAGCTGCCTGACTTAGGAGATGCCCCGCCTGCTTTTTGGGAAATTCCATGCTGCAATTTGTTTAGTCAGCAGATTTAAACCTCTGAACAAGCCACATCCTGGGAGCTTCCAAACTTCAAAGTAAACAAAGTTAGTGAACACACAAATGTTGCCTTCAACCTTGGCTTCCCTTACCAATTTTGTTGTAAACTCAGTTGAGAGTTGTATGATAATGTATGCCCACATTTTTTTTCTCCTTACCCTTCTCATCTAATATTGCAGGCTGTTTGGTAGCAGGGACCAATCAATGCAGCCTCTGTACCTCTGTAAGACACCATGTACACTAATAATGTATTGACTTAAGTCAATGGCAGTCCAATCTTATCCTTAAGTGGCGAACAGTGTGCAGTGCACTGCAAGCTATGGGCTGGTCCAGGACCAGTGGTGCCACCAGGTGTGACCCTCTGTGGCAGTGGGGAGTGTGTGCCTGAGCCTCCATTTGGTGATCTTTGGCCCTTTTCAGGCCCAGCCATCTCGTGCTACAATTGAGTTTTCACTGCTTGCCAGTGAAAACAAAAAGCAACTGGGCATAGAAAGGGCCAAAGATTGCTGAATGATGGCAGAGGTGGACTTTTGCATTTAAACCAATGCACAAACCCAGAACGTTGGGGATGATGTGATTATGTCATTACATCATCCCAAACATCAGGAACACCAAACTTCACAAAAAAAGTGCCACACTGGTGCTGCTCCTTCTGCCAATATCCACACCCTGCCCTCACTGGACATGCCCCTAGTTGGTCCTGTTCCCTGTGCCAATCCTCCCCCTCCCTGTCCATGGTTGACCTCTGCCACTGACTTACTGGCATTGGTGGTGGCTGCCTGCTCCAGTGGCGTACACATGGTCACCAATCATTTGCGCTGGTGGCCCTGTCGGGTGTGCCACAGCTGCAGCACCAGCAGCCTTGTATCTTCCACTGATGGAACACGAGTTCTGTCAGTGGAAGGTCTGCACGGGAATGTGTTGCAAATGATTCTTCACCTTGCTAAGTAATAGTGGTCATGCAGGCTAGCAAAATATTTGAAGAATGTTATGTTTTGTGGATTTCTCGGTAGCTGGTGGAAATCTACCTACTAATGTAGATTTCCTACAGTCATTTGGGGTAGATAGGAAATGTCAGTCAGAATGTACACTTGGCCTAATAAGGCAAGCTGTCTTCCACTGCACTGTCTTCATATCCAGTGATGACAGAAAATCCATTTGGCTAAGCAGAGTAATGACACAAAGTAGCATGGAGGCCAAGCAGAGACCTTTTTCAATTTCTCTCCATATTAGATGGGGAAATGCTCCCCCTTCCATTGCCCACCCATGTTATACTCTTGAATATTGCTCTTCATTTCGCTATCACAAGAGAAAAAAACCTGGAAATCTGGAAGTTTTCTTTTTAATGGAGAAGTTGTTCTTCTCATACGTAGCTAACTTCTCCAGAAATCTTTCATGTGGTCATTAAATGCCACATTCCACAAAAAATGTGCTGCCCATCCCCAGGTGTGATTTTTTTTTTTTTTGGCTAGGTCTATAAATAGTTGCTATAAGAAACACATACTGATAAGACTTCACAGCACGAAGTCTTTTTACGATTTATCTGGAGCCATTTATTATCCCAGGGATCTGTTCTTTTAAAATTCCACTACATTTATGATGCAAACCTCTGAGACTAGTAGAACATTTTGCAATGCTCAAGAGCACCACCACATTGCAAAATGGAGAGATTTATTTCTCCTATGTGCAAATATTTTGGTCCTCTTCATACCCATCTTGAAGAGCAAATGTGAGGGCACAGCAATGTGAAAGCAAGCAGGAAGTTTAGGTATGTGACCCTGTCATGAACCTAATTTAGCATGTTTCACTTCTATTTTCTACTTATTACAGAGTGTGGAATTGGTTCCGCACCACGGAACCCATTTCCAGAAATGCTATCTTTCATTCAGGGCACAATCCAACGTCCTGTGTTGTGTCAATGCTACGTTGTAGCACCGATGCAACAACAGTAACACCAATGTGGGGGTGCCAACCGGCACCCCTATACCAGCGCTGCAGTGCTGCCAATGGGGAGTGCTGACGGGGAGCCACCTGTGTGCCAGCCGAACTTCGCTGGCGCAGGGGGCGGTTCTGGGAGGGCCGGCAGGTGGTGTTCCTGGCCGGGGGGTGCGGGGGGGGGGGCCGGCCTGGGGAGTGGGGTTGGGTTGGGATGCGGCCGCTAAACCACATCCAAGGTCTCATCTCTGGGCCGTCCAGGCCCTGATTCAGGCAGCACGGCTTCCTGGGAACTGTGCCCACAATTTCATGGGTGCACATTTGATGAACTGATAGGGGAGGCTGCAGCCTCCTCTGGTGTAAGGGCACAAACGTGCCTTTGCGCCAGGGAGGTATCTGGTGCCTCCTAACTTTCACTGGATACAGTGCAGGCCAGCTGGCCTGCCTGTTCCAGCACAGATTAGGATTGCGCCCTCAGTCATGTATTATAAGGAAGCTACATGATGTCAGCAGCCCACTATATTCCAGTCTTTTCCGAGTTGCACTTCCATCTGTTTTTTTCAGACCTGATTTATGGTGGTTTGTAAAACTTGTTATGCAACTGGAGTGTCAGCCTGGAGTGTCAGCCTGTCCAGTGTTGTCAGGCAAAGTGCTATGGATTTACCTAATGGGAGTAGTAGTATGTGAAGCAGCTGCTGATAGGGCTGACTTTCTTTCAATGGTTCCTCTCTTCATGAACTCACCCCAATCTAACTCACCCCTGCTAACTGGCCAACTTTTCCAAGTGGTGTTCCTCTTAGGTTTAGCAAGGGGAGAGTAATTGCCCCTCTTCACCCCAGTTCAGTATCTTTTCTAGTGGCTGTTGCTGGTGGCGGTCTGCATTTTTTTTTAAGATTGTGAACCCTTTTGGGACAGGGAGCCATTTAACTTTATTATTATTTGCCTATAAACCGCTTTGGGAACTTCATGTTGAAAAACAGTATATAAATACTTTTTGACTAACTGATTGATTGAATCTGCCCTTGTTCTGCCCTCCCCAATTCCCCCCGCACTGGGCTTCCTCCCTCGGCTGGTGCAAACAAACCTCCATGGGCCTGGGAAATGGTGTGGGGATGCCAGTACACATCCTTGCACTGGCATCCCTGACCCTGAAGAAGGCACACATTTCCTTGGCATGTTTGCGACACTCCCATGCTGGCCCAAAGAGCGCTCAGGATTGTGCTCTTAACTAAACCACACCGAGCAAGTAAAGGGACCTATTTAGAAATACTCTTGGGATGGAGTGGGTTGAATGGGTTCTCTGCTTCTGAGAGCAGTTTCTTGAGGGAGACAAATTTTTCCCTTCCGACTACTGTCCATTTGAGTGCATTTACTCTATAAAGTGTGACAAAGTGGACTGTAGTCCATGAAAGCTTATGCTGAAATAAAGAACCTAATCTTTAAATTGCTACAAGATTCTTTGTTCTTTTTTCAACAGAGAACTAAACCTCCTGGGAGGCATTCTGAATCAAGCTTACTCATATCTGAATAGCCCCTACTCATCATTTGCATTGCCTCCCTCCCTCCATCTTTTGCTCACACAAGAGTGTGACACAATGGGCCTCAGGAACTAGCACTTTTAATATAGAAGACAGGTATTTTTCACCCTACTCTTCCTTCAAGGAACTTGGAGCAGTGATTTAGCCTCAGTGACCTGCCCAATGAACTTTATAGGCTCAATATGCATATTTCCCCATGGCAATGTATTGCCTCATGGCAATGGCATGTAACAGCCCAATCCTATCTAAATCATCTCACACTAATGCAGCAGTGACAGTGCGAGCTATACTGCATCCCACAGAGGATTTGTAGCTGATGGATGTCTCCTTGGGGTAAGACGAAATTTGTCCTCTTGTAATGGGTTAAGCCCCAGCAGCCACAGTGGGATACTGCTGGTCCAAGTCTACATTGATCCGTGCAGGTGGATCAGGTCCAGAGAGGAGGTCAGGATACAGCATGCCTTAACCTTGCCACAGTCCTGATGTCTTCTACTGACTATTTCTATAGTAGATGGCTTCTACTGATTAATAGATTGTCTGTTTTTTATAAAATAGACCCATCAGGAAAAGCAGACCCATCAGGAAAACTAGACCCATCAGGAAAAGCAAGATGATTTGCAATCCTATGCAAACCTTCCTGGGAATGAGTCCTATTGAACATGATGGAGCTTCATTCTGAATAACCACGTAGAGGACTGCACTGCAGTCCTGAAATCCTATACAGGCTGAAATCCTATACAGGTGGGGCCTTTTTATCCGAGAGGGGGACCCGCATTGAGTCAAATCCGCTGATAATTAGACTCAACCTGTACTCATTTTCCTGGAAGTGCTACTGAAGTCAAACAGACTAACTTCTAAGTAGACATGCATAAGATTGGGCTGTTAGACAGTAATTGAAAATGTGCTTACCTGCGCAAGTATGATTGTCAGCGGTTAACTGAAAACCAGCGTTGCACTGGCAGTGGTAGGAGCCGAGAACGTTCACGCACCGATGATGACAAAACGGGGGGAGCATGCATTCATCAATGTCTGGGTTGCCATAAGAACACAAAACAAAAATATACAATTTTTTTGTTGTGATTCCTCCCTGGAATGCTTTGTTTACAACACAAACACTTTGTTTACTGCCCCTAAAGCAGTAACTACTGTGATCTAAGATTAGCTGATTTCTTGACCAGTGGATACAAAAAGTTACACCATGTCTTTTCCTTCCATCTCTTGTGTCCCTGATCAAGAGAGGAATGATTTTCAATAATTCAGAATTCAAAACTTCTACAGAAGCCTTGAGACGTTAACACGGACACTAATTATTGGAATTCTATTAGAATTCTCTTTTCTTCCCAGTACTTTAGTACTACCCAAACGGATGATATGTCTATTTTTTATACAAGTGACAATCTTTTCTAATTAATATAACTATAACTAAATTTACAACTAAAAATTTTCACTTTTGTTTTTATTATGTATTGTTATAGAAAATGACAAACCTTAATAACTACTGATACCAAAACTCCATTCAAAAACATTATAGTCAATAACAAAAAATGGTTAACAAAAAATGTACGGTGTGGCAACCCTAATTTTCAGGCTGAGTTGAAATGCCTTTAATTTAGTTACTCCAGTTCTAGGTGATGAAATTAGGGGAGAGCAGTTCAGCAATTTTGGGTGGCACAAAATAGAAATAAAAGGGGAGACTTCCTGTTGGCTCCCATTCTTCTCCTTCAAGAATTGCCCCTTGGAAGATGCTACATCAGCATCTTGTCTTGTTCAAAGGGGCCTCCCCACCCCGCAAAAAGGTATCCACCTGCTGCTGGTAGGAGCACTATTGTTATGCTGCAGCAAAGAAATTGAAGTTTCAGACTTGCAGCGCAATCCTATACTATGCTGGTCTAGTAAGGCCAACATAGCAGGGCTATATCCTAAAGCCCACGTAAGCCCCAGTCACCCCTATGGGCCTGTTCGGATTTGTGCTGGCAGAATAGCAGGCGCAGAGGAATGTGGACAGGAGTGGCCCAAATCGGGGCTGCCCTGGCCGGGGACGGGGTTTAGGATTCGGCACTACAGCCGTCCTGCATCACAACCCCTGTCTCCACCCACTGCGCCGCCCAGTTATGCCCCCGGAATGCCCTCGCGGAGGCCCTGGGGCTCAATAAGGAATTTGAGGTATGTTTGGGGTAATGATTTTGGTGTGCAAATTATACTTTATGCGAGTTTCAGAGGTGGTTTACCGCTGGTTGGCAGTTGGAAATTCTTTTTTCCTTGCCATCTTTTAAGTAGTGGTGATAAAGGCAGTGATAGAGCTTTTCACAGTGGCTGATTTCTGTGGGCCAGCATCATTCCTCACCCCTTCTTCCCAAATACTTATATCACGGTGGTCCCACTATTCCCCCCTCCTCCCAAGACACCTTCAAATGATGCTACACATCATGGCACATTCTTGAGTCATTCTGCGGGGGAAATCATGGCAGGTAGTGGAAAAGACATGACAGGAAAAAATATAAAAGAAAAGGCATGGGAATTTCTGCAGCAGCTTTGGGGGTGTTGAACTGCTGGTTAGAGAAATTCTTTACAATTGTTTCCCTACTGTCTCTCTCTCATAGTAAGTGAAAGAAGGGAAAGCTTTTCTTGATGGCCATAATGGTCCGTTCCCCCCTCCCCCCGCCCCAAACGCTCCAAATCTGACTCTGTATCAAAAAGCAAGCAAGCACATTCCTTTTTCTTTCTGAAAGAAACAGATCTTCCAGGGAGTGCTGAGGACAAGGAATGAGATCAAGGTATAGAACTGGGTGTGCAAAAGTCAAGAGCTGCATATCTTGACCTCCCTCCCGCCCACTGCCTGGAATCTTTGTTTCTGGCAAGGTGAAAATAGGGAGCATGAGGCCAGAGAACTCTGATTATTGGCCCTAGTTTAGAGTGATAGAGCAAGGATGAAGATGGTGGACAGATTGTGAGCTCTCTCTGAGACATCAAGCTGTCTCTTCCTGTTTAAAATGCAGCTGCAGAAAAGCTTGTGCCCTTCGAGGCCTTCAGAATAGAATATAACGGAAGGCACAATCCTAACCAATTTTCCAACACTGGGGTAAGGGCAGTTCAGCTCTGAGATAAGGGGACAAACACAGGTATGTCAGTGCTGCAAGGTTGGTTAGGATTGTGCCCTGAATAAATAAATGTAATGGGTATGATTTGATGCTAAAAGATTTACATCTAAAACCAGTCAGTCAGTCCATCTTGTTTATCCTGTCATATTTACCAACACACTGGTCCCCTCGCTTCTGATATCCGGCAGGACACTGGCAGGTGAAAGATCCCCTTAAGTTGACACATATCTGATCCGACCTGCAGTTGTGAGTGCTGGTTGCACATTCATCAATATCTTTAACAAACAAGTCAGAAATAAGAAGGAGAGCATGGTTATAGACTTTGCAAAGACAGTCCCAAACTTCCTAATCTTCTCCGAAACTTGTTTTTAGAATAAAGCTGTATAACTGCTGATTGTCTAACATTAGACTAACATTAGAATATGGTATAGGCGTGCCCCAGTATTCACTAATTCAGTATCTCAGTTTCAGTTATCCACACATCCAGGCATGGTAATATGGTAACCAAAATCCTCCAATAATGGATGGGAGGCCTCAAATACACTTGTCAATCCAATCCCATGGCTGAATAATGGCTATGGAGTTACAATTTATTTATTTTAAGAAATAGAATAAATAAAGGGCATTCTTCTACCCCTGCAGGGGCCACAGGGTGGCTCACATCAAATAAAAACAATTAATAAAACAGGCAATAAAATCATTAAGAGCATAATATTAAATAAAAAAAATCAATAAAACCCAAACCACAGCTGAGTAAAATCAATACCAGAACATTGCAGTTAGCAAGGAAATGTTACACCTCACTGTAGCCAGCAAGGAAACACTGTAATTGATGCAAGCTCTGCAGGAGGCAGAGGAGTTTTGCAAATGGTGAAAAATGATCTAGGTGCACAGAAGCTCTCTCTCTCTCTCTCTCTCTCTCTCTCTCTCTCTCACACACACACACACACACACACACACACACACACACAGAGAGAGAGAGAGAGAGAGAGAGAGACTTCCTGCACACATTCAGGCCCTGCTAATAATTTTGTGAATCAGCCTTCTTGTAAAAAATTAATAAAAATGCTTGTGAGTCTAGACTGGCTCTTTCAAAAATCAAGAAGTGCCTCTATGGACCTAATCCTAACCAATTACCCAGCACTGACATACCTGCAGCAATAGGGTGTGTTGGGGGGGCAGTTATGGAGGCCTCCTTAAGGTAAGGGAATGTTTGTTTCCTTACCTTGAAGCTGCATTGCCCTTCCCCAGTACTGGTATGTTGGTTAGGATTGCACCCTGTGTGTCACACAAACACTTAATTAGTCATGAATATGAAAACTGCCACAATGTACAGTTTTGGGGATTTCAGGGCACAATCCTAATTAATTTTCCAGCACCGGGGTAAGGGCAATGCAGCTCTGAGGTCATGGAACAAACATTCCTTTACTTTGAAGATGCCTCCACCACTGCTTGCCAACTGCAGGACACAGCCCATGCCCCACTGGCAAAGCTATGTCAGTGGAAGGTTGGTTAGGATTGCATCCTCAGATGCTTAAGCCTTTTTGCAAATGGGTTTGTTGGGATGTGGAACTGCAAGGTATTTAGCAGTATTGAATAACATGAGCTTTATCTTGCTGGGTCAGACCCAGGTCCATTTAGTCCAGCACCCTAGTTTTTCTAGACTCAACTTTAGTTGAGGCTCAAGTTAGGATCTTTCCTCCCAGGGCAGATCTCTACCAGGACTGTAGTGTGTCAAAAGGTTAAACCTCTTTTGTGTGGATCCAATCCAGTTCATAGTCTAGAAGGTGCTATTTACAGGTGTTTTTTTTTAAAAACAAAAACAAATTCACATACTCCAATCACACAACCTTTACAGTCCCAGACCCTAGATTAATCTTAGACTGTGAAAATGTTTTAAAAGTCAAAACCAGCATGTTGCTTTGAGCAGTAGCCAGACAAATACTATTTAGTGCTTATAAGATTTACTGTGCTTATAAGAATCTACTGTTGATGGAAGATATGTACATAGACATCCTATTCAGTTTGTCTGATAGCTGTTGAAAGACTGTTCCTCCTCGAACAAAAAACACATAGTGACTATTAATACATCTTGTTGCAGGAAGTTCCATTAATTAATGAAGTCTATTGTGTGAAATGTTCATGTTGTCAATCCAAAACCTTTTCTCTCTTCTACAAGAGACACAAAGATAACAAGTAACAATAAAGTTCAAACATAAAAAATAAAATATTTTAAAACCCAAAATTCACTTAAAATCCACTGATATTGATGAACCCCCCCATATGATCCTTCTGCAGACAAGCTATTAGGGAGAACGATGGCATGCTTGCTGCTCCCTCAGTCTCTTGGTGTTAATTCAATCTATTATATGTGCGCATCAACGGGTGGCCATCCCATTGAGTTTCATGTTCAGGATTTGAAGCCGGGAGGCAGGCTTAGCGGCCATGTTGTCAGGTGCAAAACATTGCTCATTCCAATGATTTCCAATGGGATTTCGCATGATGTTTAAGGCTTAATCGTTTACTCCTGAAGTAAAAACTTATTATGAAGTAATATTATTTTATTTTTATTTTTTTCCTTCATATCTACTTCACAATATTATTATTATTTGTGAAGTAATATTTTTTCTGTAGCAACGAATCACAATGATTTTACGAACCTGTGGAAAGTAATCCCATTTTTCGTCCAGCGATTTGTGCACCCATATGCAGAACACGAAGGCATGATTAAAGTGGCTGAGATTGGCTTTCACACACGCGTTCGTCGTTTGCGGACAAGGTCACTTTCAGGCGAGGGACGGCGCCGCGCCTTGGCGCCGCGCGCAATTTTTCCTCCAAGTTCTCTTGCCTTCCGGTGGCCATATTGTCCGGTCCGGAAGCTTCAAGAATTTTGCCATTAGGGCATCTCCAGCAATTTTTTTCCTCCAAGGTGCGCATGGACTCAGTACAGAAGGCTTGGAGAATGCACACAGGTTGGAGGCCCAAAAGCACATAATCCTACTCCTGCTTTGGTTGTCTCTGATAGGTTGCGTGGAAAGAATTATGAGAGCTGTACCAAATACAACTGTCTTTTGAAATCCTAGTGATCTGAACCTTGCATGACTGAAATATTTTAGCCGTACACCTTCATCGTTAGATAAATGTTTTGGATTGTGATGTTTCCTCTTTTTTTTCCCACTAGAAGATTCAACAACTAGCATTACATAATTGTACTGGGTTTGTGTGTGGTTTCCCAGCCTTATGCCTGGGAATAATACAGCAAAGCGACAGGACTTTTTTTTGGCACCTGACACCAACTGGAAGTCTCTAAGCTGAATAAACAAATTCCTTAAAACTAGTTTACAAATCCCAACTGAACTCTCCGTATTTGTTCAGGAACTGGGGACCAGTGGCAAATTCTGGGTGGAGCCTTCGGGGGGGGGGGGCGGGGAGAAGAAAAAGAAACAGTGGATTCTTTCTCATGCAAAAAGAAAACAAAGTTGACCACAAGAATCAAATCACAAATACTACCATAACTGTTTTGCCTTTACACTTGCTCTCCTTCCCCCATCTCCACAACCACATCCTGAATATTTTCTGTTTTCTGTATGCTTCTTTTCAATCTGACATCGCAAAAGAAACTTACATCCATCTTGTCTTACTCTTTGAACCAATGGCTGTTATTGGTTCTTAAAAGTCGGTTTACTGCTTGAGAAGTACATATGATACACAGATGCAATGCAGAATTCTTATTAACTAGCAAAACACTTGTCATAATGACAGGTGGGGTGTTTGTGTGTGTTGTGGGGGAAGCTTGCATATTGTTTGCAAGGACTTGTAGGGGTGGGGGGGGGGGGCGCGTTATCAACCCAATACAGAACCCTATGAGAAGGGCTGGGTCACCCAGTGCTAGAGGTGGAGATAGCACTTTTCCCTTAGGCAACACAGTACTTTTCTCCTTAGCAGTGAAGAACAAAGTGTAGGAATATCTCATTCCTATATCTCATTCCTACACTTATGTAGGAATATCTCATTCCTACATTTATGTTTTTGTAATTAGGTTGGGCTGGAGCTGCTATTTTAATTAATGTTGTTATCTATTTATAATGTTGCTGCTGTGATTAATGGTAATTATTGCACAGTTTTAGACTGCATATGCAATTTTTATGTATGATTTTAGATAAATGTGTGCTCCTGGGGCCAAAGTACACATAATGTTAAGCCCATCATTAACAGATGATGATGGATTAAATAAGAAGTGAACCCACAATGTCCCTTTTTTTTTGTCAAGGAGCAGCCTGGGGACCTGATCAAGCTTGGGATCACAGCATGCTGGGAGGCAGGGTTAACTTTATGCACCATTTTCTCACTGATAATTGACCCCCAAAGCAGCTATTTTAATTGTTTTATCTGATTTTAATGTTTATAATTTTAATATTGTAAGCCACCTTGGGTGCCCTTGGGGCAGAAAGGCGGGGAAAATAATTCATTAAATAAATAAATATAATATAAAATAATGACCCACAAGAGTTCTGAGGTTGAGTGCAACTTAAAGTAGTCCCCGTTGACAGTGGGCAGTTCCAAGAGGCTGAAGAGGAAGCAGATGGTCCTGTCCTGTCATCAGGTTGTGTACTGTGGTTGCAATCCACTGCCATCCGCTCCTTGCCATCCATTGCTTTTAACTCCAGTGCTTAGCCACCAGCTGCATAAGCTAGTTGCAACTGGCCCACTTTGAACATATTCCTCATTCTGTGAAGACATTTGCCCAAATTAAGATGTTACCTTAAATGAATGGTCACTGCCAGGATATTGTAGAGCTGGAAAAAGTTAAGAATGAGGGCATCTAACATGACTGGGAGGTGGAATACCTCCCTGATGAAGAAAGGCTGTAATGTTCGAGGCTTTTTAGAAAAAAAAGGTGAGAGCGAGACATGATTAACAGCCAAATCCTATATGGGTCTTATGCTGATGGATCTCACAATCTGCCAGCATAAGTCCTGGACCAATGGCAGGAAGCTGCTAAGAGCAAATGGCCAGAGGCCACATGAGAACAGCAGCCCACAAATCAGCAGTGGACCCTTCCGAGGGCCCTGGGCTCTCAGCAGTGCCCTGACATGTTCTTGCATGTGTGTGTTTTGCATGTGTTATGTATGTGGGACGTGGTGGCGCTGCGGGTTAAACCACAGAGCTGTTGACCGGAAGGCAGAGTGTTGGCAGAGTGAGCTCCCGTTGCTTGTCTCAGCTCCTACCAACTTAACAGTTTGAAAGCACCCAAAAATGCAAGCAGATAAATAGGTACCACTTCGGTGGGAAGATAATGGGTGTTCCGTGCGCCTTGGCGTATAATCATGCCAGCCGCATGACCACGGAAGCTTGTCCTCGGACAAATGCTGGCTCTACAGGCTTAGAAATGGAGATGAACACCACCCCCTACAGTCGGTCACAACTAGACCATTTGGTTGTGGGGAAACTTTTACCTTTTTTACACACAGAACGGTGAACACAGTGAGATTATATGATGCATCTGTATCAACTACACATTACTGAGATATTATTAGAATGATGATGAATAATTAGAAGGAATTGATGATGGTCTTGACTTTTAGTTAACATCTTTTATGGCCCTAAAGGAACACAACTGAGCAGATTAAACAGATTGCAATCACATTGCTATCTTTTGCTTGTCTTGTCAGTTTTTACCTTCTTTTTTTAATGCTTGAGAATCTGTTATGGGATTTTACCTTTGGTGTAAAGTACATTTTGGACAGGTGCTAAATCAAATGTTAAATAGCACTGCTGGTAGTAGAAAGATCATAGTTTCATAAGGAGGCTTTTACTTATTATGCTCCTGGGATCTTTGAACTGACCATATGTGTATGTTTACCAGATGTTCGCACTTAACTCATGGATGGTTTGGGGCTGTTGTGTTTTTCCCCAACAAGACATTCCAAGGCCATTTGAGACTTCTAGTGAGCTCACATAACGTTAGTGGCTCATAGGGGATTGAGCTGTGAATCAATAAGTCCTTGATTCAGAGCTTGCCTCTACCATGAACTCACAATATTGCCTTAGGGTCAAACCACACGGGATGGTAGAAGTTCCATCCTTTTTTACTTTAAAAAAGCCATGTGGCATGGTGGGTGGGGAAAGAGGACTGGGACCCTTTTGCATGGAAAGGGGTATTTAATTCCTTTGACAATTGATGAAAGGAGTCCAGGATCCTACAGTGCTAAAAAAAAAGTTATAACAACTTGTCACTTATCAAATAACGTCATTTGACATGTTTTGAAAAGCCTTTTCAGAGGTGAACTGGGAAAATAAAACAATTTCAAATCTTTTCCAATACCGTAATAAAATATATTTATCACCACTAACAAATTATATGAAAATTACACTTAATAACAGGACACATTCCTTCCTCTTACAACACTATCCCAATAAAAAAAAATGCCCCCTCCCCAAGCTGCTATTAGTCATTGGTGCCAAATCCTCCCCCACCAAGAACCTCTATTAGCCATGGAGAAGAAAACAGAGAAGCTTCCACGTTCCTGATCCAAATCAGGCCTCCACTGCAGCTGCTCTTAGCAAAAGGAGGAAAAACAAAGGCGGGATGGGACGGGATGACATTGGTAGATGGTGCATTGATGCATGAGTTTACTCAGTTTCTCTACACTAGTTTACTGCACAGATGGTTTGCAGCAGAACGTATGCGAATTGACCTTTCTTGTAAAGCATGCTGCTTGAGGTAATATGGATGGAGATCTGTGAGTTTCCATTCACACGCATGCAAATGCTTTTCTTGAGGTGGCAGTCACCGAGTGATAAACATGAATGCATGAAGTGACCCTGGGGGTAACACTGAGTGATACTGCCCTTAAAAATGGAGCTGTTTCTTTTTCTAAAGATGTTTGAGAAAATCCGCAGCTTTATTGCGGCTCACATTCCCATTTGTTCTCTGTGAATCACAATAGTACACAAACTAGAAGCCTATGGCCAGAGACCTGGCTGGTCTTTTCAAATCAATATGCTAACTTGTGTTTATCTGCTCTTCTTAGGGAAGGGCACATCTGCTTAGCCCCTCTCTCATTTTTTCATCCTGTCAGATGTTTTCCTCTGCCCTTTTCTTCTTCAATTCCCTCCTCTAATCGTAACCTCCTTAAACCCTCCATCTTAAGGCCTTCTTATCCTTGGCATGTGCCATCTCAGGGTACTGCTCCCATGCCTCCCTTTCAGCCCTTCTGCCTGGTCTTTCCTTCTCAGGGCCAGTTTTAAGCTAGTTGGACCAATTGCTCCCAATTGGGCCCCATGCCTAAGGGCCCCCTAAGGCAGGGTAATCTAACCTTGTCAAATACACCTAACAACACATTGCAACTGATACCTAATACCACACTGCAGAATTTATAGTGAACAGCAACTATTTTAATTTTCTTCTGAATTCTTAAAATGTCAATACAGGTAGATTATCCCTTATTCAGACCTCTGAAATTCAGATTATTCCAAAATCCAGACATTTTTGTCCAAGCCTTTTTTTTTTAAACTTTCTGCATTATGAACACTAGAAGTTCTTGGGCTCATTCCCATGAACAGGCTATAAGTTCTATGCTCTGCACTGTGGTATGTGCCTATACAGACACTGTTGAAAAATGTCAAAGAGGCTAGGAGACACCCAAATGTGTGATAGTGAAAAGAACAAGAATTTCTCATTAAATTTATGCAATTATTCCAAAATTCGAAATCCAGACACCTTCTCATCCCAATGTCCAGATAAGGTATACTCAACCTGTAGTATAACATGCACACATTTTGATTGCTTTCCATTCTACCACAGAGATATGAAATCTATAATAAATTTTACAGACCTTGCCTGTGAACATTCTTGCCCGGCCCCCCCCCCCCGACGTTTCCAATTGGCTCCACAACTCCTGAGACCAGCTGCAATTCTATGACAGTGGTTCCCAAACTAGTGAGTCATGACCCACCAGCCAGGGAGGGCCTGTCTCTATGTCCTTAAGGGGTGGGTGGCTAAACAGCAGGTGCAGATTTGAGGAGCCCATTGGGGTGGCTGGTGCCTACCCTGGAATAAGGGCATGAACGTGGGGCATGAGGCATGCCCCATGGAGGCTCCAGCCTGCTCCCAAGTCACACTGGATACAGTGCAGGCGCGCCAGCCTGTCTGTTCCAGCACAGTTTAGGATTGCACCCTTAGAGCAGTTCCTGAACTCCCAGAGAGTTTGAGAGCTACTGTTCTATGAGATTAGAGCCAATTTATCCACTGACAGACAGAGATCTTGGACTTATCCTGCACCTCTGAAAAGTAAGAGCAGATCAGCCAAGCACAGTCAGAGATTTTATCACTCCCCACTGTCATAATATCTCACAGCACATTGCACTATAGATGGGGTTTGAACTAAACCTTACGACTTTGAACACACACAACAAACATTTCTCATTATGAAATGAGAAAATTAGGAAATGTTGACTGAAAAAGTGCTCCACAATTTGCCTTGCTATCCTTTGATGATTATGGGACAGTGCAAAAATAATATGAGAAGATTTGGAGGGGGAGGCAACTCTTCTCTGACCCCTCTGCACAATACAGATCAACTTGCATTTAATTGTGCTCATTCCATTAGCTTCACTAATAGCTACACTTCAGTGATTTCCCCTCATTTGCCAAAAATGTACCCATGGCTCCCTTGTGAAGTGATTTATACTGTTTTGTCCCTTCCGTTGCTGACTTTGGCAGAATGCTCTCCATTCTGAGCTGAAATTCTGGGTGAGCTGCTTTGAGCTTTTATATGACCCTTGTTTGAAGCAAGCTGTTCTTTTAAGTCTTCCATCAATGCCTTCAGGGTTCATAATCTGTGATCACTGGATCCTTGTGGAACCATCATCCTAAAGGTTCATTGACTTAACTTTCAAGTCACACAAATTTCATTGCAACTTGCTTCTAAGTAAGTGTGCTTAGGACCTCTGCCTTGGTCACTTTGTTCTACACTTACATGTCTGGCTCAGTTCCCTCTGATTGTGACTCATTTTTCCCCAAACCCCTGACTCATGCTGCTTGCTCCCTTATGTAACATTTTAATCTCTGCAGTTTGCTTCCTACAACCAGATAATCACAACAGCGTTCAGCAGTTCCCACTAGCCGTTTACACTCCAGTGCAATTATGCCTTCAGCATGGCTCTTTTATGTAACAAGCCATGGGTTGCCTTGTTGCCCTTTTAAACCTGTGTCAATCTTGAGTCCATGGTTACAAAGAAATACATTCAACCAATCCAAGCATGTGCCGCATCTCATTACTCTTGATCGCTGGCTGCAGGACTGGAAAAATTCAAGCTCTCGTTGCCCAGGCATCTGACTATTCGATGGTGATGCCTACAATTATGTGTGATAATTGCCACAGCTGGTGCCAAAGACTAGCCAGGAAATAGCCCCAGCCGAGCTGAGAATACCCCCAACAATACCCCTGAAATCCAAAAACAGCATTGCTAAGAGCATAGGAAGAATTCTGGTAAGTCATATTGATCTTATCAAGTCTGCATCTTTTTCTATGAGACATCCAGACACCCTGGAAGCCAATAAACAGCACAGAAAGGCCTTTCTGACGGACTCCCTAGCAACTGGCATTTAGTGGAATGCTACATCGGATCCTGCCGACCTAGCAGTTTGAAAGGACCTAAAAATGCCAGTAAATAGATACCACTTCGGTGGGATGGTAACGGCGTTCCGTGCACCTCGGTGTATAGTCATGCCGGCCACATGACCATGGAATCTTGTCCTTGGACAAACACCAGCTCTTTGGCTTAGAAACGGAGATGAGCACTGCCCCCTACAGTCGGTCACAACTAGACCATTCGGTTGTGGGGAAACCCCTACCTTTACATTGGATCCAGGAGGCTCCATATAGCCACATGCCATTGACATGAATTTGCCTAATTCTCTTCTGAAGCCATCTAAGCCAGTGATAATTACTATCATAATGTGGCAGTGAATTCCATGAGTCAGTGATGACTTTTGTGAAGCACTTGCTTTTGTCTGTTCTGAAAGTGTAGGCAATCCATTTCACTGGATGACCCTGCATACTAGTGTTATGAAAAACGGTAAACCACTTCTCTCTTGTCCTTTTTCTACTTTTGTATGATAAAAGTACTTTCTTGTGCTGGTCCAAGTGCAACATGTTATACAGTTGGGAAACAGCAAGACCTTTGAAGAGGTCTTGAAAAGAGGTCATTAGTCTTAAGGTAGCTGTCATAAAGACCCTGTTTCATTTATGTGGAAAGCATATGTTCTGCCAATGTGCCCCTCTGCATGGTTTATTTTTGATCTTTAATTCTTCATAAGGAACACTAACATGTTCCCAGTATTGGAACACTATTAGAAAATAGAGACGATACTCCAACATTGTTTGGGAAATTGCTACTCTAAGGAAGAAGATACTTACTGTTTCAACCCTGTTTTACTTGAAGGGAGTTGCGGTTCCTTCCTTTATCTCTCTCATATAAAGAATTGTGCAGACTGATAAAGGGTAGTGCTTAATGGCCCTACACGTTGGGGCAATTTCTTTGGCACCTGTTCAGTAGTCATTTAGATGAATTTGGTTGCTTGGTCAAAAACAAAAATCTGATGGGTAACTTGCAATGCAGATTTATACTTTGCTAATTAAGATTATTCCATGGAGAATATAATATTCTAGCTATTTTGCCTCTGAAAAGAAGAAAAATGCACTTGACTAATGAAAGGATAATACTGTGTCTCCACCTCCAACCCACCTCAATAAATTTCCTTTCTTAACCATGCTGCCTTTGCTTTGAAGAACAGTTTGAAAAGTTCTGGCAAATTATGTTTATCTGTCTACCGTTTAAGAAAAGATTTTCCTAGCACTGAAGAAAATCCATTAATCATGCCATATCTACTCCTGATGCCTAATACAGTATATTTTAGGTGATGCCAGGACATGTCCCTTGATTATATTTCCCATTTATATTTCTTACAGCTCAAAAGCCAGGCTTAGCTGCTGTGTGTTTCTCTGATCCTCCCTTGGTCCTTTCTTACACTTTGGAGCAAAATTAGTACCCTTGCAAATCCTTTAGTTTCCTCCTCTGCATTAACAGGCCATCTGCAATATCTGTCAAAGGCATCCCCCACTTCATTTCCCTTGCTACTTCCTCCAATGTTTGGAATGTTGTACATCTGGGCCTAGTGCCCATACAACTTTTAACTCCTTGTTTTTTGGGAGTTTGAAGACTTCAATAGAAAAATGCTACCTTATCTTGAAATCAGGGAATACTGCTACTTTTCCTATGCCAATTTTTGTAGTGTCTGCTACGAATCTTGGAAAAATCTTTTCTTGATGCCTCTTGTAACCACCACCCAACCAAGAACCAACACTTTACAAAGCATTACCTTATCTTAGCACCTATTAGGAGATCTGGGGTTTGAATCAGGAATCCCCTAGTGCCAGGCTGCAAGGGGCAGCCCAATCCTAAACTGTGCTGGATCAGGCAGGCCAGTGGGCCTGCGCCGTATCCAGAACAGCTTCCAAGGCAACTGGAGTCTCCCCGCCACAAGGGCACAAGGGAGGGTGTTCCAGGGCAGGAGGGAGGGGTATAGTGGGGGCGCAGAATCGTACTGAAATTATTGGGAAATACTGTGTGCAGGAAAATACATGATTGCCACCATCAATATTCTGCACAATCAAACATGATACACTGTAATCAAAATATAATTTGCATGTATTTAAGATATGCATTTTGTCTCTCTAGTTTATGAATGAGCTTGTAAATGTGGTTATACTTAATGCTGATTTCACAATCTGAACAGTTTGATGCAACCAATCATCAAATTCCAGAAAGATGGCCTGACCAGTACCTTAACACTTGTCATCAAGATGGTAGTGAATTGATACAAGCTGTACTAGTTTATGAAGGCATTTGGAGTTGCTCTTTAAAAATCTGTTCCTCTTATACAGTAGATTGAGCAAGAACAAAATCAACATAGTTAGCACAGCTCTAACCCACCCACGATGACCAATAAATGTTGGAAGGTATTCAAAAAAATATTTGTAGATAAAAGAGTTTTCCCCCTGTGGCATATCATCTTCAAAACTAATATGGAACATTTCCATGTATTCTGTTCAGTACCATTTTCTGCAATGTTTCAAAAAATACATTCTTGAATGTGACGAGACAGCCTGACAGCTAAATTAAATTAACGTAACTAAATTAACCTTAAGTTCATCAGTGCAAAATTCATTAAAAGGGGGAACCATCTGAATCAAGTCATTGTGTCTGATTTGTTTAAGTTAATGGAAAAGCTATTCAATGTTTTATATGAAACTGTCGTTCTTCCTTGAAAGGTAGCCAAAAATCTTATGCTCTGCTCGTGTTTGGAATTATGTGAATTTTTCTTGTTGAATTTTTAGTTTTCTGTTTCCTAATCATGTCTAGTCATTGTTTATTTCTCTCCTTGGAAGCCTAGTAAGCCATACTTATTTACAACCCACCAAGAGAAACAGCCCACCAGCCTTATACTCTGGCCTCCCAGGTACCCAGCAACCCTGTTTGTTGTGGTCTCAGGAAAAAATAGGAGGATAATTGAGCACCAGGTGGGCCACCATAGGGAATATAACTCAGGGCGCAATCCTAAACTGAGTTAGGCTGGCATAAGCTAAGCCCGCAAAGTTTGGCCAGCACAAGGGACACTGTAAAGTGTGTTTGGATCACTCTCTGAGTCAGGGAGGCCAGCACACAGACGTGAGCCATCTTCTTTGACTCCGAGAGTAAAGGATAAAGGTAGGTAAAGGATCTCAAGGAACGTGTGATGGGAACGACATTCAATCTAAGAACCTGGAAAGCTGTTGCCAGTTAGGCAACAGCTAGATGGACAGGGCTAGATGGACAAATGTTTTGGCTCAGTATATAGCTGCTTCATATGGTGAACAGGTTGTGTTGAACTTGCTGGGTCACAAAATATACAAGCCTGTAATAAGCGTTCACTTCTACATCCAATTTACTTTTTCCTTAAATGTTTTGCACATGCCAAAATCATTTTGCAGGACAATGTGCTGCTCTCCTCATGAAACATAATAACACGAAACGATCCTGAGATTGTACAACAGATTGTGGCACTTGAATTTGCAAGAGGCTGATGCCATTTTTAAACAGTCCCCAGCATTTTAAAAATAAAATAAAAATAAACTAATATATTGAAAAGAATGTTTCTAGCTCAGCCTGATTCACACAGCACTAATTTTCTACTTGCAGGTTGTTTTGTTTTACACACTAGACCAGCAATTTTCAACCACTGTGCCACAGCACACTGGTGTGTGCCGCAGATGATTCCCAAGTGTGCTGTGGGACTTTGGAGAGGGCCATTGGGCATGAGAGCCCCCTGCCAGCAGCATGATGTGCCTTGTCAACTGCTAAAAAAACTGCTGGTGTGCCTTGATAGTTTGTCCTCTTACCTCGGGTAAAGCCTCTGCAGCTGCAGTGGGGCTTCAGGGATTTGCACCAGTGATATTGCTGGTGTAAAACCGAGCCACCCCATCTCAGGGCTTCCAAGCCCTGGAAGGGGAATAGGACACGGTGATAGCTGCGGCCGCCATTTTCACCCCCTCCCAGGCCTGATCCACCCCTCCCTACCCTGAAACATTTCCTCCTGCCCCTTGCATGCCAGTGAAGCACTTACCTGTTCCAACAGGCTCAGCACAGGTCTCTTAACTGGTGGCGGCAGCCTAGCACCAACCTTACTGCCAGTACAGTGTGCCTTATGGTGTGTATACAACAGTGTGTACACCCATCCTTTTGGATTGGGCCATCCATCATTTAACTCCCTCAAGAGCTTACTGCCTCACTGTGTTG
This sequence comes from Lerista edwardsae, assembly GCA_029204185.1. Lineage (NCBI taxonomy): Eukaryota > Metazoa > Chordata > Lepidosauria > Squamata > Scincidae > Lerista > Lerista edwardsae. The sequence goes on from JAJKFI010000008.1 coordinate 30,428,995, forward strand.
CATTTATAATGCATAATTGGCCAAAGGCCTGTAAAAAGGATTCAGAGAAAGGAATGTTCCAAATGTATCTGGATCCTGTATATATTTGTACCAGAAGACTGATAAATCCACGCTTGCACAATGCATTAGTCATCCTTATTGCGTGAAGGTAAAGGCAGTTACCTTGCATAAAGGGTTAAGTGGACCTGAGAATATGTGCTCTAAAGCTAGATATCCTTGAGAGCCAAAAAATAAAATAAAAAATGGTATGTAGATTGTGGGACTTGGGCCTGCATATTTGAGTTTTTGAACATAAACAGCAGCTGCATGAATCCCAGGTCTAGCTAGGAACTATGGTGGGAGGTTGAATCCTTTGCTTCCCTGTGTTTAGAGAAGGCACACCACAGCTGCTGCTATTTGTCCTAGTACAAAAGTTCCCATTCTTCCAGTACCAAAGTTCCAAAGAAAGTTCCAAATGAGCAGTTGTGTTGTGAGTGAGTGAGAGCAAGAGAGCAAGCAAGCAAGCTGGCCAATGCAGGAGGGGGCAAAGGGTTGACAGCTCATGATTCAGATCCAGATTCATGATCCACCAAGCTATATTTACATGTACAAAATCAAACATACATGCTCCAAGCACCTATTCTGCATATCTTTAGTTTGGCCCTCAGTGGGAGAAGGCCATAAGAAAATGCGGACAGTTACTGTGAATGACTAGGGTCTATCAGCCATAGGTCGTCCCTGGGTTCTCATACCTCCTTGAAGTGAAGATGATTTCTGCTGACTTCCAGGGGAAGGGAAGGAACAGTTAATGCTGGGAAAGGGAGGCAGCAGAAACCTTCCAGCTCAACAACACCAGAACACTTCAGGTTATGATGACTATTACACTTGGGAAAGTTAAAACTACTGTACTTTATATCTTCATGTCATTGCCACTTTTTTTTGAACTGATGCTGCTCTGAACCTGTAACAGCAACCAGATATGTAAAAATAAGTAGGTGAAACTTTTCCTAACATGCATAAAGTAATGGAAAAAGGTTCACCTGTTTATTTCTGGGTATTGTAGTTTGATGGGGATGTAGGCTAGGGAATTCTCCAGTAGTAATCCAAGCCCTGCCCTGTAAACACAATCCTCTGGTTTCCCTAGGAAGAGGGAATGATTATTTAAGGAGTTATAGTATGGATGTCTCCAACATCATAGGCAACTCTGATGAACCAGGAGCTAATTGTGACAAGGACAACAGGAGGGTAGTACTGACTACTGTTCATCTGGAATAAAATGCAATGATAATGTTAATGCCCCAGACTAAATTATGACAAACAGAAAAAAAGAAGAAACCGAATGCTCCCTTTGTCCAACAGTTTGTTAAATTCTTTGTGGGCTCGTGCTCTACCAGCCTGTGAGTGCAGTTTTAAGTTCAAGCCGAGTTCAATGACAGCTATCAAAAGCAGAAGTCTTATCTCAATGAGGATATTGTTTTCCAGCTGTAGTCATGCTATCTGTTGGCAGCAGCTCTTTTCTGAAATCTCTACAACTCCCTGAGTAAATAAGTAGATTCCTGATGCTGTTCCAGTTCCAAAATATGCCTTTGAAGGGCTTAGCCAGCAAGCCGCAATGATTTCCCCCCATCAAAATGCATTCATGTGATGCTCTTCACACACTCCTGCGGGTAGGTAAGTACACTGTGTGATGAAGAAATCGGACAAAAGCGTATTTATTTTCCAAAAAGACCAAAACAGTTTATAAAAATATGGAATAATATAAGAACTTCGTGAGGGCACTGACACAAAGGTACTTGTACCTTCCTGGCAAGAGCATCTTACTGCATGAAAATGTGAGGTACTTGGGGTGCTCTCTCCATGTCACAAAAGGGGGTCATTTTGCCATGTTAGTGTGGAAGCTTCCCTCTGAAGAGGCTTTGGAGCTTGGATTATATATCTAGGACTGCCAATCTTTCAACACTGGCTTGGAGTGTACATGAAAGAGAATGAATCTCCACAACTTTAGGGTCAATTAATACATTCTATTAATGTAGTGGGCTGACATAAGTCCCTTATGCTGGCCCAGCATGGTTCTAAATGTATAAAAGACCCCTGGATTTTAGAAAAAAAGTTGAGTATGGGTAGGGGAAAAAACTTGACAATGCTTAACAAAATTAGTAATGCTTTGGAGAAAGTATACAGAAATGTTCCCCTACTCCCAGGATACTAGAATCAGATATCAGCCTGCTGCTTTCCTTTAAAAACCTGGACTGCTTTTTCTTCCCTTGCAGTAGTAAAAGAAATACCAATTGCCCTATGAGAAGGAAAAGAAAGGAAGGTGTAATGATTTTATGATTTTATGTACCACTGTATTTGTAGTCCTTTTTTGATGGGAATTGTTGCTTTGGAGACCTGTTGCTTTCAAGACCTTGGAGAAGGCAGAAAGGAGGGATAAAGATCCCCACAATAAATTAATTCATGTAATCCCAATGAAATTGATCTGTAGTAGATTTAGGAGGGGTACAGCAAGGTACCTCTTCACACAATATGTACCGTAATTAATAGCACAAGCCTGTGCATATCAATTCAAAAATAAACCTAAGTGAGTTCAAAAGGCCTTACTCCAGGTAAGTGCATATAGGATTATAGTCTGTTAGTACTAAGACCAAATGTCCCCACCTACTTTATCTCCCTATACTATTGGCAGGTTGTGGAGCAGCCTTATGTGTAAGGCTGAATGTAGTCCTTTTCCTTCTGTCAATCATTTTTCTTCAAGCAGAAGTTACCTAGAACAACTACATGATGTTACATGATAGCATATTATCACTGTGATGGGGTTTCTGGGTGTAAAAAAAAGGAAGAAAAAGTTGTTTTCTAGTCCCAGTCAGGGAAGTTACAACTGAATGAAGTGTGCACAGAACTGTAGCCTTTACTAAATTCATAAAAGACAGATCTATCAGGGGTTATTAACCAAGACAATTAAATTGAACTGCCATGTTCAGAGAAAATGTTCCTTTAAATGCTGTGTAAAAACAGAGAAAGGCAGTATAGAAATACTATAAATAAGTAAATACTGGATGCTAATGACAAACAGAAGAGGAAGACTGTCATCTTCATGTCCTGCTCCCAGAGGCATCTCGAGAGCCAGATGCAGGCCTAGATGGCTCTTGCTCTGAGGTAACAAGACAGTTCTTAATCTGAACATGCAGACAGTCCCATGGTCTCAGGACCAATGCATTTTCTCATAGAAGGCAATAGGCAGGCCCACACATACCAAGTAGCTTAGACAAGAAGAAGGGAAATTTCTGCTTGATATCACTTCTGCCAAGTGAAACCAGCAGGCAGACTTTGGCTGAAACATTTCAGCACACACAAGCGCCCACACACACACACACACAACTCTTGCCTTTAGGCTATGTAATTTCGTTGACACAGTGATTGGTAGAATAAATTGGTTGCCAACAAAAACAAACAAAAATACACACCATTATGCAACAGATTCCGACAGGGCAGGTGGTAGCAATGAGAAAGCACGGTATGCCAAATGACAGCCCTGGATGAGTTCTGAATTATTTAATGAATCAGGCTCTTGCTCATGGAAATTCATGCCACAACAAATGAGTTGGTAAGAGATCTTTGTGAAACAACAAATTAACATGGCAATTATTCTGGAATTTATCCAATATGGGAGTCATTTCTCTTTGGTATGATAGGGAGGGACAAAATTAGTGGTAAAGAACATTGTATCTAGACGACTCTTGTTTCAGTCCATGCTATCTCCACTTAAAGGATCTCAGAACAGGAATAGAAAAGAACTCAGTACAGTCTGTTCCAGTGCAAGTTAGGATTGCACTCTTAATGGATTAATTTGTTGAAGGGCAGGAAACAGAAAGTGGCAGCACAACCCTGTGCATATCTACTCAGAACTAAGTCCTGCTGTGTTTAATGTGCAAAGGAAAGTGTGCATAGAATAGCAGCTAGGTGTCAATGGGAAATGTTCACAATAGGGAGAGGTGAAAAACAGTGTGCCCCAAGGACTGTTCTTGGGACCAGCGCTGCATGTGATGGATCAGGAGAGAGACCTTGGGGTGCTGGTGGACAGCTCAATAGAAGTGACCCTGTGTGTAGCAGCTGTGAAGAAGGCCAATTCTATGCTCAGGATTGTTAAAAAGAGATTTAGGGCGCAATCCTAACTTGGAGTTAGGCCAGCACAGTTAGGCCAGCAAAGTTTGGCTGGCACAAAGGCCACCGTAATGTATGTTTGGACCACTCTGGGAGTCAGGGAGGATGGAGTACGTCGGTGTGCTGGCCTCTCTGACTCTGAGAGTGGTCCAAATGCGCTTTATGGTGTCCCTTATGCTAGCCAAACTTTGCTGGCTTAACTGTGCCAACCTAACTCCAGGTTAGGATTGTGCCCTTAGAATAAAATGGCTAATATTGTATTTTTGTTCCATTGTACAAATAGATGGTAGGGCCATGTCTGGAGTAATGTGTCCAGTTCTGGTCACCACAGTGGAAGATACAGTGGAAAAGGTGCAGAAGAGGCAGTGACCAAATTATTAGTGGGCTGGGGCAACTTCCTTATGAGGAAGGCCACTATGTTTGGGACTTTTCAGTCTAGAAAGAAGGCACTTGAATGGGGAAAATGAATGAGACATAAAATTATGCATGGAATGGATAAAGTGGACAGCTGGAAGTTATTCTCCCTCTTGTGCAATCCAAGAACCAGGGATCATCTGCTAAAATTGACTGGCAGGAGAGTCAGAATAGATAAAATAAAGTATCTCTTTACTCAGCATGTAATTAATAAATGCTTTTAAAAGGGAATTGAGGAAATTTATGGAGGAAGAGTCTACAAAGGGTTACATGTCATGATGACTGTATGTATCGTTTTAGAGGCAGCCCATCTCTGAACACCAGGAGCAAGGCAGGATACAGGTAATATGATACAGTTATCTTTATTGCTCCTAGAGGCATATGGTGAACCACTGTGAGATACTAGATGAGCCATTGACCTGATACAGTAAGGCTCTTCTTATGTTCTTAGGTACACAACTTGAACAGGTGATAAACAGCAATACATAGATTTTCTCTATTATATAGGTTTTTCCAGTAGAGGAAACCAGCTTAATGCTGCCTTTTTTAAGAACATAAGAACATAATTAGAGCCCTGCTGGATCAGGCCAAGGCCCATCTAGTTCAGCTTCCTGTATCTCACAGCAGCCCACCAGGTGCCCCAGGGAGGCATGAGACAACAAGATGTTTTTTTTTGTTTTTCATCTTGCAATTATTTTGCTGTCTTTAGGCTTTTTGAAATGGAACATTGCAAGCTGCCCAAAATGAAATTCAAACAAGACTAAGATGATTATAGTGAGTGGCAGTAGAAGGGGAAATGTAGACTGTCACTGGACCTAGTGACTCTCATCTATGCCTTTCTAACTTGTAATCACAAGAATAGACCACTGTTCCAACAACATGGAGCTGCTTTCAAAAGTTTGTAATCTTCAGCTGATTTGGAATGCAACAGATTGCTTTCTACTTTAATGCCAGTTGAAACAGTAGAAATGTCACATGCTGCAGTACATTCCTCCCTGAATTGTTCCTAAGTTTTCAGTGTTCTGTTGGTTTAACCTGTTAGATAACTGAAAAATGATCCTCTTTCCTTTTGAAAGACTAAAGTGGTGCTCCCAAATAATTTGGCCACACTTTTATATTTTTAATACTAGTATTGACAAAAAGTGCACAAGGAGGGCAAGGGCATTCCTCACACAGGAGGGAATGACTTTTCTAAGATGTTGCCTGCTGCAAAATCCAAGTATACTTTTTCTCTTAAACTATTGTTTTACCCACATGCAAATGATGCAGATTTAAAAATTGATGAAATCCTACATACACATACCTGAGAGTTCCATTAAATTTATTCTCCTTGTTTCTGAGTAGATACCCACACTGTATCCACTGAGTATACAGTGGTGAGCAGCACTGTACAGCTGCTCGCCTATATGTTCTTTCCTGAGAGTAAGCCCCATTGAATACAATGAGATTCACTTCTGAGTGAGCATGTGTAGGACTTCTCTATAAGAATTCGAATTGGATAACAACAAGGGAGGGGTCACATTTAAATGGTCTCCCGTTAAAGTAACTCTTCCTGCATGAAAAGTTAGCATGTTCTGAAGAAAGGTTTTTACTTAGCCAAGATTCTAGATTTCTATATAATTTTTTTAAATTGATGGGGGAGTATTCAAACCTCTCATGGAGTGATACAATCTAGGAAGGGTTGCACCACATTACAGTTGGAATGGGCTCTTAGTGACTAGTACTGGAATGGCGAGTTCTGCATTTTAATATCGATGCTGGATCTATTCTATTACTCACCCTGAGTCTCGGAAAATATCAATTACAAATTGAAGACAAACATTATTTTGTTTTCGAGCTGCTGACCGGAGGGCAACAAGGGCTGGAATTTTTTGCTGTTGTTACCAGCTTCAGTGTTCTTAATATCCCATTCAACAATTTACTCTGCTGGCTGCAGGTTCACACATGAAATACATTAATGGGCCTGAAGTATAAATTTCATCACTTTAGTGAGCTAGTTAATTTGTTTTGATACATAAGGTATGCCAAAAACGTTCTTTTTGGTAAGAATTTTTTTTTTTTGGCAGAAATATAAGGTAAGGGCTTCATTCACTAACAAAAGTATTGAACATCATGGTCAAACAAATATGGCTGCATCCAGTAGTGTCATTCACAAACGAGCTGCCGGAACGCGAGGTGGGAATTACCGCCTGATTGGCTGCCCGTTTGTGACGCGTTGCTGCCTGCCCGACCGCTGCGCGGGCACCCCTGGCTTCGGAGGGGGTGCCCGCTTGCCTGGGGGGCGTGCTGGGTGCCTAGGTGAGCAGCGGAGGGAAGCACCACCCGGAGGGAGCCCCTGTGGCGGGCGGGCAGGCGGCGACGCATCACGGACTGCCTGTCAATCAAGTGGTAAGTCCCGCCTCGTGTTCCGGCAGCTCGTTTTTGAATGACACTACTGGCTGCATCTGTGTGAACAGATGAAGAGAGACTAGTATGTTTTCCCTAATGGGTCAAATAGCAGTTCAGAAGTGGGATGGGACTGTAACAAAGAACATGGCCTGGTTGGTAAAACTGTTAACCCTTTCCCAGTGCTGCAACTCTATTCTGATTTCGCCAAGTGCAGCCACTTTTAATGTTTGCTAAAAAGAAAGCAGGGAAGATTCTGATCATGATCCCACATCACATTAAGGGCACAATTCTAACTTTCCAGCACCGGGGTAAGGACTATGCAACTCTGAGGTAAGGGAACAAACATTCCTCTTCTTTGAGGAGGCCTCCATGACTACTACTCCACTGCAGGATGCAGCACATGCCCCATTGGCACAGCTATGTCAGTGCTGGAAAACTGGTTAGGATTACGCCCTAAGTGTGCTCTCAAAGCCAGAACAAATAAGAAGTAGGAAGCATGTGAACCACTGTATTGGACATGGTGTCAGCAGTGCCCTCCCTGTTGATTCCAGAACACACAGGGTTAACTCCAGAACTCCTCTGGAGCACAGCTGTAGCCTAGGCAGGCTAATGAGGGCTGGTTAAAGGCAGAAGTGCTGAGTCACTTAGCAGGTGCAGATGGGTGTGGCTGATTAGCTATAGTCTGCCTAGCAACAGTCTCTGATAGGCCTGCAGATGTATACATGTAGAGGCAGGAGCAGCACAGCAGTGTGGGGTGTGGTAGGAGCAAAGTTTGGTGGAAGTGGAGAGTCTGGACCGACAAACCTGTATGTGACCCATGTGCATGTAGTACTGACTACGAGCTTGGATTCTGATTTGGCTTGGCGCAACTTGGACCTGCTGGCTTGGGACTAACTTTGAGTGGCGTGGCTGCTGTGCTTAAAGAGGTAAGGCCCGGTCGTGTTCCCTCCATTACTGCACCAGGGCTGCTTAAAGGGGAAACCAGTCAGCCTAGTGTGGGCATCAGGGCCCTCAGGGAGGCCCAGCAGGAGTTTCTGGCAGAACAACTACCTCCTGATTTTTTTTAAAGGTCAAAATGTCAGCATGACAGCCAGGGCTACAAATTTGATATATTTGAGTTATAGCAGGATGGTAACCCTTTGCTCACAAGCTATTTTCCTAATCAAAACCACACAATTCTGCAAGGAGAAAAGGAGCAGGAGAGGCAAAAATGAAAAAATGGCATTTGGGGAACAGATAAAATACCCCATCCCCTTGTTCTTTATTGATAATCAAAAAGTGAACAGTGATGGAGCCATGTATTTCTCCCTGAGGAAGCAGTTCCACTTTGTGAACAGTGATAGTTCTTACTCCTTCCAGTAATCTTCAACGCAGCTCTGAGACAAGAGGCAGCTAGATAAACCAGCTAGATAGACAAGAGGAAGGTCTCCCTGGCAACTTGCTGAGCTACTGTAGGCCAAGCATACTTTAAGGAATACATGTTCGATTTAATCACACGGCAGAAGCCCTGTTCCTAAAAGATGCTGAATTGTTTTTTGTTTTTTTTAGCCTGGCCTTGACTTCCAAGGGCATTTCTTCAATACAAATGTGTGTCTATTCTATACCAATTTAATGGTCATGGCCAGAGCTGGCTCAAGGCCTTCTGACACCTGAGGCAGCACACTAAATGCTATGATACCAATGATGTCCTTACCCAGTGCTTTGCTAACCTCTGCTCTTCCCACACTCCACCGTTCTAGCAGCTCAGCACTCCCCTCTGCCACATTGCTTCGTCCTCCTTCCTGCTCTTCCTTTTCCAATTCAAGGTGTGAAAGGAGAAGGAGGAACAATGCAGGCAAGCAGATAGACAGAGATGGGTGCCTTCCAACCAACTTGCTGCCTGACTACTTCAGTTTGATGGCTAGGCCAGCCCTGGTCATGGCTTCCTTGCACTAGAACTATAGTTCTCAAGGTTCCTAGAAATGACTGTTAAACCAGCTCACCTTTAGCATGGGAATTCTACAGTGGTGTTTTTTTAAGGACAAAAGACACTTCATTGACAGCCCAATCCTGAGCATCCCGGCACCCAGGGGAGAGCTGTGCCAAAATGGCTACCGCTGAATTTTATGGGTGCTGCAGCAGCCTCTGGAGTGTTCTCGAGGGAAGGGGGCATTCATCCCTTTACCCCAAGTAAGGCCTTGGCCCCCGCACTGGGTCTACTCGAGTCTGTGCCCGATATTTGGCGGGCAGACTTGAAAAGCCCCGTGCCGGGCTGCCTGGCCCAAAGCAGGGCATAGGATCCAGCGGTGGAGGCCTTGACCGGTCCCATGCCCCGCCAGGGCCCAATCCTCCCCACCCTCACTCAGTTCTATTTTTTTATTTTGTAAATAATTTTTCATTCCAGATATGGGTAGGGGAAATATAAAAAATTACATAGGAATAAGGGGTACATAGGAAAATACATTGGGCATCCATTGGATAACAGCAGTACACTTTCAATAGTTACACATCTGACCTCCTGATCTTGTTTGCTCCTACCTAATTACATACAGCTATAATATCTACTTCTAACTAAATTTCAGCACATCCATTCATCTTCCTCTTTAATTTCGTTCATCCCACCATTCATAAAACAGTTTCCAGATAATATTGTCTATTTTTCCATCTTTCATTCTTTCTGTCAACATATCCAATTCAATCATCTCATAAATTTTCCCTATCAACATCTCTATTTTAGGTATTTCCATGTTTTTCCACATCTGCGCAAATAATAATCTAGCTGCTATAATAATCTAGCTGCTATATTTACATGAATTAAAGGTAAAGGTTTCCCCACGACCGAATGGTCTAGTCGTGACCGACTGTAGAGAGCAGTGCTCATCTCTGTTTCAAAGCCTGTAGAGCCAGCGTTTTGTCCGAGGACAAGCTTCCGTGGTCATGTGGCCGGCATGACTATATGCCGTGGCGCACGGAACGCTGTTACCTTCCCACTGAAGTGGTCCCTATTTATCTACTTGCATTTAGGTGCTTTCGAACTGCTAGGTTGGCAGGAGCTGGGACAAGCAACGGGAGCTCACTCCGTTGCGCAGTCTTGAATTCCCAACCTTCCGGTTGGAAAGCCCAGCAGCAGCAGTTTAACCTGCTGTGCCACCACGTTCCATTTACATGAATTAAGACATTTAGAATTAAGATAATAATGAATTAACTTTTTTTTAGTAATGCTATTAGACATGTCTTAATTCATGTAAGAATTATTGGTATAACATGTAATAGAAACAATTGTGGTTCAAAGGGAATTATACATTTCAGTATCAATTGTAAAATGGCATGTACCCCTTCCCCAAACTCCTTTGCCTCACTCAGTTCTACACCCTCCTCACCTACCCCTGCCTCGAATACACTTACGACTGGCCGGCACTGCTGTAACGCTGGCCAGCCTTTGGCCCGGCTCTGAGGCCCACTGCTCCTCCTATGGTGCTACAAACATGCTTTAAGGCACCTTCACAACACTTAGAGCTGGCAGCATGAGTGTACTGCCGGTGTTAAGGGCTTCAGTATTAGGCCCTAAGAGATCTCAGAATTTTGTTATGGTGTAGAAAGGCTTTGTAAGTCCTTAAGAATATTTTATCCCGTTAGCACTATAATGTAGAAAAATAAGTGTATAATGCATGCTGTTTTCCCTGGTGTCCTTTTCGTTGAGCTTCAGAGATAAGCTTTTTTCCTTTCTAATTATACCTAAAAACTGGATATCTCCCCACTATACTCTCAACAAGAGAACCCACTTTTATTCTGTTTTGAGATCAACAACAAGGCAGCAAATAAAATCCAAAAATATTAATTAGTATGGTACCTATTTTATAATTACCACAAAGAGGCCAAACTACTCAATTACTCTATAATTTGCAAATCCTTTTTGCATTTTTAGTTTAGTCAAAACATACATTGAATAAGATTGGGAGGAAACAATTCAAGCTTATAGGATGGCTCCTTAATATACTGAATATCTGAAAAGATCCGGTTTTCGATTGTGAAACCGGAAGTGGGTCTTGATAGCTTCCCCCCCCCAATGTTTCTGAGGCTTGGGGAGCCCTGAGGAGGCATCTGCAGGGCTCCCTGCACCCCCAGGACAACAGCACTTCAATTGATAAGTAGACTGATGCCTGTCACCCTAAGCAGCAGCATGATTCTGGGGATCGCGTTGCTGCCTTCTCTCCTCCCCCGCAAGCACTTACAGCAGGTCAAACTCTTCCAGAGAGTTTGAAAACTGCTGCACTAAATGATGCTGGCTTTCTAACTTCTGATGCAAGGGAAAATTCTTAAAGTGGAGAATCTATTCCAAAGTAGGGGGGTTGCTTTGCTAAATAGGAAGAAAAATCAAGCCTGATTTTTTTAAATTGTAGTTTACAGAAATTTCTTTGTACCTAGAAATGAAGCATAGCTAGTCTCCTTGTCCTATCTATGGGGCAGGGCAGGAGAAGCAGGAGCCAGGAGAAGGACCGGGCAAGGAGGAGAATGCAGAGCAAACATTGCAAAATCACTTCTTTTCTTCCATTTTTCAATCTTACAATCTCTCCCCCCCCCCCACCCGCTGCCATGCCAATCAGATAGGCAAGCTGATGCTGGGTCTTAAAGCCTGCCACCACAAACAGAAACAACTGCATGTTCCCCACTTCCTCTTTCCTCCCTTCCTCTGGACTATTCCATTGCACAGAAGGAGGGAATGGCACACAGTACTACACAAGCACCTTGTAGATCTCTGCAAAAACAGTAGCACAGTTCAAATTCTTTACCCCGTTTATCTTTTCTGCAATCAATTTCCAGGGCAATCAGTCTCCAGGGCAAACTCCTCCTTACGAGCATCAGTCCCCAAGTTTTACCCCCCCCCCACCATCTTATACGAGGGTCATGGAACATTCAATGATTTTTGTCTGAAAACCTGCCCTCAGCATGGCTCAGTACCTCACGGCTTTTAGGCGTTAGGAGAGGCCAAGGGCTGGATGAAGAGCTTCCACAGGCTGCATCTGGCCCCTGGGCCTTAGGTTCGACACTCCTAGTTTAGATTGTGAGCCGTCTTGGGACAGTTTATGTATTTCATTTTTTAATGTAAACTTATTTGTAAACTTTTTGTTAAAAAGCAGCTTATAAATATTTATAATCATAGTAAAAGGTTAATTTGGGATAGGAGAAAAAGAGGGACAAGGTAAAGGATGGAAATAAACTTTTTTTTCTTCACCAATTGAACATTTTCACACATTCCCTTCTGTAAGAGCTTTATCAATCAGCTAACTTAGGCCTGGAAAATATAAGAAAAACTGATTCAATACTGAAGCCCTGGGCTAGCACACTCTTGGTCCATTTTATGATGAAACAGATTATTGTGTCATGGATGTGATACTTTTCAGTAGTCATCAAGTGCTGTTCCACCCAGAACAAACATCAGTTTGCTGACCTTGTGCACCAGAGTGCAATATTCAAAGCATTTTATTGTCCAGTTCAAAAGACTGGTATAGTAACAGAGATAATCGCTCCAATTCAAAGCCAGTGTACACATGGTGCTTCTGCATGCATGGGCATTCATTTCAATACAGGAAAATACAGTTATGGGCAGTGATGTCATTCAGGGGGAACCGACCAGAACGGGCGTTCCGGATCCTAACGGGCTCCATGGCTGCTTCCGGATTTTTTGTTTTTTCAACATTTGAATTTGAACTCAAAAGTGAGTTGCTGTTCCTAAATCATTTGAATGACACCACTGGTTATGGGCCAATCCTATAGGGCTGTAGTGTTGCTGGAACTAGCATTTGCCAGTGGTAGCTGCTTTATGGCATCGCAAAATGCCTCCTGTGGCAGTGAGGAGGAGAAAAGGCTTGCTCACACAGACAAGCTATACTAGTGGAGTGGGTAGAACAGGGCAGGGATGGGTGGGAGGAGGTGGGTGGAATGCGGGGAGGGCTAGGGGCATGTTGGAAGCAGAGTGACTTGTGTTAGATGCTAACCCTTCTGGAGCACATTGATAATCCCACTTTGTCTCCTTGGACTTGTGCCAGCTAAAGAGCTGATGCAGGTCCAAGGAAACCCACTGGTAGTTAAAAGGCTTAAAAGGGTAAGGAAAAATGTTTTTCCTTCCCCCTCCCAAGCCTTCTGCACCATAGCATGCAGTGCAGCGTGTTTTATACGGCTGCATGCTATGGTGGGGGAAAAGCACAAGATTGGAGAATAAGCAACATACTTTCAAACATGCTGCCTTGGGAGGAGCCCTCATTAGTTGAGGGAGATACATACATCCACTACAGCTCACTACAATCAGGATGCATTGTTTTCCATTTTGTCCAGCTAATCAACCTATATGTTTTAACTTCTAGCATGGATTACATCAAAATAAGTGAGTAAATATATCTGTGTTATAAAAACAGAAGGCCCTTTGTATTCCAATAAGATTATAACAAGATGTCCATGGCATAAGTATTCATTAAGAAAAAAAACCTTAATTTCTTATACTCAGAGTGGAATATGAAAACAGGATCCAGTTTTGCTCAAGTCTGAGTGAAAATATCCTACATCTGTAGGCAATCAGAAGAAGTTGGATGACATGTTCAATCAAGAACATCAGAAAATAGGCTCAAGTATGACTATATGTATATGTCAGATGTTCCCCAGACAGCCTGTTGCAGCTTATCCTGTGAATTAAGTACTTTTAACAGGAATTAAGTTAATACACAATGGAGCTGTAAAGCACAAATCTCTTTTGCAAGCAATTTTCATTACAACATTGCATTAAATGCAGTGGTTCAGTTCAAATGTTGCTCCAAAATTTCTTGAGCATACTTTCCAGGGTAGAAAATGTGTACTTTTCTTAACGTGTTTTAAATTTATTCTATGTCTAGAGGTGGGAGAAAACAGTTTTATTTTTATTTTTTTGTGGATTTCAGTGTTTTCCAAAGATAGATGTGCAGAAATCAGTGCTGTGTGTTTTTATTCAAAATTTATATTATAATTATATATTGTAATTGCTTTAAAAATGTACTAAGTAAGTGATATCAGTGGTATAGTGTCAGCAGATGAAACCACATTCATAACCCATGGATACCTCCAATTAAATTATAAATAAAAACCAAATAAAACAGTTTTATTTTTTCCACATTTTTTTTGTTTTTAGCAAAAACGAGAAGTGCAGAATGGTATTAATGTATTTTTATTTTGTTATCACCATTTTCTCCCACCTCTATCTCAGGGACGTTTAATGTGGGGGTGGTGGGTGAGGCAGAATGGCCCTAGTTATTGTCCATGGAAAAGCGTCACAGCCACCCCTCCCACTTACACCGGAGGTGGTTCTTCTAACACCCAAGAAAGACGATGCAAGCAGAGCCTCTTCAGGTAAATGGGTAGGATGGCTGCAGTGCTTTTCCATGGACAATGACAGGGCAGTTGCCACCCCTGCACTGCAGGTCCCTGCTCTATCTATGCCACATGCTTACAGTATTAAACAATCAGACCAACAAATTATAAATACCTGAGGTTTACAACACCCCCTTGCTTCCCCTGGACGATAAAATTCTTGTGTGAATAACATCTTCAATGTTGTCTAAAAGCATTTCATTTAAAAATTTATCCCTTGCCTTTGTACACAGAAGGGTCTGTAAGTGTGGTTTCATATTTTAAAATACATCTTAAAATCAGAACCACACTATGCTACTTTCAGAGAACGCTCCATTTATTTACTTTTGAAACATTTCATATTAACCTGCTCTGCGACCTTGGCACTCTCAGGGCATTTCCAACATATTTTAAAACTGCATAGCTAATAAGAAAAAAAAAACTTTCACTAAATTACTAAATCAAGCAGCACCAGAACCCTAATAAAATGGAATTAAGATTTCTTGAAAAAGCCAGTGGGTTAAAAAAATTTTTTTTCACCTGGCATTGAAAGGATAACAGCGCCAAGTTATTTCTCTCCATGAGGAGAGAAATAAAAAAAACAGGTGTAAACACAGAAAAGGCCTATTTTCCAGTCATTATCTACCTCACTTTCAATGGCAGAGGGACTTGAAAAAGTTCTTTTAAGACAGATCTCAATATATGGGCAGCCATGATAGGTACACTAAGAGTCAAGGTGCAATCCTATCCAACATTCCAGCGCCGAACTTGAAGAGGCCTCTGTGACTGTCCTTTTATAACAGGATGCAGTGACTGCCCCATTGACATGGCTGTGTCAGCAGTGGAAAGCTGAATAGGATTGGGCCCTCAGGCACTTATTCTCCATTTTTTGTGTACTGGTAGGGGAAACTGCAACTCTACCAATTACTAACAGCATGGACAAGAATCCTTTGGTTCTGAGAGATGATCCTCAAGAACAGATCCCATGCTCTAGTTTCACACATATAAAGAAATCATTAAACATCATCTGACATGCTTTTTATGTGAAAAAAGACGTTAATACGAAATTGGAAAGGGAAGAGAGGCACATATAATTGTATAATTCAAACAGGCATTCTGGCCAAGGCAGGTTTAAATTCACATTACAAATCCATTTAAGCAAAATATATTTTAAAATATACCTACACCAAAGACCTAAACCGCTTTAACAGTCAGTCCTATCCAGGATTCATGGAAATTGCTGTGAGCAGAGCAGATAGGGATCTCTAACAGTGAATTCTTAGCACCATCCACATATGAAAATTTCCACAACTCTGGGGGAAACTATGACAATTGAACTGTTAGAAAACCTACACATATTTCTACCCAAAGGTTGCGGATCTCTGAATTCTACCTGATGCCACCTCAGACACTGCCTCTGCACTACAAAACCCTTCCACAAACCTTTACCATGTATGTTCCTTGCGCACTGCCGTGAAACCTGGTAAGGAGAGCAATGGCCTACTTCTAGCTCAAGTGAGCAGGAACAATTGCAGTGTGCATCGGCAGCAGGTTTGAAGGAAGTGGTGGCAGCACCACTCAGGTTGAAGGCACCCTGAATCTGCCCCCTCTTGGACCCTTTCAATCCACCACTTTTGCAACCTGCATCAAATGGCTGCATGGATGGGACAGTAGTTCACAGCATTAGACAGACCAAAGCCTCATGGCCCACAGGCTTTGAAAGAAAACAAGGAAGAGGACAAACTTGTACTCTTGTCTTTTCCCTCGTGCCAAGCAATTTCTGCTCTGATCCACTTTGAGAGTCCATTTGGATAGAGCATGTGGGTGTCTGGAGCTACCTTGTGATAGGCTGGTCTGTTGGCTCACTTGGCCCAATGTTGTCTGTTTTTCTTGGTGATGGTCCTTTGAGGTCTCTGGTGGGAGTTTTTCTTGGTCCTGCTATCTATAATCCTTTGACTGAGAATGCTGAGCATTGTACATGAGGACTTCTGCATGCAGCACACATGCACCACTAATTAGCTTCCAATACTTTGGATTTGAACTTTCAATTTGTAGATCTACACTGCAATCCAGTTTGAAATTTGCCATTGTTTTAAAAAAGCTGGCTAAGGAGCAACATTCATATGAGTGTACATCCACCAATCCCCAGTACAGGCAAAAAGTCTCAGGATATTAGCAATAGGTTTGTTGGGATTTTTGGGGGGGGGGGAGTTGCACAATGAGGGAACAAGGCTTGCAACACTGCTGTGAACTCTAGAGGCTGTTCCCCATTTTATTGTTTGCATAAATAGTTTACTTTAACATCTGTTCCTTCGGCATGTATCATTTTTGTGAAAGAAAAGACCTAGAGCCAAATTCTGCTTTTGATTCATAAACACTTGCCTAAGACAAGCCAATAGGGGATCCAAGTATACGTCAACAAACTGATCTTCCAAAACTTGGGCTATTCATTATTTTCATTCTTTGACTCAACCTAAAAACCCCTCCCGATCCAATTATGTTAAATGGTTAAGTGGTTAAGTAGTCGTAATTAATACAAGCTGTATTAAACAGCTGTGGTTCCTTTCTCAGCATTCACTGAGGCAGTGCCAATCTAATTTACTGACAAAGAAATCACTCTTAAGTTACCATCAATGGATGCTCTTTTGAGGTCTATTTTATGAATTAGAATTTAAACATGTTGAACAAAATCCTTATATTGGAAAACCCACTACCAAAACACCCCCAGGTTTTTAAGGGTTTCAAACTCTTGCTGAACCTGCCTTCTCCTAAGTGAAACCTTTGATCCATCTAGGTCAGTATTGTACATGCTGACAAGTATGTGCTTTCCAGGATTTCAGTCAGGGTCTTTCCCTGCCCTACCAGGAAATGCTTCTAGGGATCACATTTGGAATCTTCTGTATGCAAAGCATGTGTGCTACCACTATTCCCAGTCTGTTAGCAGGGCAAAGCTAAGTGCATTTCGCATCACACATTCAGGGCATAATTCTAACCACAAGCTGATAAAAGTAGGCCAATCGGCCTATCCCATATCCAGCCCAGAGTTGGGGCTAGCTGCAACCCTCCTCAGGGAAAGGGGAATCAATTCTCCTTCCCTCGGGTAACACAGAAGTGGCCCGAATGGGGCTACTCGGATCTGCACTGCCAAAATCACGGTGCAAATCTGAGCAGCCTGGATCGAGGCCTACTGTGCCCAAGTGCCAGGTCCTGGCTCCACCCCCTCCACAGGGCAGTTTGCCCACAGGCCCATCTGACCCCCACTCTGCCTACACTCACCGTTTCACCTCCACTTGCTATCCCCAACCCCCTGAGCCGGCTGAGCTTGGCTGGCCTTACTTGGATGCTGCCAGGCCTGGGTATTGGCACTGGGAGACAAGCACACATCCCTGTGCTAGCCTGTTCTCCTCAGAAGTCATCACAAATGCACTTTATGGCGTGTTTGTGACAACACTGGGCTGGCACAAGGGACTTATCTTGGTCTACTGAGCATTCTAGATTGTGCTCTCAGTCACTGATAAATTATGACAGAATAGGAAGTTTGCACAATTTGTGACCCACCAAGCAAAATGCCTTGTCTAACATAATTTTCCAGAGACTTGATAAATCTCATTTTGCTGCCTGCCTAGGATTATAAAAATACTATAATACTGTGCTAAACTTTGTTATTTATAAAAAGATTTATACTCTGTTCTTCTGCTTATATAAGCACTATAGTGACTAATAATTTTTAATGTTTCAAGATTTTAAAATGGTCAAACTGAAGATAGAAAGCAGAGTCACAGAAAGACAGACCAACCACATTAAACCAGAATTTGAAGCCAAAGTTCAATCATGGTTTGCGAATCATAGTTAAAGCACAGCTCTGGATTCAGACGAGCCATATTTCTGCAGCTTAAACAAACATAATGCTGACAGGTACAACCAGAGGAAATAAGGAGAGGAAGGAGTGTTCAGGATTAGATTGAGGGCACAATCCTAACCTGGAGTTAGGCTGGCACAAATTAGGCCTGCATCGTTTGGCTGGCATAAAGGCCACCGTAAAGCATGTTCCCTATAAAAGGTTTTGTCACATACTGGTGGGCCTGAAATACCTGCAGATTTGGGACCCGTGGATTTCAGAATCTGTGGGTTCCAAACCAGCTGATTTGAGTCCACCCCAACCCTCTGAATGCAACTAGAGATGTGTTTCAGTCATGCCCACAGGATGTTCTGAGGGCCAAAAACAAAAAAACTGGAAGTGACAATTTCAACACTTAGAAGGCATTTTGAGGGCCAGGGAGGCAGTGCATGGCTTCCTCAGCCCTCTGAATATACTGCAGATTTGACTGGTGCACAGTTCCAGTTGTGTTCGGAGGGAAACAGGCTGACTGACCCAATGATTTGATTATCTGTGGGTTTCGGTATCCTCAAGGGTTCTGGGAACGGAATCCCCATGGATAACAAGGACAGACATGTATTCTCCTTCCTCCTAATGTTTGAGAGTTGCCAGTTGACACTACATCAAGCATCCCCCACTCTCTTTAGTGACCCAAGACCCATTTTGTGAGTCAATAGCCAGGACAGGTGTTTTAGGTCATTTGCCTCTTTCCAGCCTACTTTTTTTTTCTTTCCTGTGCCTTCTTCCCCAAGAGCACAACAAACCACAACTTAGCCCCTGCTGAGCTTTCCTGTACAAAATCTAACTCTGAGAAGCACTCTCAGGGCGCAATCCTACCCAGTGCTGGAATGGAAGGCTGGCCGGCCAGCACCACATCCAATGCTGGGCCGTTTGTTCCCTTACCATAGGGGAGGCTCCAGTCTCCCCAATGCGCTCCTAGGATCTGTGCCTGCTAAACAGCAGGCGCAAATCCAAGGAGACCGCATGGCCTGAATCGGGGCTGCGCAACCTCCTGGACAGGCTTAGGATTCGGCCATATGGAGCCTGCCCTCCCCCCACCCACAATTTCCCTCCCCTTTGTCAACCCCCATCCCAAAACGAGTTGGAGCCTCCCTTGCGCTGACAGGCTTGGGTCCAACGCTGGGGTGGGGAGGCTGGAGCCTAAGCTCGTAGCGTAAGCCTGAAAGCACTAGTGCTGATGCAACAATGTTGCATCGGTTGGGATTGCGCTGCCCATTCCCTTGCCATGTTTCCATTCATGAAACCAGCTGAAGCTATTGCCTAGCCCTGTGGTTCCCAAACTCTAGGACCCACCAGTAGATGTGACCCAACTGCAAAATAGCCAGTGCAGACTTGAGGGGGCCCATTGGTGGGCCTGTGCCCTTACCAGGGGGAAGGGGACAAATGCTTTTTAACTTACTGGTACATATATTGGGCAGCAGCAGCAGTCAGAAGTGCTGTACTAATGGCACCTATGGGTATGTGATCAGGTCACTCCCTTCTTAAGGGAGTAATATCCCAAACAAAAACGTGATAGCCTGCCCTAGGGGGTCACATCCCCCAGGTTGGAAACCACTGGTTTAGGAAAAAAAATTCAAAGTGTCCATTGCAATGTGTTGTTGGTGTATTTGACAAGACTAGATTATCACTAGTGCAAGGACCCCTTAGACTCAGGATTCATTTGGGATCATTGGCTTAAAGTTGGCAATTGGCTTAAAGTTGGCCATGAGCCTCATGGCCAAAGCCACATCTGCGATCAGTTGTTCTCTAAAAGGATGTAAAATTCAACATAAACCAACTTCCTTACCCTGGCACACATTATGATCACTCGTCTCATAACCAGCTGCACACTGTATCTGAGATGATCCATGGCCAGTTGATGGAACGTCAACAGGAGTTCGCCGAATGATGGGATTACCATTTCGGCCACTTGTGGATTCAGTGGTAGTTCCGTCTTGACCATTATTTACAATGATTTGAGCATTTCTGGGCAGGCAGAGATATCCTCCGAAGTGGTTAACACACTTCATCCCACCTTTACACGCATCAGGCACAATTTCACATTCATTGATATCTGTGGTTAGGAACAAAACAGAGCCACATATCAGAAATACAGCATTCCAGATTCTGGGAATACCTGTGGTTTTCTGCTTCTGTTGTGAAAATGGCACATTTGCTGTGGCAGATAAGTCTTTTGAACTTGAAGCAGTTTTGAGGATACTATTGTCAGGTGAGGAAAAAGGGGGACTGGATGTGCAAAATATAGGTAGTTAAGTCAATTGTGAATGCAATGTTCAACAATTATTCTGTGGGCAGCCCAATACTAAAAGCTCTAGCAGCCAGTGGAAGAGTGGAGCCCAAATTATGACTGCTGTTTCCTGAGTCTGCCCAGGCTACCATTAGGGTCTCCTCAAGGGAAGGGAGCAATTGCTCCCCAAGAAGACAGCAGTTAGCTGTAATGGGTCGTCTCGGCTCTATGCTCACATTTGAATGGGCACAGAATCGATGAGGCCCATGTTGGGCCGCCTGGCTCAGGAAGGGGCTCCAGATGCAACGGCAGAAGCTGCTGCTGTCCCTGCTCCCTTGTAAGCCCGATCCTCCTCTACCCCCACCCAGTTCCACCTCTTCCTTGAATCCTCTTACCAGTTGCTGGCACTGCTGGTGCACCAGTGGTCTTTCCACTCAGCATGGAGGCCAGCCAAGTGCCAGCGTTCCCTCCTCTTATGTTGTCACTAATACGTTTTATGGCAGGTTTGTGAAATTTTTAACCAGAGATGTGGCTGTATCACCAGCATTATGGCCCTCAGGATTGTGTTATGCTTTTGAATGGGAACCACAATGTGCAATTAAGCCAATTATAGGTTACTGAGATAGAATGCCTGACACTAATTTTGATACGCATTGTGAAAACTCCTAGATTTTCTTTTGTGGATTTGAGTCCCAAAAATGTGGTGTTAATTTGCAGGAAGGTTAAATATACACTGATATGTCAACACTTGTGGAAATAAATAGCTTTTGCAAATCCTTGCAAGAATCCTGATCACCTTTTGGAAAGGAATAGAAAGTGGGTTGTTAAGAGTCAATTTCCACAGCGTAAAAAGAGCCCTGAATGATCAGGTCAATTTAGTCAAGCATCTGGTTTCTCACAGTGAGAAACCACATGCTGTACATGGAGGCAAGAGCTCTCCCTTGCTGTTTGCTCCTCACCCGCTAGTAGTCAGGCATACTGATTGTATACAGTGGTATACTGATTCTAAACATGGAATTTCCTTTAGCTATCATGGCTGATAGCCACTGACAAACCTGTCATCCAGTAATTTGTCTAATTTCTTTCTAAAGCCATCTAAGTTAGTGGCCATCAGTAAATTCTGTGTCAGCGATATAAGTTAATTATGCACTGTGTGATGAACTCTTCTTTTATCTGTCCTGAGACACTGGGATAACCTCAAAGTCAACAGGTCATCAGCAATACCAGAGCTAGTGGTGTCAATTATCTGAGTGACAAACATATGCATCGTGGATGCCGGTTGTGGGGTTTAACTGCTGTAGCAACACGTTTTATATCTAATAGGGAAGATCCACATATATAAGCTTCCTTCTGCGCATGGACTGGGACTTGCATGACCAAAGAAAACATCAAAACAGGTGCTTAAGGTTGCAGTCCTTGGGGCAGAGAAATGGGTATATTGTGATATGATCACAGAATACTAGAATTGGAAGGGTCTTTGGAAGTTATTTCTTCCAAGTCTGTGCTCAGTTTAGGACACAGCTACAGCATCCCTGGGTACTGGATGTGAGCTCTCAGCCCTCTTGCACAACATCTACACACATGCCCATGCTTTCTTTCCTGGGAGGAATATGACAAAACTGCATACTGTGTAGGTGTTTAGCTCCAGGATCCTCAGTACTTCTAGGCAGTTATAAAGAGATTTAGAAGCAACTTGCAATGGCTGACTGTACCTTTGCACCGCTGCATGACGGGATCCCACTCATAGCCATCTGTACATTGCTGCATGTAAAGCAAAGAGAATAAAGTAAAATAACCAAAACACAGTGAACAAATTAATGCATGGATTAATATATTTTCAGACACATAGCCCTGCAGGATCAGACCAACAGATAAGTTATGTAAAGGTCAGAGACAGCCATTTTAACTTCTGAGGTGGAAAATCAAAGTGCTCTCTGCTCTAGAAATGTAATAAAAGCTGCAAGGCTTTCCATTTTTGGAACTGCATATTAACAATCCTTAAACACCTTCATTGGTTATAAGTTTGTTTCTGGGGATGATACCTTTGAAGCCCTGCAGGGCTTGGAACCTGGTACTTGGAGGAATACCCTAGTCCCATGGGCAATCTGCCCATACACCAGAGATCCATACACCTGGATCTCCCTGCCTTCTGAGGTGACTGAGAAGACCACCTTCTTGGTGGTGGTGCCCAACTGTGGAACAGTCTCACCCAGGGAGACTTATCTGATGCTCACATTCATGTGTTTTCAGTGCCAGACTTCTTCATATGATGAAACAACTTGTGACCGATTGGCTTTTATCTGCTGTTTTATCGTAGTATTGTTTTATCATTGTTTTTCCCCACTGTTTTTAGTTCCATGTTGTGAACCATCCTGGGAACACTCATATTGAAGAGTGGCACAGAAACTATTTACTGGGCTGCGAGTCTCTATCTGATGGAGCTGGTACAGCTGCTGGTTAGATATAGTGTAGGAGCAAAAGGCAATGCTCCAGGATTGCTCAGTCTCTGACTTTCTTTTCTTCATCCTGTTGTCTCAACAACTTCTTTCAATCCTCTCAAAATCACCTCTTCTTCCCATCTTCTCACAAACCTCTCTGGTCTGTTCTCTCCTTCCTCAGGAGCGTGCACTCTCTCTCTCCCCCATCTCCTCACAGACTCCTCAGAACCTCTCCTTTCAGAACATCTGACAACTTCCCTGTGGCAACTCCAAAAGCCCAAACTGTATCCAGTTCTGTGGAACTGCAATTAAGTAACTGCCAATCTGCTGCCATTTCATAGGGCCCCCAAATCTGCTGCTCAAGGCAGCCTGCCTCACTTTGCCTCACAGCATGGCAGGCCCTGCCTGAGGCCTGTGTTTTGTCCATCCAGTTCCCACTTTCAGATGTTCAGAATCTGGTAGATATCTTTAAAAACAAATTCCAGCTTGACCCTGAGTGACAATTGTCCAGGGAACGTAACATAAGAAGAGCCCCGCTGGATCAGACCTAAGGCCCATCTAGTCCAGCTTCCTGTATTTTAAAGTGGCCCAAAAGATGCCTCAAGGAGCACACAACAAGAAGTCTGTGGGCACAATCCTAACCAACTTTCCAGCACTGACATAGTTCTGCCAGTGGGTTATGTGCTGCATCCTAAAGTTGGGGGGCAGTTATAGAAGCTTCCTCAATGTAAGGGAATGTTTGTTGCATTGCCCTTACCTAGGTGCTGGAAAGTTGGTTAGGATTGCATCCTGCATCTTGTTGTCTTGTGTGCTCCCTGAGGGGATTCCTAAGGGAACACCATTTGGGCCTACCAATTTGGTCACTAGGGAATAGAATTCGATCCTCCTATGGGAGCCATTTTTACATGCATGATTACTCAGAAGTAAGCCCCACTATGTTCAATTGGGGCTTACTCCCAGGTAATTGTATGTAAGATGGCAGTCTTAGGGTTTTTTTTTTTAAGTCAGTAAAAACTGCAGCTGGCAGGTACTGTCATAGGAGAGGCATATCTCCTTCGCTTTAAAATGAAAGGTACTTATTCTCTGAAGGGAATACTCGTACAACATAACAGATGCTTGTTTCTTCCAAACTGTGTTTTAGTCATATTCAAGTATATGAAGATAAAATCAATTTAATTAACCTGCTAACACTAATCTAATTGTAATCTGATTAATTGACCACAGCTGCAACCCTAACTACATTTACCTGAAAGTAAGCTCCATTGACTAAAATTTCTGATTATTCCAACTACATATGTATAGGATTGTGCTGTAGCATTTCTTTCATGGAAGAAGAGCCTTATTTAGTACCTATTTAATAGGCCAGTGGATTAGTAATATGCACACGCAAGTCTACCATACTAAGTGCAACATCTTCACAGACTATGGAAAGAATCAGCCTCAAGTTAATATATCAGCTTGTCATTACGAGTCAAGTTCACCCCTGCTATGACTTGGTCAGATCTGTGGAGTTTGCACTCGATAAGGACCCATCCCGTTGATGGCTGTATTGCTCCATAGATTGGTCTGCAACTGTTTTTTGAGTAGTTCTTTTATTCATGGAGCTTAAGTCAGCAGCAGTAACTCAAAACGTTTTGTTTATTCACAGGTGATGCTAGCAATCTGCCAGACCTAGCAACAAGCTGGAGGGGAACAGGCCTCAAGTGTAACAAGGGGGCAAAAGGACAGCTAATTATATTACAATTTCCAGCTCTCTGAAGGAATGACAGCATCCTGAGCTGACAAAACTGGAGTTATAGCTACAAAAAACCTTCAAGCCCAAAGGAAACGAACAAATGTTCTGCCTCTCCCCAGTGCCTGTTTAATGCACAGTGGAAGTCATGCCTATTTAATGACATAAAGGGGGCAGTTCACAGATGACTTACCCTGGAGAGATTCCATTAATTTCAATGTGGCTGCACCACTGTGCATAGTCAGAAAACGGTCTCTTAAGGGATTCAACAGCTCACTTTTTACAAAAAGGCTAGGTTTGTTGCGGAGTTTACACAGAATTGAAACGTGGCTCTTAAAACCTTTTTTTTTTTTTTTTTAGGTTCTATCATACTATCAGGACAGGGCCCATGGCTTGGCAGTAGCCACGCAGAAGGTCTAAGGTTCACAACCCGGCAAGACTTCTACAACAGGGGTCTCCAAACTTTTCAGTGCGAGGCCCACATTGTATATTTTACACTGCAGGTGGGGAGTGCACCTCTAGAGGTGTGTCCCTGGGGGGCAAACCCCTCCCCCCCCAGGAACCCACTGAACCATCTCCAGGGGTGTCAAACTCATCTCATACAGCAGGCTGACTAGCATTCATGACACTTTCTGAGGGTCAGAAGCAGTTGCAGACCTAACATTTGAGCACCCGGGATGGGTAGAAGGCAGTGAAGAGGTCCCTCACCTCTTGAAGACGTGCATGGTTTTGGCCCACCCGCCCTCTCTCCCTTGGACCCGTACAGCTCGGAAATGGAGCCTGGCATGCCGGGAGGGCATGTCAATGGGTGGGGAGGGGGCGGAGAGCTGATGTAGGTAGGGGCGCAGAGTGCGACCCGGCCCGTGGACAGAACGTGGGCTGGGCATGCCATTCATCAGAAGCAATGTTATTCAGACATGTTATTCAGAATCTGGTAGATATCTTTATTGTTATATTTAAACAGGTGACATCCAGAAATATGCACTTTGTTCTCATCTAGTAACTTGTTAGCTGCAAATGGCAGAATAGAAAATACGCAAATCTTGATAATATTTTCAAGATTTAGGAGAGTCTAATTATCAACTGAGCTGCTCTTTCAGCAGCGCTGCTTCTGCTGAGGCATCACGTTGCAGCTCAGCAACTGGGAAATACTCTGTGAAGTTATGCCACAAAAGAAGCAGAGTGGCTAAAAGGACAGCCTGCGTGATAACTGGGCTCTCCCAGCACTCTCCTTTCAGCAGCACTGCTTCAGTCGAGGTGTCATTTCACAGTTCAGCAGCCAGGGGCGCTAACCTGCTCAGAACATTGGGCGTGCTGAGTAGCCAAGCCCCCTGACATAACCCACGTCCGACATAGCCACACCCCTGACATAACCATGTCTGATGTAGCCATGCCCCCCTGACGTAGCCACACCCACTGTAATCGTGGCTCGGGCCACAATGCAAGGCAGCCTCTTCCGAGCCTGGGCTAGATCCAGTGGTGTCATCTAAATGATTTAAGAACAGGTACTCACTTTTGATTGGCACGTGTCAGGACCCGCCCACCGGAAGTGATATCATAAGCCATAAGTGATGTCGTGGCAGGAAGTGACATGAAAAAAGCCCTTTTTGAGGCCTCAGATGATTTTAAACTGACCCAACAGTTGCAACAGTATTCCACAGCACCCCCAGAACATGTTAAGGAGGCCTGGCATCATGTTAAAACGCCAGAGCAACTCATTTTTCAGTGGCAAGGAAAGGAAAGGCTCCGCTCGCTGCCTGCCTGCCTGCCTGGCTCTGAGAACATGCAGGCAACTCAAACATGCAGGAAATTCAAACGTTGCAGAGGGCGGAGTCGACGAGTGGGCGGGCAAATGGGTGGGGCCAGCTGTAATCCTAGAAACCGGTACTCATGTACCCCCGCGTACCCCCTGCATGACATCACTGGCTAGATCTCCATGGTCTGGGCTCGGAAGAGGCTACCTGACTGTTCCCCCGCAGTCCATCGAGCTCTGCCTTCTTTGGCCGCCTGTTTCCTCTGAGAGGTCCCCAAGCACAGCGTGCCAGAGAAGCGCCACTCTCTGGACTGCGCGGCTGCCTTGGTTCTCCTTGCATTTCCCTCCCCTCCAACTAGGCTGCTTGTGCTAGCAGGCATGGCAGCCTCTTGTGGCAGCGAGTTCTGCCAGCTAGTCTTGCCTCATGCAAGCAGCCTTTTGGGTTTGCACTGTAGGGAACGCATGTCAGCGTTCCTGGAGCGCTCGCTTCGCATGTGGCCGGGTCACGGTTCGGCTCTCACAGCTCCAGGCAGGGCAGGGCTGGGGGGTACCCCAGTGGGCGGCTGTCCAGCCTGCCGCCTGCCCATGCCCCGTGGGGGCTCTGCGCACAGCTCTGAACCTCCTGTGCCGTTGTGGGACCGGGCACAGGGAGGGCAGGAGCAAGTGCGGCTCCCGAGGCTCCCCCGTTGGCTGCAGCCGGGCGCTTGGCACTGTGGGACCTCCCGAGACGGTGCACCTTGATCTCCCGCCTGCCTGTCTGCCCACTCACCTGCAGTGCCTTGCATCGCGACACCCACGTGTTCGGCGCTGGGCCGGGCGCGCGCCTGTTCGTCGGAGCGGTCAGGCTGAGCCGAAAGCAGCAGAAGCATGCACAGAGACTGTCTCGGGAGGTCCTACAGTGCCGAGCGCCTGGCCCAGCGCCGAGCATGGGGGTGCCGCGATGCAAGGCAACCTCTTCCGAGCCTGGGCTCGTCCATCAGTGGTCTTTGCGCATGCTTGCGCTGCTCTCGGCTCGGCCTCACTGCTCTGGCAGGCGTGCTCCTGGCCCAGCACCGAACATGGGGGTGCCACGATGCAAGGCAGCCTCTACCAAGCCTGGACTGCAGCAATTGAGGCTGGCTCACTCGCCCGCCCCGGCCTTGGAAGGGGCTGCCTTGCATCACGGCACCCCCACGTTTGGCGCTGGGCTGGGAGCACGCCTGTTCATCAGAGCGGTCAGGCCGAGTGGAGGGCAGCATGGGCATGCGCAGTGGTCACATTGTGATCGAGCCAATGAGCTCCTTCCCGAGGCGCCAGCAATGTCTCAGGAAAGAGCTCACTGGCTCCATCGCAACACAGATGCCACACAGTGTGCAGGTGCCCAACATTGGGGTGGCCGAGCACTCCCCCCCAAAATATTGTGGGTGCTGACAGCATACCAGCACCCACTGAGTTGGCGCTACTGTCAGAAACTGAGGGCAGTGCTGGGTGAGCTCAATTATCACTCATGCTAGATAAAGAGATTTCAAAGACCATATCTGGAGTGTGGGCCTTAATGTTTGACACCCCTGGTATATACTCTTATCGCTCCTATTTTCCTTCCCTGAACCCCTAGGACTTCCTTTCTTCTCCTGAGTTCCTTTTCCCAAAGGAAATCTATCACTAATCTATCTATGCTCCTCCTCTGTTGATGCCCTGTATCGCATACACTAGTGGGGAATAATATTGGGCTATATGCTGGACCAAGGCCACTGAATATTTTTAAGCTTAAAGCCAATATAGTGAATTATGCCTCGAAATCAATCGGCAACTAATGACATCACATATATAAAACACCTTGTACAGTGCTCTAAGCTCCTTGGAGGAAGGGCGGTATAAAAATGTGATAATAAATTTAAAAATATAAGGTTCCTTATACACATGAACAGTTCCCTGTAGCAGGTCTGCCAATTCAATAATACAGAAAAAGCAGACCTTTTTACAGAGCAATCCTATGCATGTATACTCAGAAGTACATCCAATTGCATTTAATGGGACTTACTCCTAGGACGTGTGTATAGGCTTACCATTTTAAAACCCAAGCCAAAGCATTTCTACTCAGACATAAGTTCCATAATAGTCAATGGGGCTTACTCCTAGGGAAGTGTGGATAGGCTTGCAGCCTTAGAGCATGAAGCTAGTCACTCCTTCCTCCATGATTACTTGTTTACTAGCTCTTCATCAGGCAGTGCTGATTAATATAGCACTACGTTAAGTGTTATGTGAATTTCCTTTCAATTCAACTTATAATTAGTTGTGGAAGATCAATGCCTCAACAACGCTTGAGGCTCTAATGGGGAAGAAATGCCTCACACCATCCCACCAGATAGATTCTGGTGCTATTTACTTCAGCCCAGTATTATAGTATTACCACTGAAAATGTTCGATTTCTCACTTTTTCTTTTGTTCAAATTAAATCTTACCGTGTATGTGATCGTTTCTTCCACTTCCTGTGAGAATACTGAAGTGAGCATCAGAGCAGCAAGGAATGTGAACACCGCCATCATGAATCTTAAAAGGAAGAAGAAAACATAATGTTTCACTTTTTAATTTTGCCAGGGGTGATTTGAGAAGGCCCATGTCAGGCTGCCCAGGCCTCCTCCGGGGTTGAGATTCGGTGGTGGAAGCCACTGCTGTGTCCCATTCCCTCGTGAGACTGCCCTGCCCCCCCCCCCCCAAAACTCCCGCGTGCCCCCCCCCGGCTCCCTGCAAGGCTGACAAGGGGTAACCTTACCTCTTGCGGACATTGCATCACTGCCTCTGGGCGGCTAGGGGCTAGCGAGCCCACTGCTTGTGTGGCACATGCCTTATGGCACTTTTATGACACCAGTGCGAGCGGTACACTCGTGCCGCTTGCGCTGGAGGGCTCTGGATTGAGCCTTTAGACAAAAGAGGTCAGGGTGCTCCATTACGGCTGTCTGAACCATGATGACTCCTGAGCCGAGAACTCTGCAATACTAAATCCAGCAGAGCCCCCTTATTGGATTCTATCAATTTGTGCATCAGCCCTGTAATGAAATCTGGATTTTCCCAGTCAGGTGAACTGATTTCTCCCATATATTTTTAAATTTGATTTTTAATTTGAATAATTGTAATTTTACTTGTGGGATCCACTAGGGGCGGCTCATTTCTAATTGTTTTATGTCACTGCTTTAATCTTTATCTTTTGTTGTATTTTTTTTTATTGTATGCACTTTTAGAGCGCAATCCTAAACTGAGTTAGGCCGGCATAAGCTAAGCCAGCAAAGTTTGGCCAGCACAAGGGCCACCATAAAGCTTGTTTGAACTACTCTTGGAGTCAGAGAGGATGGTGCATGTCTGTGTGCTGGCCTCTCTGACTCCGAGAGTGGTCCAAGCATACTTTACAGTTACCCTTGTGCTAGCCAAACTGTGCTGGCTTAGCTTATGCCGGCCTAACTCAGTTTAGGATTGCGCCCCCAATGTTGTGAGCCTGCCTTGGGTGCCCCAATATGGAGTAGAAAGATGGGATAGCAATTATTTTATTTATTATTATTATTATTATTATTATTATTATTATTATTATTATTGAAAGTTTGAGAAACTCATACTATGAATATTTATGGCAGTATCTGCACTGATCTTGCATGTCATTTGTGAAAAATATATGAATATACAGGCATCCCCCTGAATATTTCTGTTCCATGCTGTACAAATATGGAAACCGCAGATACAGGGGAAACCCTATGTAAATAGCAGTCCTCTCTCTCTCTGTCTCTCTGTCTCTCTCTCTCTCTCTCTCTCTTTCTCACTCACTCACTCACACACACACACACACACACACACACACACACACACACACACACAC
>JAJKFI010000008.1:30459191-30476917 GCA_029204185.1 Lerista edwardsae
CACACACACACACACACACACACACACACACACACACACACACACACACACACACAGAGCGCACTCATTACCTGCTTCCTTTTAATGTTCAGTTAGACTCCCTGTGGTGTGCAGGCTGATTGTGTTTTTCAGTGAAGTAAGAATGATACTTTGTTAAAGCAAGAAACACCCATGCTTCCAGTGCTCCTA
The DNA here is from genome assembly GCA_029204185.1 of Lerista edwardsae. NCBI lineage: Eukaryota > Metazoa > Chordata > Lepidosauria > Squamata > Scincidae > Lerista > Lerista edwardsae. Next base: position 30,459,381 of record JAJKFI010000008.1, read on the forward strand.
ACCAAAAATGAAGGTTCTGTAATGGTTGTGTGGAGGGAGCACTCCTCCTGGATCCACAGATAACAGGCAACACAATCCTAAGTAAGGCTGACATAGTAAGGCCGACATAACGGCTGTATCCTAAAACCCATTAGGAGGCAGCAGCAGCAACGTGCAGGACAAGGGGAAGTTTTCCACTTGCACCCCCGTAAGCCCCGGTTGCCCCTATGGGCCTGCTCGGATCTGCGCCTGCTGTTTTGCAAGCACAGAGGAACATGGACAGAAGCGGCCCGAATTGGGGCCGCCCTGGCAGGGGACGGGCTTTAGGATATGGCACTACGGCCGTCTTGAATCACAGCTCCCGTCTCCGCCCACTGCACCGCCCAGGTATGCCCCCAGAATGCCTCTGGAACGCCCTCGTGGTGGCCCTGCGCCAACCGAGCGACAACAACACTTGACTGGCGCAAGGCCGGCACTGCTGACAGTTGGGTGGCACCTGAGTGCCGGCACTGCTGCTTGTGCCAGTTCAGCACCATAGCGCCGACATGGACGCGCTTGACAGCACGTTTGCGACAGTGTTCAGCTGGCGCAAGAGCTTAGCGCTGGCGCAATGGGGGTATAGGATTGCGCTATCAATCAGAGGATGCCAGATCTGCTACTACAGGGAGATGCCTGAATTTTTGTGCTATGACTCATTCCCCTCTAGAAAAAGGTTCTTTGAATTTTTGAAGCAAAATCCTGCAAATCATGTTTAATAAAGACAACAGTGGAGTGGGAGCACTCCACAGTCAACAATGAATACGTTCTAGCACCTCCAATGTGCTGAAACTGGAAGACAGCACAGTTGACAGCACAAAGTCTGAAAAAACATGTTAGACATGTCCTTTCTCATAGTGTGCTCTCATTTATTTTGTCATACTGTCGTCTTCGCTCAAAGAGTCTTTAGATTTTTTTAAGCATTAAAACCCTCCAACAAAACTTGTGGAAGGAGCTTGTCATGGATAGTGGATGAAGTAGGCACTGAGCCCTCAACGTTTAATTTATGAATCTGTCAAACTGATCAATTTATTGGCGTTTCCGACATGGATCATCTAAAAGAGCGCATGCATCTTGCTTCAAAATGATTGCTTTCACATATGCATATATAACCAATTGATTAATTGACCAGAACTGGTATGATTAATTGGCCTACAGTGCAAACCAATGCATGCTTAACTGGACACCAATTATTCTGGATTATAAAGAAGATCATTTGCAGACAAATGCTAAACTTGGCAAATGGCAGGGCTTCAGAGTGCAATTTCAGGAGGTATTGCTTGAGGCAGTCCAGTGGACATTGTACAGTAGTACTTTCAAAAAGCTTTTGACAAAGTACCAAAATCTGTTGTGTAAACTTAGTAGCCACTTTCTTTTATGGATTGGTAACTGGTTAAAGAATAGAAAGCAGAGTAGGAATGGGCACTTTTCAAAGTGAAGGCAAAGCGAAGTGGGGTCCCTCAAGGATTTGTCACGCCACTGGTGCTTTGTAACTTTGTCATAGGTACCCCCCCCCCCCAACTGTAAACCTTTTCTTTAGTCATGGTATACAGGACGCATTTTACTTAGTGCTGTTCTTATGGTTTTGATCTTGCTGCTATTATGTGTTTTAATACACTCCTATGATACTACTGCAGGCAATTTTAATGCTACCTCTTATTGCTAATATATTTTATAGACATTGTTTTTAGTTATTTCAAATTTGTATTGTGTCGTATACCTCTTAGAGCTTCAGAAAAATGGGATAAAATCTTTTATATGAAATAAATAATTCCAAGTTAGGGATCTTGAGTTAACAAGTTGGCCAAGTTTGCAGACAACACCAAACTATGGTATGGTTGATTGTGAAGAGCTCCAAAAGGCTCTCGCCAAACTAAGGGAATGGCAGCCTAATGGTAATTGCAGTTCAATGTCAGTCACTGTGAGGAGATGCATATTGAGGCAAAAAAAATCCCAGCTTTACATGTACATTGATTGGGTATGACTGAGAGCACAATCCTATACCTGCGTTGCGCCGGTGCTAGGCTCTTGCGCCGGTCCAGCGCTGTCACAAACGTGCCATCAAGCGCATCTGCACCAGCTAGTTGGGCACTAGACTGGTGCAAGCAGCAGCGTTGGTGCACAGGTGCCACTGCGCCCATCAGCAGCGCCGGTCGAGCACTGGCGGTGCTTGGGCGGCACAGGACCTTGCCGAGGGCGTGCCAGAAGTGTGCCGGGGGCTTAATGGGGTGGCACAGGGGGCGGTGAGCCATATCCTAAGCCCTGGCCCTGGCCAGGGCGGCCCAATTTGGGCCGCTGCTGTCCATGTTGACCTGCTCCTGCAAAATAGCAGGTGCAGATCTGAGCAGCCCCATAGGGCTGTTTGGGGCTTACCTGGGTGCAAGGGAAAAAACCTCCCCTTGCCCTGCACTGAGCTGCTGCAGCCTGCTGCTGGGCTTAGGATATGGCCCTGCTATGACGGCCTTACTATGTCAGCCTTACTTAGGATTGCGCTGCCCATAATGGTAACAAACTAGAACAGAGATCTTGAGGTTGTGGTGGATAATGATGACCCAGTGTGCAGCAGCAGTGAAGAAGTCATATTTCATGCGTTAGGAAAGGGATTGAAAATGAGATCACTAATATTATACTGTCCGTATTGCAATGTATGATGCGACCACATCTGGAATACTGTGTCCACCAGCTGTTCTGGTCACACCTCAAGGAACATATTGTATAGCTGGAAATGGTGCAAAAGAGACACCAACATGATCAGAGGGTGGAATACTTTCCTTATTAGATGAGGACTACAGTCAGAGGCATTTCTACAGGGAGGGCAAATCTCTAAGTTTTGCAAGAAGCCTTACCTTGCAGTGGAAATCACTCCTCTCCTGCACCGTTTTAGCCAATGCTCACAGGGAACAGCAACATCTTGGCATTGCTTACTGGCTACAGCAGCAAGGGAGAGGAGGGATTTACATGAAAGGTTAAATCTTCTTGCAACACTTAGAGCTTTGCCCTCCCTGTAGAAACGCCTCTGGCTACAGTATTTGAGGTTTTTTACTTGGAAAGATGGGCAATTAAGGCAGGGGACATGATTGAACCCAAGAGCCCAATCCTATTCAACTTTTCAGTGCTGATGCAACCACAATGAAACGCCAAGATAATGGAACAGGAGCAGCAGGAAAAGATGGGAAGAGAGATAAAGCTGCTTAGAATGCCCAACAAGGGGCTAAAGTGGGGCATGAATGTGTAAATAAATAAAGGTGATGGATTACATCTCCAGACAAGGGTGTGGAGGAGAGCTAGGGAAGAGGAAGGAGGAAAGGAGAAGCATAGGGAACACAGGATGGAGAAACCCATAGAGGGAGCCCTGAATGGGGTAGGAACAGTGGTGGGATTCAAATAAATTGACAACCGGTTCTATGTCCTTCAGGGCGGCTGCTACCTTTCTTCCCTCTCCCAACCTAAAATTAACAACCAGTTCTGCAGAACTGGTGAGAACTGGCTGAATTTCACCACTGGGTAGGAAGCTGGGGACTGCAGGGCTGGCACAGGCAGCAGGAACAAAGATCAGCTGGTGGGGGGTTGCGCTAAGCGAGGACCAGAGGTGAAGCTCTGAGCATGCAGCAGGCTGTCCTTCCAGAGCCTGGGGGCCGACATGCAAGAAGCTCCTGAGCCCTGATTGGGCAAACGCTGCAGATGCAGGGCCTGCTCTCTTACCCCTACCCCTAATCGGCAGGGAACTTGCCATCTTTGCTGACTCTTGCCAAGAGGAACATGGGGACCCACAGTCTAAACCTCCAAGACCCATAGTGCAAGTAAGACTGTTCTATGTAGGGTGAATAATCCCCACCATTAAGGATGACAGCAACCCAGCAACCTTGTTTGAGTGTTTAAAGCCCCAGAAAGGGAGAAAGAAAAGCCATCATCTTTAGTCGTGTTCGGCTGTTCTGGGTGGGCATTTCTGTCAAGAACCCCTTTAGGGTGGAGCTGCCCCCATGGGGTGAGGAGGAGGAGACCTCCATAATCACAGTGCCAAATGGGTTTCCTCTTCGGAGAAAGGAAGGAAAAAAGGCAGTCTTTTAACGAAACACATACAAACAAGACTTTGGGAGAAAATATTTTCACAGGCTTCAAAGTTTTCAATTCCATCTGGAATTAAGGCTCGAGCCTCTGAATTGCTATGGAATTGGAAGGAAAAACATATGATCTCATCAGATCTCTGTACCAAACCATCAAATGCAAGATAGAAATTGGAAACAAAACTAAGGCTTTTCAAAGAAGAAAGATGTGTTAAAAAAAAAAAAAAAGAGGACCCACCCTTCAGCTTCTTTTCCATCTATATATTGTTGATCATCACAGCATTTTGGAACAGCCGTCAAATGCAAGGCTGTCTCTAAATGACTCAAACACTAAGTGTTTGCTATACACTGATGTTTTGTTCCTAGTATAGGAACAGGCAACTGTTCGCCTGAGGTTGATTCCAGACCCCGTGGGTTTCCCTTCTGGCCTCCTGTACAGTTCCTGGTTCCAAGGGCTCCTACTGTGCACATCAGCCATTTTTGTCCCCCGGCAAAGGGGTTCTTTGTGAACATCATAGAGATTTTGATGAAATTCTCCCCTTACGCATCTCTTCTCTTTTTGTCCATATGGAAGCCAAGAGTCAAGAAACGGGAAAAAGAAAGGTTGAGATAAATAATAAGTGGTTCCTCTTAGGTTTACAGCAGGGAGGAATCCTGTTGCCACTCCTCTACTCCTGGCATTCTGATGTAGCTTATTACTAACTAGCTTTTTGTTACCCGGCGTTGCCCGGGTGTTTATATCTCCCATCCCTGACCCATCCCTGACCCATCCCCCAACTGTGGGCATTTTCGACCATTTTCACCTGGGGGCCCCCCGCAAACCCCCACCCCCGGGGGCACTGGGGGGGGCCTGACCCCCACAGTGTTTGTCGCCATGCCGCAAGGCATATGCATGCCGAGTCTGGCGCCAATTGCTCCAGGCGTCGCAGTGGGGCATGGTGGACATCTCGTATCGCCATTTGCACACGGGGACCCCCACGTACCCCCACCCCCCCGGGGGCGGTAGGGGGCCCCAACCCCCGCAGTGTTTGTGGCCAGGCTGCTAGGCTTCCGCATGCCGAGTTTGGTGCCAATCGGTCCAGGCATTCCAGCAGGGCATGGTGGACGCTGTGTTTCGCACCCCTTCTTGCCGCCCACGTGGGGGGGGGCAAACCCAGACGTCAACTGCGTCGGGAGCGTTGCTACTCATCTCGGCGACCCCGAAAACTGTGGATTCGACTCCAAGTTTGGCCATTTCTGACCGTTTTCACGTCGGGGCCCCCCCCGTACCCCCACCCCCAGGGGAGGTAGGGGGGCCCAACCCCCGTAGTATTTGTGGCCAGGCTGCTAGGCTTCCGCATGCCGAGTTTGGTGCCAATCGGTCCAGGCGTTACAGCAGGGCATGGCGGACGCTGTGTTTTGCACCCCTTTTTGCCCCCCATGTCGGGGGGGGGGGCTGAACCCGGACCCCAACGGCATCGGGAGGGTTGCCACTCATCCCGGCGACCCCGGGAACTATGGATTCGACACCGATTTCGGCCGTTTCCGACTATGTTCACGCGAAGACCCCCGCGTACCCCCACCCCCGGGGGCGCAAGGGGGGTCTGACCCCCGCAGTGTTTGTTGCCAGGCCGCAAGGTACGTGCGTGCCAAGTTTCGTGCGGCTTGGTCAAGGCGTTGCGGAGCCTATGCAGAACATACCCACAAACAAACCCACCCACAAACATACCCGCACACCCACGTCTGTTTTTATATATATAGATGTAAGGAGGTTGCACAACCCATCATGGCCTATAGCCCATGATGGACTTTTCCTCCAGGAATCAGAACTCATTTTCTTCAGAAATGCCTGAGTTTGGCTGGAAAGCACCAAGAAAAGGTTTTATCAAATGGCTGCAGTAACTAGAAACGCCCAGATGGAGCTGTAATACCACTCAAAGAACTCAGCCCCCGCCCCCAATACATCACAAGCGGGCTGGACGGAAAAGAGCAGATAAAGCAAAAAGAAACTCCCCTATCGTCATATAGCTAGAAACAGTCCCTAGTCCTAGTGACTTACATTTGTCCCACTCCTAGCCCGTGCAGATGAGCAAGTGTGGGCTCACTCAGGCAACTGGCTGAGAACACTGAACACTTCTTATGGGCTGGAAATATATAGCTTTGGTGGCCATCAAGTTATCTGATTAGAGGAGCAAAACTACCTGGCTTCTCCATCCCACCCCTTGGACCTAGGCTGACAGATTTGCTACCCAATGGGCAAGGTTGCTAAGCAGGGTAGTTGCTCATGACAGAAAGCAACTCAGGGTCCACATCCAGGACATGGCTGTCAGGGAATGGAATTTTTCAGGCAAAATGCTGCCTGCAAAACAATGCCTCAGCAGCTTTTTAGTTGCTGAACTTATAGAAGAGCTTCTAGGGGGTTAAAAGGATTAAATGGGTTAAGAGTGTTCAAAAATACAGAAATATAGGCAAAAATGGGGGAAGGGCATTTATTGCAACAACCTATACCACAGATCTGAGGGAGTTGCCTCCTCATGATTCAATCTACATGGCTGGGACTTGTGTATGAATGAAGCAACAAATAGGATCCTTCCCCACTGGATAACTGACGTACTAAGAAGGACAGATACTGAAGCTGAAGCTCAAGTACTTTGGCCACCTCATGAGAAGAGAGGACTCTTTAGAAAAGACCCTCATGCTGGGAAAGATTGAAGGCAAAAGGAGAAGGGGGCGGCAGAGGATGAGATGGTTAGACAGTGTCACCAAAGTGATGAACATGAAATTGGGTGAACTCCAGAAGCTAGTGGAGGACAGGGAGGCCTGGCGTGCTGTGGTCCATGGGGTCGCAAAGAGTCGGACGTGACTTAGCGACTGAACAACAACGAATGTAACTGCTCCATGCTGTTAGGAAGTACATGTGACTGAGTGCATGTATGTGTGAGTGCAAAAGGAGCCTATGTCACTATGTGCTAAGCAATGTTATAGACGAGCTTCCACTTCACTTTGAGTGTTTCACCAAAGAGAGAAGACCTTTTATTCTTAAAAGCATTTGGGTTGATGTGATGGCTATTTTAATCTGGGCTGGCATTTTTTTTACTATTGATGTTATTGTCATTCTGTTATTTGAGGGAATTTTATATTATTTCAGCAGTTGACTCTACAGTAGATTTTTTTTCCCTAAGCTGCCTTGAACATTTTGTTGAAAGGCAGCAGGAAGGAAAATATAGGAAATGCCCTGAATACTTCACATGACCAGGTGACCATTCCTCTCTTCAGAGTAAATGACACAGTGCACAATCTTAACCTGGAATTAGGATGGCACAGTTGAGCCAGCAAAGTTTGGCTGGCACAAGGGCCACCGTAAAGTGCAGTTGGACCACATTCAGAGTCAGGGAGGATGGCACATGTCAGTGTGCTAGCCTCTCCAATGCCAAGAGTGGTTCAAACATATTTATGGTGTTCCGTGTGCCGGCCAAACTTTGCTGGCCTAACTATGCCGGCCTAACTCCAGGTTAGGATTGCACTCAGCCAGCTAAATCCACCCTGAGATGGAAATCTGACAAAACCTTTCTGTCTTTAGCAAGTTCCCTTGGTTTGTATGCAATCCAGCACCAGAGGTTACTTGGGAGAGAGGACAGTTCCCCTTGCATCTCAACATTCAGTTTAGAGAGTCCCAACAGTCTGTGACGTTGCTTCAGTGTTGATTCTCTTCGCAATTGCCCCACCTTCCACCCCCTTCAGCAGAACGTTTGTTGGAGGCTTTTAGTCTCAGCCCATCCTGACCTCATTGGAGGTGGGAACTAAGTAAGGAGTAGGGTGACATTTGCATTCTCTGCCCCAGGGTTGCCAACCACAGAGGCAATATATAGGAAGTGGAGGAAACCACCCTATAATCTTCTCTAAATTGTCATCAGAGACCACATAGGATTTCCTATCAAAGAAGGAATGAGAAGAAACTGTGCTTTGGAAAAGAAGAAGCTGACAGCAGAAAGTTACTAGGTTGCCACCTGTGACAGAATCAGGAATGGGCCCCAGCAGAACTCCATAAGCCCAGCTTCATTTCTGCACAATGTGTGAAAAGGCCCAATTGAAGCACATGAGAAACTCAGCCCTCCCCCCCCCCAAAAAAGATCAAGACACTGTCTCAACTCCCCACTTCCTAAAGTACAAATTAAGATGGCTATCCTTTCTTATGAACTGGACTTTTGAAATGGACTTCATGATTTCATCGGTTTTCAAATGTCATTCACCAGAAGCTAATCCAATTATATCCAGGCTGTGTCTTATTAAACTTGATCAGTGATAGCTGAACATGTGAACTGCCTTCACTAGAACAGAGTTTACGGTGATATGAGATACCATAAAAGATCTGTCCGTGGTGCTTGATCGGCAATGCCTGTTTCACACATGCAAGTCACCACTTTGTGCTGCAATCACTAAATGCCCTTCTGCTGAGCTGGGGCGGGGGGGTCAGAGAAACAGGGTATCATATATAAACTCACCAAACTGTACCTTGGAGGCTGCCTGCACCAATGCTCAATGTAAGCTCAATGTATACCCAGAAGATCAATGTAAACCCAGAAACAAAGACCCACCCTCCTCTGAAATTGGGGGAAGGGATCAGAGTCACAGGGAGCACAAGCAACCCCAGATTTGTGAATCTCTGCAAAAGGGTGAGCAATAGTAATACTGACCTAATCCAGAGAGCTGCTATAAGGACGACTGAGATAAACGTATGGGAAGTGCTTTACATTTGTCATTTAAAGACCCATTTAAAGACCCATTTAAAGACCCAGAGTTATAACGTGAAGGCTGGCAGATATCCCTCATTGCATGCTGCTTAGTCGTGTTCCACAAAAATCTAAGGATTGTTTTACTGAATGGATTAGATCAAGAAGCATCTAGTTCAGAAGAATGGGCATTTCTTATTGAAATCCATTCAAGTTCCATAACATCCTACAAGAGGAGACATTACAGTCTTATTCTCAAGGGCTTCCTTGGCTTACACTGCAATCCTGTGCACGTCTACTCAGAAGTAGTTTGAGTAGTTTAATGAACTTCAATGAGTTTGATGAAACTTACTCCCAGGTAAGGGTGCATATGATTTCAGCCCAAGACATCTTCTGGTTCCAGAACAAAATTTCATATGTAACCCTGAAAAGACTGGCTTCTAATAATTCTGAAACGTGCATGTTTCCATGATGGTAATGAATGGCAATTTCATGCTAAGGTAGGCACAATAAAGGACAAAAATGGCAAGGACCTAACAGAAGCAGATGAGATTCAGAAGAGGTGGCAAGAATACACAGAGGAACTCTATAAGGCCGATCTCAATGTTCCTGATAACCACAGTGGTACAGTCACTGAGCTCGAACCTGACATCCTGGAGAGTGAAGTCAAGTGGGCTTTAGAAAGCCTCACTAACAACAAAGCTAGTGGAGGTGATAGCATTCCAGCGGAATTACTCAAAATCTTAAAAGATGATGCTGTCCAAGTGCTGCTCTCCATATGCCAGCAAATTTGGAAAACCCAACAGTGGCCACAAGACTGGAAAAGATCAGTTTACATTCCAATCCCAAAGAAGGGCAATGCCAAAGATTGCTCGAATTACCGCACCATTGCACTCATTTCACATGCTAGCAAGGTCATGCTCAAAATCCTACAAGCTCGGCTTCAGCAGTATGTGAATCGAGAACTACCAGATGTACAAGCTGGTTTCCGAAGAGGCAGAGGAACTAGAGATCAAATTGCCAACCTTCGCTGGATCATGGAGAAAGCAAGAGAGTTCCAGAAAAACATCTACCTCTGCTTCATTGATTATGCTAAAGCCTTTGATTGTGTGGATCACAACAAACTGTGGCAAGTTCTTGAAGAGATGGGAGTTCCAGACCACCTGATCTGCCTTCTGAGAAACCTTTATGCGGGTCAGGAAGCAACAGTTAGAACTGGACATGGAACAACCGACTGGTTTAAAATTGGGAAAGGAGTACGACAAGGCTGTATATTGTCACCCTGCTTATTTAACTTATACGCAGAGTACATCATGAGGAAGGCAGGGCTGGAAGACTCACAAGCTGGAATCAAGATTGCTGGGAGAAACATCAACAACCTCAGATATGCAGACGATACCACTCTACTGGCAGAAAGTGAGGAAGACCTAAAGAACCTTTTGATGAGGGTGAAAGAGGAAAGTGCCAAAATTGGTTTGAAGCTCAACATTAAAAAGACTAAGATCATGGCAACCACTCCCATCACTTCCTGGCAAATAGAAGGGGAAGAAATGGAAGCAGTGACAGACTTTATTTTCCTGGGCTCCAAGATCACCGCAGATGGTGACTGCAGCCATGAAATTAAAAGACGTTTACTTCTTGGGAAGAAAGCTATGGTGAACCTAGATAGCTTAATCAAAAGCTGAGACATCACCCTGCCAACAAAGGTTCGCATAGTCAAAGCGATGGTTTTCCCAGTAGCCATGTATGGCTGTGAGAGCTGGACCATAAGAAAGGCAGAGCGTCGAAGAATCGATGCTTTTGAATTATGGTGTTGGAGAAGACTCTTGAGAGTCCCCTGGACTGCAAAGAGATCCAATCGGTCAATTCTCCAGGAAGTCAAGCCTGATTGCTCCCTGGAAGGACAAATGCTGAAGCTGAAGCTCCAATACTTTGGCCACCTGATGAGAAGAGAGGACTCTTTAGAAAAGACCCTCATGCTGGGAAAGATTGAAGGCAAAAGGAGAAGGGGGCGACAGAGGATGAGATGGTTAGATAGTGTCACCGAAGCAATGAATATGAAATTGGGCGAACTCAGGAAGCTAGTGGAGGACAGGGAGGCCTGGCGTGCTGTGGTCCATGGGGTCGCGAAGAGTCGGACACGACTTAGCGACTGAACAACAACAATGAAATGTTTACGTGTCATTTTAAGTCACTGGTGACATATACACAGCCAGGTATGTAAAGAAACTTTCCTGTTTAGTTACCTGCAAACAAGTCTGAGTTACTGCAGACTTGTAATGATCTCAGTCCACCAGCAAGTCCAATTGCCACAGCAACCACCTGCCTATTACCTTTCTGGCACCAGAACTGGGTTGTGTGTGTGAAGGTGGTTACAAGCTGCTCTGATGGGGGCTGCAGCACAACTAGCCAGCACAACTAGTCACAATACTAACACACAGCCTAATATTCCACTTACTGTCTTTGGAATTGAGGAAATGTGTAGGCATAGAAACAGGCTGGAGCTTGCCTGGAAATGCTAGACAGTCCCCTTAGTTGAGGAGGAGTATCCTGCAGCCCCAGTGCACAGTCTGAGGGCACATAGTACACAGCCAGCTTGCTGAAGGCAGATTCCGACCACATCACTGCTTGCCAGGGTAAATGCCAGGGAGCTCCACAATACAGTATGCTGCTTGCCTGAGTTGCATGGTGCCACATCAGTGTAATCCATGCTATCCAGTACGGCACCCTAAGGCTCCGCGGCTATACAGAGTTAAGACGGACTGATTCCAAGATCGCTCCCCGTTTCTGCCGTGTCTTCCTCTGGGGAGAGAAGCGACGGCTCAACAGGAGTGCGCACGCTTTCGCGAGTGGTTTAAAAGACCCTCAGCTCGATCCTTGCTCTCCAGCCCGAGCTGCAGGTGGGGGGGGGGGGAGAGTCCCGCCCGAGACCCCCACGTGCCACTGCCAGCCTGAGCAGGCAATGCGGAGCGTGCACAAGGCAGCTTCCTACACAGCGGAGCAGAAACCGTCTCCAGCGGCGGAACTTTGTGTTCTCAGCCTCCCCAAAATATAATCTGCGGCCATTCAGGTCGTTCCAAGCACATCTTTCGGTCGCTGCTCTCGAAAATGCAGCCGATGCCAGTTGCTCCGCCGGTGCAGGAGCGAAACTCTCCGAGGTTGCAATGGCAAGTTGCATGGCGAAGGGGGGGGGGTGTAAAAAAGCACCCCTTTCGGGTGGCACACCATGAAAACTCGGTGTGCTGCGCCCCACCGCTCTTTTGCATGCTTTTGCAAGACGCCACCTTCCAAACGCGCCCCCAGCCCACCGTGCCCACCGCCGCCCCACGCTCCTGCCATGTCAAGGGGCAGCTGAGTACCATCGCAAAGCGGGGCAAGTCTCCCACTTACCTGCAGGGCTGCAAGAACACGCTGCCGCTCTGGATGTCAGGAGGACTCCGCGTTCTGCGCAGGGCAGCCCGCCAGAAGGCAAAAGTGGCGGAGCGGGGAGAGAGCGAGAGAGCCGCTCGGAGTCCCCCCTCTCTTTACCAAAGCGTCTCAGCCCCGGGTTAACCCCAAGCCTTCGCCTCGCTCGGTTCGCAGAGAGAGAAAAAAATGCAAAAAATAAGATTTCCCCGCTCCCTCCCCTGATCTTAGACAAACTTTCAGAACTTCCAGCTACCGTTTGCATCCATTTGACGCCCCCTACCGTCCTTCCTCGGGCTTAACCCCTTCCGCCAGCCAGGTCTGATGCCTGAGCACAGGGCCGGGTGGAAAGCCCTGCAGATCACGTTTAGTTGAGGTTTTCATTGGACGGGAAATGAAATAAGGCACGTTCGGGACAAAGGGGTAGAGTTCAATTTGAACCATGCAGGTCTGTAACTCCACCTGTCCGCTTTATTTTATACAAGCCCCAAAAGGAGGTCAGTCAGTCAGTCTCAGTCTTCCAGCCCCTAACAACGGGGCGAACATCAAGCAAAGGCATTATTCTAGTTCAGTGGTTCTCAAACTTTTTAGCAACGGGGCCCAGTTTTTAAAATGAATATCCGGACCCACGTTATCTAGAAAGAAATAACGTTATCTAGAAAGAAAGAAATAATAAAAATAGTAATCGTTTATTTGCAAAAAACAAAAACAAAAATTGATCCATTTCTTGTAATGAGGTCAGTGGCGTTTCTACAGGGATTGCAAAGCTCTAAGTTTTGCAAGAAGCCTTACCTTGCAGTGGAGATTACTCCTCTCCAGCACCGTTTTAGCCAATCTTGGCGTTGCTTACTGGCTACAGCAGCAAGGGAGAGGAGGGATTTACACGACAGGGTAAGGCTTCTTGCAAAACTTAGAGCTTTGCCATCCCTGTAGAAACGCCTCTGAATGAGGTAGCCCTGAATAGCCTCAAGGTTGAGGGGCTAAAAAAGATCTCCTTTTTTATATATAAGTTAATATGATGTAAAATTCTTTTGGAAATACAACTGTATAACTTCAGAACATGCCAGGGTACCTGTATTTGTCTGGCTGTTGTGTCCTGGTTACCTTCCTCCTTTAAGCCCCCTAAAACCACAAAGTTTATAGCAATGGACCACATTAATTTAAGAGTGGCCTTGCCACTCAGTATCACTTGAAGGGGCAAGGTAGGCAGGCAGGCAGGCAGCATCAGGAGAAGTCTTCATGCCCTGCTTGTGGGCCAGAGTTGTAGCCAGTGGGAGCAAGTGTGGGCACTGCCCCACCTTGAGTACGACTTTGCCCCACGTAGTATATATAAAGGAAAATTCATTATAATATTATTATCAGATTGCTACAAGGACATTACTAAACACTGCACAGGAATTAGCAGCCCAATCTCAGCGAATCTTCCCACGTTGATGCAACTATGCCAACAGAGTGCACTGCATCTTGCAGTGGAAGAACTGTCACAGAGGCCTCGGCAAGATGTTTGTTACCTTACCTCAGGGTTGTGTTGTGTCTGCATTGGCACAGGAAAGTTGGTTAGGGCTGGGCTATAAGTGATGTGTAATCACAAAGGAGTCTTTTATCTTCACTCATAGTGAAATTATGTTGATTGAATAACACCTTTTCCAGTGTTACTCAACATAGGATCCACAGAAGTCATACAAGATCTCTTATGAGCTAGCTGCATTGGCATGACAGCAGGCTTTTGAAGATCAGTTCCTGCTGAAGATGAGTTCTGTATAACCCTAAGAGCACAATCCTAAACTGGAATTAGGCCAGCATAAGCTAAGCGAACAAATTTTGGCCAGCACAAGGGCCACCATAAAGTGTTTTTGGACTACTCTCGGAGTCAGGGAGGATGGCTCACGTTTGTGTGCTGGCCTCTCTGACTCCGAGAGTGGTCCAAACATACTTTACAGTGGCCCTTGTGCCGGCCAAACTTTGCTGGTTTAGCTTATGCCGGCCTAACCCTAAAGTTTGCCAACCCACTGGTCCCTGTGCCAAAAAAAATCTAAATTCTGTGTTACTAAAATGTTAGCTCATAAATGGCAAAAATTATACAAATCATGATATCCCAGTTAAACATTTTAGCATGCAATAATTATTTTTATATATCGCATTTTTATTTTTGAATTGTCAGTTGCCTGGGGCAGGGAAAGGAATAGCAGAGCAATTTTTTAAAAAAATAAATGTTATTTTGGCATAATTTATTTGGCCATTTGGACTATTTACTGTATGTATAATTGGTTTTGATTTTGCTAATGCCTGGGAGTGGCAAGGAATTATGTATCACACTGCAGCCGCCTCATTCCTGATATCTGGAAGCCTTGTGCAGGCCTGTCACTGACTTATGAGATTTCAGTATGCACTGCCACATATTTTCAGGCAAATACTTGCAGCCATAAGGACAAGAAACTTGGTATCTTTTTCTCTTTTCAAGGTGAAACTAAAGTTTTATTTGCAGGAAGTTGGACTCTGTGGCTGGTGCTGCATTCCATGGATTTTACTGTGCTTCTGTGAAATCATGTCATACAATCAGCCTTGATCATAACACCCATCTTGCAAGTAATAGACAACAGTGACTAACCTATGCATATTTTCACTAGCTTGTCTGTCCATACATGCCTATGTTAGGTTTGTTGTTTTTCTCCCCATTTCTATATCACAAATTACTGTTTCCCACTGCACCCCACCCCCACAAACATTCTTGTGCTTTATGGTGCATTTAAAACATTCCTGAGTGGGCACAAAGGACTTGTGCCAGCCCAGGTTTCTCTTTGGATTGCTCCCTGACAGGTACAGTATAAAGATAATATAAACATAAAAAAAGAAACATAAAAAAACAAGAGAGCTGTAAGGAAGAGAGATCTTGTTACTAGTGGCTGGACACATATGAAGTTTCATCTTCCATCACAGACGTATTTTGTTTACTGATAAATGTTATTCTTTGCATTTTTTAATATAGTGTACTCAGACTGTGCATTATGGGACAGAGTTAGAGGTCAGTTAGGGCCCCGAGTACCTTAACAACAGCCTGCACTTTCCCTCACATGTGCCACCTTTTTGTGCTTTGTTTGCCATCTGAGGCTGTGCTGCACATGCCCCCAAGTACTGAGAATTGGTGTGCGTCAACTAGGAACAGGGCCTTTTCTGGAATTCCCTTTCCAGGACCCGCTTGTCCATTAAGTGCCAAGTCAAAACCTGGTTCTTTGGAAAACCAGGTTCTAATCTAATTTGATATTTGATCTCCTCAAGTTTGTTTTGTCTGGACTGTATCCAGACCAAGCATGAAAGGAAGAACGTTCATACAAGGGATTTTTCCTGCCCCCTACCACCACCAGCAGCTCCTTGTAAAGCTGTTCACTGTCAGGAATAGAGTGGGATGTGGATGCAGAGGTTAGTGGGGAAGGGGGAATTGCTGAAAAGTATGCAAAGGCACCATCTACTGTACAAACAACAGAGAGGACATGAACGATCCCTTGCATGAACTTCTCTGCACTTGTGCAAGGTGGGGACAGAAACCTCCCTTTCTATTGGTTTGTTTGCTGAGTCTGTAAGAACATAAGACGTTTGAGAATAGGTTGAGATCTTTTTGGCCCCAAGACCTCTAATCATTCGCTTTACCAGATAAAACTGTGCATGACCGTCGGCATTGGGCCTTAATGCCTAATTTGAATTTCTATTTTTGAACTGCGGTTTAGTTCAATCTTGAGAAGAACAGGTTACACACTTCTAAAATAAGTAAAAAATAAAACATTAAATAAGCATGAAAAGCTGACGAAAGAAAAGAGGGGAAGGGGAAGCTTTGTCAGTTGCCAACTTTGTAGTCAACACTGGTGCCTGGACCTGATTACTTGCATTGATGTTTTCCCTCAATCTGCCATGAATCAGCACATTATCAAGTTTTGCAACAGCCACTTGCAAAAATCTCTTGCAACCAAAAAAAAATCTCTTACAACCAGCTAAGGGATTTGTTTACCGTGGGTTGGTATTTTTGTCAAAGGACCTTTCAACTCTCCATTGCATGGTAAGCTTTTCCTTTGTTAGAGAAACCGTAGGAAGATGAAGGTGGGTGAGGGCAGTCTGAGACTGGGGAACCAACTCACCCCTTTCTCCAAATGGGAGGAAAAATCAGTTGAATATAGTTTGGACATGAGAGGAGTGATGTGTTCTGTAATAGACTTGAATGTCTGTGGAGCTTTTTCCATTAATCAATGGAAGATAGTCAGCTTAATGAATTAATGTTTTTTTATTTCTTGTGGGAGGGAGGTCCTTGTGTAATGGGGCTCATATGGAGGGTAAGGGAATTCACATCCATGTGCAGCTGAGATTTCCCAAGGATATTTGCTAAACCTTTCCTTCCCGGATCTAAATAACTGCTAAAATATTGTTAAGGATTTTTTTAGGTGATTTTTTTCCTTTCCTTTTTTAAAGAACCCCGTCACATTCAAGAAAACATGATGTTTCCCATCTACTAATTGGCAGAAAATTGTCAAGTGCTCTTGTCTCATCTTTGCCTCTCTGTGGCTATAGAAATCCTCCTTGCAAGGAGTTCAGTGCTGCTTCCAGGCTGCTCAACATAGTGAAGTGGAGCACAAACAAAATTAAGGGTACAATGCTAACAAAATTTCCAGCTCTGGGGTAAGGGCAACGCAGCTTCTAGGTAAGGGAACAAACATTCCCTAACTTGAGGAGGCCTCTGTGACTACTACTCCACTGTAGGATGCAGCACATGCCCCATTGGCACAGCTATGTCAGTATTGGAAAGTAGGTTAGGACTGCACCCTAAAAGGAGTTGGCTGAGAGCTAAAGGCTAATAAGTGCTCAAGGAAAGAAGCATGAAAAGGTGAAGACACATCTATGATTCAATCCATAACTCCTGTTTATACTAGTTGTGGCTTCTAATTGAGAAGAAAACAGTAGGTCAGTTCATATGGGCCCTGCTTAATGTTAGCAAGATAGTGGGATCAGGTACCATCACACCATGCCTGTGACCAAGGCCTGATCGCTAGTGTTCCCTGGAGAAGAGTAAACCAAGAGTTTGAGAGCTTCAGAATCCTCTGTCAAAATGGTTATTAGAACTGGCTCTTAGCGCCCAATCTTATCTCCTACCACCAACACTGGCGCAGCATACACTGTATCCAGCAGGGGAGGGGGTGGTTCAGGAGACTCTGGAAGGGAAAGATGATTTAATTCCTCTTACCCCTCCATAAGCCACCTGCTCCTCAATGGGACTCTTCAGACCTGTGCCAGTTTTTTAGCTTTTTAGCTGGCACAGGAAGGAAGGAAGGAAGGAAGGAAGGAAGGAAGGAAGGAAGGAAGG
>JAJKFI010000008.1:30494446-30504768 GCA_029204185.1 Lerista edwardsae
AATAATAATAATAATAATAATAATAATAATAATAATAATAATAATAATAATATTTTGTTAGGAAAAAAATGGTGTATTTGTGTCTTGCATCTTTCATGCTTCTCACATTAACACTCCTACAAAGTCCAGTATCAGGCTCTGTCTCTCTATTCCTCTCAGCCTCTTCCTTTAAAGCCTCGCTGGTCTCAAACAGCAAAGGGAGCTGCTCTCTTTCTCTCAGTTTCACTCAGCCAAATTTAACAGCTTGCAGCTTTTGTCAAAGACCAGCAATTGACTCCTAGCTCCATTGCCAAGCAAGTCTTTGCCCTCAGATTTGGACCCTCCACAGCGTACAGAAGATGGTCCTTAGAGGTAGTGTTTTCTGATTGGTGCGCTAATCGGAGCACTTTGATTGGTTCTTGAGAATGGCTGTCTTAATCCTGAATAACCCAGCTGCAAAGAGCTTACATATGAAGCAGCTGCTCATGTAGAGTGGACTGTACCACTTCAGACTGTTTGGGAGGGAAGGAGGAATGAGAGGATTACATGGTGTTGGGTTCAATGACCTCAGTGAGCTGCAGCACACAGTTTGGGAAGCACTGCCCCAGCCCTAGACAGTCATATGTGCCCTTAGGCCAATTTCTCAGCTTGCTTTCTGCTGTATCGATGGTCCTACCATTATGGGGGGGGGGGCAAATGCCCTGAGCACTGCACAGAGGTGTCTGCCAGTCTTGCAATGGGAGCATAGCACTGCTTGTGCAACAGATGAGGCACTGGAGTTAGACTGCAGAGACCTTTAGTTCAAGACCTTCCTCTGTCAGTCCCTTAGAATGTGGTAGTGGTTGTGGTGGTTTTTAATGAACCATAAAATGGTGCAAATTTGAGAGTTTCACTGATGCTTGTTTAGATGCTGAAGGCAATGCATTAGGAACTGATGGTGCCTGAATATTATCCAATCAGTTCCTGATGCAGTATCTGCGACATCAAAAACTCTGCAGGTTACATCTTTGCAGTTTTGAAAAAATAATTACAATGTATTATTGACCATTTTGTTTCTGTTTTTAGACATGTACACATCAATAAGTCCAAGAGAATTGCTTACCATTTGGGAATGTCCACCAATGTCTATAGAGGATTGATCCTCTTTGCTTGTTGATAAGTCACTGAAGCAGTATGCTTTTTGACTTCATCTGCTAGTTCTTTCTCATGCAGCATTCTTCTGCCTGACCAGCTTATGCACGGAGAACTTTGATCTACTTTCTCCACGTACCAAATTCTGGAGCATATAACATATATTTCTTGCACCTGAAAACCTAGAAGAGGAGGTGGTTCAGGAATTCTGCACTACAGATCCAAAAGAGTGGGAGCAGAGTACATGATGCTACTTAATGCAATGCTACAAGCTCATTTAATATCTGTGCTTTGTTTTCCTTTCACAGTTTAGTTTGCCACTTTCTCCCTCTGCCCCTTTTCAGCATTTGAAATACTGTATATACTCATGTTTTTGAAATACTGTATACTGTATATACAGAAGCAGATGAGATTCAGAAGAGGTGGCAAGAATACACAGAGGAACTCTATAAGGCCGATCTTAATGTTCCTGATAACCACAGTGGTACAGTCACTGAGCTCGAACCTGACATCCTGGAGAGTGAAGTCAAGTGGGCTTTAGAAAGCCTCACTAACAACAAAGCTAGTGGAGGTGACAGCATTCCAGCGGAATTACTCAAAATCTTAAAAGAGGATGCTGTCCAAGTGCTGCTCTCCATATGCCAGCAAATTTGGAAAACCCAACAGTGGCCACAAGACTGGAAAAGATCAGTTTACATTCCAATCCCAAAGAAGGGCAATGCCAAAGATTGCTCGAATTACCGCACCATTGCACTCATTTCACATGCTAGCAAGGTCATGCTCAAAATCCTACAAGCTCGGCTTCAGCAGTATGTGAATCGAGAACTACCAGATGTACAAGCTGGTTTCCGAAGAGGCAGAGGAACTAGAGATCAAATTGCCAACCTTCGCTGGATCATGGAGAAAGCAAGAGAGTTCCAGAAAAACATCTACCTCTGCTTCATTGATTATGCTAAAGCCTTTGATTGTGTGGATCACAACAAACTGTGGCAAGTTCTTGAAGAGATGGGAGTTCCAGACCACCTGATCTGCCTTCTGAGAAACCTTTATGCGGGTCAGGAAGCCACAGTTAGAACTGGACATGGAACAACCGACTGGTTTAAAATTGGGAAAGGAGTACGACAAGGCTGTATATTGTCACCCTGCTTATTTAACTTATACGCAGAGTACATCATGAGGAAGGCAGGGCTGGATGACTCACAAGCTGGAATCAAGATTGCTGGGAGAAACATCAACAACCTCAGATATGCAGACGATACCACTCTACTGGCAGAAAGTGAGGAAGACCTAAAGAACCTTTTGATGAGGGTGAAAGAGGAAAGTGCCAAAATTGGTTTGAAGCTCAACATTAAAAAGACTAAGATCATGGCAACCACTCCCATCACTTCCTGGCAAATAGAAGGGGAAGAAATGGAAGCAGTGACAGACTTTATTTTCCTGGGCTCCAAGATCACCGCAGATGGTGACTGCAGCCATGAAATTAAAAGACGTTTACTTCTTGGGAAGAAAGCTATGGTGAACCTAGATAGCTTAATCAAAAGCTGAGACATCACCCTGCCAACAAAGGTTCGCATAGTCAAAGCGATGGTTTTCCCAGTAGCCATGTATGGCTGTGAGAGCTGGACCATAAGAAAGGCAGAGCGTCGAAGAATCGATGCTTTTGAATTATGGTGTTGGAGAAGACTCTTGAGAGTCCCCTGGACTGCAAAGAGATCCAATCGGTCAATTCTCCAGGAAGTCAAGCCTGATTGCTCCCTGGAAGGACAAATGCTGAAGCTGAAGCTCCAATACTTTGGCCACCTGATGAGAAGAGAGGACTCTTTAGAAAAGACCCTCATGCTGGGAAAGATTGAAGGCAAAAGGAGAAGGGGGCGACAGAGGATGAGATGGTTAGATAGTGTCACCGAAGCAATGAATATGAAATTGGGTGAACTCAGGAAGCTAGTGGAGGACAGGGAGGCCTGGCGTGCTGTGGTCCATGGGGTCGCGAAGAGTCGGACACGACTTAGCGACTGAACAACAACAACAACAATATACTCATGTATAAGTCAATCTCATGGATAAGTTGAGGGCAAGTTCTAAGCTAAAAATCATACTTTGCTATGACCCATGGATAAGTTGAGGGTAAAACTTGGGAGAAATTGAAAATGACTTACCAATAATTGTTCTGAGGCAGCAACAGATAGCCAACGAAAAAACGGAGTCATTTCACTTTCTTCTGAGGAAGCACAGAAATGGAGCTATTTGCCAAACCAGAAGAGAGATGAAGGTGCTTATGGGAGTTGTAGGCTTTGTGAGGAATACAGTACAGAACGTCCATAGCAGCATCCCTTGTAACCACAATTCCCATAAGCACCTTCACCTCTCTGCCTGTTTGGAGAAGGAAGATGGCCACCATTTTTTGCTTGATGTCTGTTGGTGCCTGAGAACAATTACTGGTAAATAAAATTGTTTCATTTATTTCTATCCCCCTGCTTCTTAGCCCAGCCCCCCCAAGTGGCTATTGAAAGCTTTATTAACCATATTGACCCATGTATAAGTCTATCTATATTTTCCAGGTCAATTTTCAAGCATAAATTTTTAGATGTATACATGAGTATATAGGGTACTTTCATTCCAGCATGCATGAGTTTGGAATTCATGGATCACTGGGGCTAACCTCATACATAAGGAGGATGAGACAGAAGCTTAACCTTTCCTGAAATTGCAAGTTACTCAGACAATGGAACCAGGCAAAAACTGAATATAGCTGTGCACCCATATCCACAGATATGAGGGATGCTCTGCCCCGTGCTCTAGACCCTGTGCACAGTTCCCCTTGCCTCCAGAGGCTCTTCTGAGCCCTGCGGATGCCATATACCCACAGCCTCCATGGGGTTCAGAATGTACCCTAGAGGCAAAAAAATGCAACTTCCAGTTTTGACTGGGGGAAGTACACTGCCAGGCAGTGGGGAGCTGGGGAGAGGGCATCACAGGGGTGGGGAGGAGGTATTTTTGGGTGAGTGGAGGTCATGGACGAGGGTGGTTCAGGCCCAGGAGGGGGATGAGAATGGGGGACAAGGCCTCTATCGCATCCTCATCTCCATTCCAAGCCTGAATGCCCTACAAGGGGCTACTTATTTCTGCACCACTGTTTGAGCTGTTCAGATCAAAGTAGCCCTATTGGGTAGACTGGGGCTCAACACAATTTAAGGGAACTAATTTTCCCTTAACCTGACCTCTGGCTGCCTCCCTGCCAAGTGGGTTACAGCAGTGGCCGTTTCAGCACCATTATACCGCAGGATGGGCAGCCTGGTTAGGATTGGGCTGCCCATCTCCTAAGCAATATGCTTCATTTTCTTGTTTGGAACACAAATTCTTGGCAGGGGATCAGCCAGCTGGGTTGCTAAGTGTGTGGATGTGGGCGGAATAACTGAACTAGGGGATGTTAGTCAGCAAATGTTCAGCTTCTTTAAAAAGCTGTTACCGTAAAGAAGGAAATGATGTACAATATCTGCAGGGTGTGTTTGCAAAGTCAGGGAATGCTTGAAATGCAATACTCCAGTAAAAGAGAGTCAGAACGAGCCAGAGAGAGATTTTAGATGTGAAAAACGTGCCAGAATTTCTTTCAGTTTAGGATTTAGGGCTGGTTCATCTTGTATATTGGACTACTACTTGCATTCACAAATGAAACATTTAGCTAGGCACAGCAACCTCTATTGGGGTGCAACTTGTGGAGTAGTTGGGGTGCAAGAAGTAGCAACTGCACTGCGCAACAGGCTTTATGGGCAGCTGCCTTGAATAGTGGCCAAAATTGTGAAAATCGTAGTAAGTACAAATAATATCATCATGCTATATATCATTGGAAAGCTAACCTAATGCTGAATGCAACTCCTGTTGAAATTTGTCTGTTCTATTAAATATTATGGCCAATTAACCAGAAACCCTTTTATTTATTTACTTAATTAAATTTGATTTTGGTGTGTGTGTGTGGGGTGTGTGTGCGCTGAACAATATCTTCTTTACCCTGGTTAGCAGATGCCTTAGCTACAACACTGAATACATCATCCTTAGGACAAACTAGACAAGAGCATTTTTCCTAAAGGGAAAACAAGCAGCTGGGGTAGGACTAGTTTATAGGGAAGGAGTACAGTGAGAATAGAAAGGATTCAACAACATGAGAACAAATATCTAGGAGATTGAAATGTCTGCCGTGACATGTGGCATTTGCTGAATTCAGCAGATGTGCTGTATCTAGATATGAAGTTATCTTAAGGGCTGTAACTTAATTACAGTTCCTCGGGACTTTCGGGCAAAAACTTGGGATCCTCTAATGTAGAAGATATGGCTAGAAGTTCGTGGAAATAATCAACAGCTGCCTTGAATTTATTGGATTTGTTCTATTCCTCTATGATCTGTTCTATGATATACTGGTTAGGTTTAATTTTGGACAGGATTTAGATATTTTTGTATAAGCTCACTTCTCACACAATTGCACAAGATCAGCTTAGCAGTGAACACCATTAATCAGTGGTTCCCAAACTCTCTGGGAGTTTCAGAACCGCTATATGTTGTAGTGGTGGAAGAGAAGGCAGCAACATGATCCCCAGGATTGTGCTGCTACCTGGGGCGACTGGGGCTTTGATCTACATACCAGTCGAAACACTGACCTCCTGGGGGTGCTAGATGCCCCATGGATGCCTCCACAGGGCTCCCCAAACCTTGGAATATTTTTTTAAATGATTGTGAAACCAGAAGTGGGTCACAATAAAAAAAAATTTTTTTTGAGGCTTGGTGAGCCCAGTGGAAGCCTCCACGGTGCTCCCAGCAGCCCCGGAAGATCAGCACTTGGATCTGTAAGTAGATCAAAGACCCTATCGTTCCAGGAAGCAGTGTGATCTTGCAAATTGCATTGCTGCCTTCTCTTCTCCCCATCCCGTAAGGGGATAGGGCCGGAGGTTCTCTGGCTGGCTCAAACCCCAGTTTGAGAACCTCTGCCATAAATGTTGTCAGTCCTCTATTTTTTATTCTAGGCCTCTTCCCCACAAATACCAATGTTAGTCATCCGTGGAACAACAGCAGCTTGAGAAAAATGAAAGATGCTGTCTTCCAAATGACAAAAACTCCCATGCATAGTTACCTGGAACAAATTCTTGTTGTCCAAAAACTGTCAGCCAAGTAGCTATTTACAAGCACTGTGGGCATTATCCTGTAGAAATTAGGCAACAAATAGTTTTAATTCTATTTATGCAACTATTGCAGAGTATAATACTATGTTGTTGCAGAGGAGAAAAGCAAGCATGTGCAAAACCACCTGGGGCCTATATGAGAATAAATACAGCAAGTATGATAATGTTGTATGACACCAGGTGGAACGGGATGGGCAAAATGAATTTTCTGTAGGTATCCAGAGACCTCAACAGGGCAAGCAGATGTCATAGTGGAATTCCAGGTGAGGGTGTGTGAACACCCTCAGGGTTATCTGACTGGGGGTGCAATCCTAAGATGGCATTAGGCTGGCCCAGTTAGGCCAGCAAAGTTTGGCAGGCACAAGGGACACTGTAAAGTGTGTTTGGACCACTCTCAGAGTCAGAGGCCAGCACACAGGCATGTGCCATCCTCCCTGACTCCGAGTGGTCCAAACATGCTTTAGGGTGTCCCTTATGCCAGCCAAACTTTGCTGGCCTAATGCCAAATAAGAATTGCGGTCTATGTTCTATAATTTCTGCAAGCGACATTCCCGTAGGAAGTTCAGTAGGCCAAATGACCAACTGAGTATAAAACAGCAACCTCGAAATTATGTTCTCCCTTAATAAATCGAGGACAAGTCAAGGTGGATTCCAGCAACCTGCTTTGTCCTCCCATTGATCTTTGCAGTCACCAACTGGAGTCCTGTGAAGTCAGATCACTGGTCTATATTGTTCAGCACTGTCTATCCTGACTGGTAGATGCTCTTCAGGGTTCAGACAGAGGCAATTCCCAGCACTGCTCTAAGAGCCTAGTCCTATCCTTCCGCCGATGCAGCTGCGCCAAAGAAGAGTGCACTGTATTCAGTGTGTGCAAGAAGGGGAACCGGGAAGCTTTGGCGGGAAAAGGAGAATTTTTCCCCTTTCCCCCTGTGTAAGCCTCCTGCTCCTCAATGGGCCTCCTTGGATCTGTCCCAGCTCTGTAGCTGGCACAAGTCCAAGGAGAAAAAAGGAACAGGGAGGCTCAAAAAGAGGGGATTGGATCCAGTACGCACCATTGCTGCCAAATCCACCCCTGCTGCCTTCCCACTCCATTCTATCCCCCTCCCTACCCAGCTCTGCCCCTGCCTCTGCTTTACCTGGTTCGGCAGGTGAACCTGAAACCAGCACAGACATTGAGCACTGCTACATCTTGCAGCAGCGCTCCCAAAATGGCTACCATTTTATGATAGACTCTTTGGCTGTCATAAATCCCTCCCCTTGATAGCCCATTCTTTTCATCAGAGAACCTCAGAACCTTTTAATACAAAGCATGTGCTCTACCACTAAGCTACATCCCCTTCAAATGACCAATTTGTTGGTTCAGTTTCTTTCTCTCTCTCTCTCTCTCAGGGCGCAATTCTAACCAACTTTCCAGCACTGACATGGCTGTGCCAGTGGGGCATGTGAACATAAGAACATAAGAAGAGCCCTGCTGATCAGGCCAAGGGCCCATCTAGTCCAGCTTCCTGCACCTCACAGTGGCCCACCAGGCTCCTCAGGGAGCACATGAGACAACACGATGCCTGCATCCTGTTGCCACTCCTTAATGTGCTGCATCCTGCAATGGAATAGTAGTCACAGAGGCCTCCTCAAGGTAAGGGAATGTTCGTTCCTTTAACTCAGAGCTGATTGCCCTTACCTTGGTGCTGGAAAGGTGGTTAGGAGGCGCGCACACACACACACACACACACACACACACACACACACAGAGAGAGAGAGAGAGAGAGAGAGAGAGAGAGAGAGAGAGACCCTTTGAAGGTTTTTCCCCTCACAAGTGAAACTGTGCAAAACTTACCGCACCTTGATTAAAACTCAGAAAATTCAGATGCTGAATTTTGCTATGAGACCACATTAAATTGTGTTGGAATCCAGATCTACTATTCTGGCCAAGAGTTGGTCACACCTACACTATGGCGTGGAATACAAATCCAAAGGGTCATCAAAGCATTGAAGGCTAGAAAATGATTATAAACATAAATAAAGGTGTTATCAGTTTGCACATCACAGTCAAAGAACAATTTAGTCATATGCCATGTTCTCAATGGGATGGAAAAATGAACTGTCCAATGGGAACTGTATATAAATTTCCAGGATGCTATTAGAATGAAGCTGAAAATGAAGTGAATTATTATCTGTAGCAGTTGCTGAGTTCAGGCTGGACGCTTCATGATGTGGTCAAGTCAATAAGGTCAACCGCTAATCTTGCACATTGTGAGTGGCTGTTTTTATGCAAGAGATGTTTTGGTGCTGTAATTTTGGAAGTCATGCGGGGGCATCGATCCACAAGAGCAAAGAAATTGCTGTGTTTAGCATAATCCCAGATACCACTGTGAGAGGATTTATTAACTGCTCACAGTTGCCAGCTGAGATTAAACCAATTCACAGCCTATCAATGGATGATCTGGAAGTTGGAGTCACATCATTCAACACACCATTACATGCCTTGTGCCACATTCGAAGGGCCTTGGGCCTAACATGGCAAAGACAATACTTTCTGGAAGAGGCTTGCCAGTCAAATGGCTTTATGAGACAGGGGATCAAATTTCACTTAGAGCAGAGACTATCTGCACAATCATATCGCCTGCCACATTATAGCATGCAACTATGGCAATGGAGAGATCCAACACACCCTGCCCAACCCCTGATCCTCTCCAAAATGCTCCTCCCACCCACGGCACACCCACCCCTACTGTCAACTTACCAAAGCTGACAGAGCCTCTGGAGCTGTTGCTGTGCATGCCATGCCACTTCCCATTTGCTCCAGCAGAACAGAAGCACGCTACTGTAAGGGACCAATAGGACTGTGGCTTAGATGTATCAGTGGAGGACTGAATGTAGCAGTCATGGCAGAGGTGTTGATTCCAAGAGTGTGGATTGCCTGAAATACCTTCATAAATTTATGGTTTGTGATATTCCACTGTACTGGCAGTGATCCAAATGATCACATTCTCACCCCAAAATTACTGAAGACTGGAGTGTAATCTGCTGGGGCTCATTCTTTCAGTGAGAATTACCAATTGTGTATGTGTGGGCTAACAGCCCAATCCTATGGGCAGAAGCCCTAGCGGAACATGTGTTCTGCTGGTAGTAGCTGATGAAATACAGTTGTAAAGCACCTGGTGGGGAACAGTGGGATGGCTGGAACCTTCCCACAGGTGTTGTTGGGGTGCCAGCTGCCTACTGAAGAAGGTAAGATGACGGAGGAGATAGGAGGAGGGTGCCTCGGGGGCAGAGAGAGGGCAAAACTGGGGGAGGGGAGGAATGGGGTGGGAAGGCTGCAAGGGGGGAGGATCTAACAGTGATGGTGCACGCTGAATCCAATCCCCCCCCCCCGGCAGCAGCCTCCCAGTCCCCTTTCCTCCCATTTTTTGGCCAGTATCCCCCATTTTTGCCCCGTCCTTGCTTCTTGGCTCTCCTTGAACTTATGCCAGCTATATAGCAGGCATAGATCTGAGGAGACCCTTAGGCCATCAGGTGGACTACACAGAGGTAAGGGAACAATATCCCCCATTTTTGCCCCGTCCTTGCTTCTTGGCTCTCCTTGAACTTATGCCAGCTATATAGCAGGCATAGATCTGAGGAGACCCTTAGGCCATCAGGTGGACTACACAGAGGTAAGGGAACAACAACCTCTCACAGGCATCCTGATCAGCTTCCCCCCATCACAGCATGCAGTGTGCGCCTCTATGCAATGACATAGCCGGAGGTGTGCAAAACCGTAAGTCTTTTACAGCTTCTGACTGGTCTTCTGCCACCGGAGATGGTCATGGTGATGAAAACTTCTCTTTCACATTGTTTTCATTGCCCAACTGGCTCTGGCGATGAGGGGAATGGGCTGCTTGGTTGGAAGCCATAAAAGACTTAGGTTTTGCACTCCCCTGCCTATGCCATTGCCTCAATGGTGCTTCTGCATGCTACGTAGAATAGGATTGGGCTATCAGTGGTATTTGACACAAACTATTATTATTATTATTATTATTATTATTATTATTATTATTATTATTA
>JAJKFI010000008.1:30504778-30515168 GCA_029204185.1 Lerista edwardsae
TATTATTATTATTATTATTATTATTATTATTATTATTATTATTATTATTATTAATTGGATTTATATCCTGCCTTTCTGCCCGAAGGCACCCAAGCTGCAAAACCGTTAAAAGAAGAACTTGTTCCCTTCAGTGCCTTATTTAGCTCATCTTGGGTAATAAGGAAGGCAATGAAATGCAGCATGGAGGGAAGTGTTGTACCGGTGGTCTTGGAAGGGGTTTACGCAAGCAGCCAAGAAGCAAAAGCTGTCATGTACTGAGAATGACTATTCTTTTCTGTTACAAAAATGTTTGTAAAGCTGATTGTGGGAGAGTAGGGAATACTGAAGGCCAGGGAGCCAAAGGGACTAGAGATGCACAAGCAGCCCAGCGTTTGCCCTGAAATCGAGTTGGGCTTTTGTGCAGGTCCAAGTGAGTGTTCACAATGAGCCTTTATGAACTATCGGACTCCCTTGTAAAGACATGAAGGTGCCCACAGAAAGCTGAATGTTTGTGCGTATTAACTGCTCTAAAGTTTTGCAATGGAAAAGCACCTTTGCAAGGGGTTGATTCACTTGCAAACGTTCAAACATTTGCAGATAAATTCATGCTTGTCTTATTTTTACTGGCAAACATTTCAGCCAGGGAGTTCCATATTTGAATTCTCTTGGCAGAACACTTGCGACCAGGGCTGGCCCTTCCATGTTTCCTCAGGCAGCAGACTACGTGTATGTGTGGGTGCTTGGGGTGCCATCTTCATTTGCCCACTCACCACAACTGCTTCTCTTTCCCCTTCCATTCCCTAGAGCAGTGATGGCGAACCTATGACACGTGTGTCAAAGCTGACACACCACAACGTTTGTGGTGACACACCAGAATTCACCAATGCCTGACAAAAACTGAGTTCGTTTTACTTATTTTTCATTTTTGTAATTATTTGATGCTTCTTTATATAATACACAGCACCATACATGATTAGACTGTATTTTTTGTTTAAATAAATGAATATAAAGAATAGTTTCTCTTTTGTTTGGAGGGAGATTGACATACAAGCAGAGTCAAGTTAAGCATTTTCCTAAGTTTCGACACACTGCACCCAAAAGGTTCACCATTACTGCCCTAGAGTGTAAAAGCAAGAGGGGGTGGAGCAGAAGAGGAAGTGTGGAGGAGAGTGGTGAGCTAGAGGGTGAGAGGAGCAGAAGCTCACATATCACCAGGCACGGTGGGGAGCATTTGGCACACTGCTACAGGCCCTTCTTTTGAGTTGGCATGCATAGGATTGTGCTGCATGAGTGAATGGGAATAAGCCCAACTGAATACAATGAGCCTTCTTTCCAAGTAAACATGCACAAGATTGAGTCGGTGACAATTTTTGGTCTTTTCAGAGAACCCTAAATTTGCCATGTCTTGTACAGCCTGATCATTGGGATTCCACTTTGTGCCTTCAGGGAACACATGAACATCATATGGGACAGCACATGTTGGCCACACCCTCTGACATCCATGTGTTGGTTGCTATTGTGAAAGGGCTCTATGTACTATCAGCTGTATGCTTGTTCTATGTCGGGCATTTTTAAATATGTGAGACTGAGGCTGCAATCCTATACACACTTTCCTGGGAGCAGGCTCCACTGAATACAATGGGATTTACTTCTGAGTAGACATGCCTAGGATTTAACATGATTCCAGGATCTAACAATTACTTTCATAATGAAAATCTAATCTTGAATCCTTGAAGCTCTGCTGTCGGTAGGCTAGAAAAGTGTTGTAGAAAGACTAAATGCTGTACAAGCCACAGCTGGACTCCAGCCCCAGAATTGGCCACAAAAAAAAATCTCTCCAGCTGTTGCCCTGACCCTCAACCTGGGGCCAAGCAATACAAAAATAGGATGATTTTTTTCATTCCATGTCCTTAGTTTTACTATATCAACATAGTGCTTGTTGCCAAAGATTTTTATCCTTTCTTAGCAACTCTGAGTAAAAGAAGGGAAATTTTTTAAAAAGCAAGATAGATTGGTGCAATAAGGAAGAGTTGCCTTATGAAATGTTTGCACTCATGTGGATACTTCTAACTACATGAGGCAAATTCAGTTTGTTATTTGATTTGATTTGTGAAGCTGATGTCAGCTCTGGCATTGACAGCCCAATCCTATTCTTGAAATCAACTGACATATCACCATGTATGCTGGTGCAATGAGAGTTTCACTCTTATAGAAGTCTACCAACTGACTGGTAGGAGGTGTGGTCTGGAGGTTGAGCTGTTGCCCTGCCTGAAGATGCTAAGCCGGATCAGCCTTGGAACAGCCTTGGATGAGAGACCAGAAGTCACTGACAAGTCATTGAGCTCACAGTGGAATGTGAGGTGTGTGGAATTTGGAGGAAGTCAGCTGACAAGAGACAGATAATACCTTGAGAACCTGCCAAGGTGTGATCTATGGCTGCCTGTGAAGGCCCAGAAGGTGCAAGAGTGCAGCCAGGATGAAGACCTCACACTGAAAAGGAAACATCTGGAGAAATGGAGGGTTCTGTGAATTGTACATAGAACAATAATTGTAAAAACCCCATTTAAAAAAGGATCATGTTTAAGTGATCACCAAATTTAATGAAAACGTTCCTCAAAAATAAAGTTTTGCTTCCCAAAAATAGTAAAAGTTCACCAAATTTTAGACCACCTAATAATCCTAAAGTGATAATCACATATTGAGTTCTCGTCATTTTCGTAAAGTATTTGACAGTTAAAAAATGTGTTTGTCTCCCCAAAACAGTAAATTTTCATAATATAACCCAAACCCTAACCCTAACCCCATGTTTGGGGCATATAATTCTGCTAGCTAAATAATGGTATTCTTGTGTAAATGTCATGTTATACATTTGGTGAACATTTACTAAATTTGGTGAACCCATGGTTTGTTTTTGGACCACAGTGCTAGGGGCTCACAGTTTAATTTGGCAAGCATTTAATTTGTCCCATTTAAAAAATGGAGTTTATGAACAGCCTGTCAATGAGACATAAACCGCCTCGTGTCGTGAGAAATCTTGAAAAAGGCGATATAAAAATACCTTAAAATACCTTAAATAAACTAAACTAATGGAAGTACTACAGACACCAGCGGAATGTTGGATGTTGCTTGGATGCCTGCACAACCCTGCTGGCAGAGAGGCCACATGGGGAGGAGATTGGGATTTGCCACAGGAGGAATGTAGGACAGACATGGGAAGGATGAGAAGGAGTTGACATATACCAGCGGTGTTATGATGCTGGAACGCTGGGCGGGACATCCGGGTGATCGACAGCCCGCCCGTGCATTCCGCAGCGTTACGCCGTTTGCGTAATGTACTCAAGCGGCGTAACTGGTTACGCAAACAGCGTAACGCTCCGGAACGTGACGGGCGGGCTGTCGATCACCCGGATGTCCCGCCCAGCGTTCCGGCAGCATAACACCGCTGAAATATACCATATCCTAACCTCCCTACTACATCAGGGCAAAGGTCTAACCCAGTCCTTGCAGTGCAGGAATATTTTTCTTTTGGTATCGTTCTAACATGGTATTTCCTCTGCTTTGGTGTGAAGTGGTACAGTCCACTGCATTCCACCTCAGAACTCTCTACTACCTTAGGGCTCAAACCAGAGCCCTCCTGCACTTTAATACCAAGGGTGTAGCCAAAAGAGCTCAGACTTCTTCTCCAGCAGGAGCAATAGCATCATCAGCAGGAATTCTCTGATGCAACCTTGGAAACATTTTCAAAGTCTTCTAGCTGCAAAGAAATGTAAAGCTCAACAAGAGACAACCTGAGAAATTTGCCAAGGGGTATATTTTTTATGTCTAGGGCAGGCCATCCTCTTTCCCAAGGAAGAAACAGTATGTAGCTTCCATTAAGGCTACATTCCTATGCAAATTTATCTGGAGTAAGTCAGGTTGAGCACAGTGAAACTTACTGCTGACTAAACAGGCATAGGCTAGCACGCTGAGGACCCAATCCTATCCAACTTTCAAGCGCTGGTGCTGCCGTGCCAACAGGCATGTGCTGCATTCTGCAGTGGGGAGGGGGTAGTCACAGAGACCTCCTCAAGGAAAGGGAACATTTGTTCTCTTAGCGCAGGGCTTCATTGCAGATGAATCAGTGCTAGAAAGTTGGATTTCAGGGCCCGGGTAGATTCATGGGGAAGAAAGCAGCCTTTCAGGTATCCTTGTTCCAAGACATTTATGGCCTTAAAAATCATAACCAGCATCTTAGATTGCACCTGGAAGCAAACATGAAGTTCTGAGTTGGTCTTACAATTGTAATACAGTATTATATAGTTTTTTCCTGTTTAGATCCTTTCATTCTAAGATGCTTCTATCCACCACATAAGAACATAAGAACATAAGAAGAGCCCTGCTGGATCAGGCCAAAGGCCCATCTAGTCCAGCTTCCTGTATCTCACAGCGGCCCACCAGGTGCCCCAGGGAGGCATGAAACAACAAGATCCTGTTGCATCCTGTTGCCACTCCCTTGCACCCGGTACCAGTAGCCCACCACCTTTGTAAGGAGGTTGCACAATCCATCATTGCCTATAGCCCACGATGGACCTTTCCTCCAGAAATCTGTCCAATCCCCTCTTAAAGGCATCAAGACCAGATGCCATCACCACCTCCTGTGGCAAAGAGTTCCACAGATTAACTACCCGGTGGGTAAAAAAGTACTTCCTTTTATCTGTTTTAACTCTCCCAACCCTCAGCTTTAGTGGATGCCCCCTGGTTCTGGTGTTTTGAGAGAGGGAAAAGAACATCCCTCTATCGACTTTATCCCTTCCATGCATAATTTTGTATGTCTCAATCATGTCCCCCCTCGGGCGCCTTTTTTCTAGACTGAAGAGCCCCAAACGCTGCAGTCTTTCTTCATAAGGGAGGTGCCCCAGCCCCGTAATCATTTTAGTTGCTCTCTTCTGCACCTTTTCCAACTCCACTATGTCCTTTTTGAGATGCGGCGACCAGAACTGGACACAGTATTCCAGGTGTGGCCTTACCATCGATTTGTACAATGGCATGATAATATTGGCTGTTTTATTCTCAACCCCCTTTTTAATGACCCCAAGCATGGAATTGGCCTTCTTAATTGCTGACGCACACTGGGTCGATACCTTCATTGAATTGTCCACCAGCACCCCGAGATCTCTCTCCTGAGTTGTCACAGACAGCTCAGAACCCATTAGCCTATAGGTAAAGTTTTGGTTTTTTGCCCCAATCCCACCACAATCAGGACCATTTCCACGCGGAGGAAGAACTCTAATATATCCACATGTGACCGCTATCATACATTTTCCTGGCATGACAACATCTTCAAAAGAGGAAAAAAAGAGAACTCTGAGATATTCTCACACAACTTCATTTTAAAGTATGAAACGTCCATAGTCACATGCAGTATGCAGGAGTACAAGTAAAAAGCAATGAACAAGACATACAGCACCAGCTGCCTATAGGCCAGATATCTCAAGTAAGTGAGCCAAGCCAGTTATGGGATTGTTAGGAAAGAATTAGGCATTCATTAGATAACAAAATGGAACACGAATTAACTGAGTAATGCTGTGTCTGTGTCAGTATAAAAATCACATCCAGCCATTGTAGAGTTGCCAATTTTTTATCCAGCAAGACTACAATGCCTCTGCTCTACCAATTGGGAATCAGAAATGAACAAATAAAGCTATTTAGTTCTGGGACTGCTGACCAACCCTAACGAAAGAAGGGCCCTTACACTGGATGTCATGCCCTCTGCAGTCCTATGGGGAAGGTATAGAGGCATCCCCCAGGAAGATAGAACATGCTCTTGTCCTTTGAGCACAGTTGAATCCTTGCCGCACATGATTCTACATTGCCCTTATCATGAGTCTAAGAGATCCAGTTTACTAGGCCCTATTTTGTCCAAGAAAATGTTTCTTGCAGACAATGACAAACTAAACATTCTTTTTCACTATCGGATCCGTACCGCCTCAGACTGTTTGCTTCCTTTCTGCATAGCATAGTTGAATTTAACAATAGACGAAAGCCCACTGAACTGCCATTGCCAGAGTGAATCAATCTGGTCTAGAGATAGCAATTGTTTTGCATTGTTTTAATTATATTTATAAGTTTTGACCATAACATTGCTGTATGTTTTAACTTCTGAGATGCCATTGAAGGTTTTGACTTGACTTGACTAGTTCGGGGACTGCCTCATCCAAGGCGACATGGCTTCACTGGAAAGGTGATTGGGGTCAGCCTGGGGTCTACCAGCCCTTTTGCCAATGCAAATAAAGTCAAGATGGCGAGGTCAGCATGCAACATTCTCCAGTCGCAGTGGCAGTTTTTGTGCGCCAGCGCTGTACTCCAGATCGCAGAACCTCTACTGGTAACTGTGAGAATGCTAGAAGGACGTCACATTTGCCTGCAGAGATTTCTCAGTCTGTGACTTGGATCCAGGCTGAGGTCATGAAGCCTTTTTGTCCCGTTTGCAAAGAGAGCCTTGTCACCCCTACTGGATTTCATGCACCCTTGACGGGGCCTATTGGACTACCACAGAAATGTGACTATCAAAAACACGGGAGAGCCACCCAGTTCTTTGTAAGCAGACCTGCTCCATTTTACAAGTAATTGACCATTCTCTTTTGGACCGGTATCCAGGAGCTTACAGTGCCAGGCTTTTGAATATTTCTGCCCTTTACAAAATAGGATCAATCAGAGGTGAGGAGCACTGCATAGCTCAGCATCAGAGTACACAATTTGCACAGAGAAGGTTTCACGTTAAATCCCTGAAATTCCCATGTATAGTTGAGGAAGGCCCCTATCTGAAAGGAGACAATTGTTGCCAGTCAATGTAGACTATACTGACTAGGGCTGCAATCCTATCCACACTTACCTGAGAGTAAGACCCATTGCCTATAATGAGACTTAAAGGTAAAGGTTTCCCCACGACTGAATGGTCTAGTCATGACCGACTGTAGGGGGCGGTGCTCATCTCCGTTTCAAAGCCTGTAGAGCCGGCATGTCCTTTTGTCTGAGGACAAGCTTCCGTGGTCATGTGGCCGGCATGACTATATGCCATAGTGCACAGAATGCTGTTACCTTCCCACCGAAGTGGTCCCTATTTATCTACTTGCATTTATAATGAGACTTACTTCTGGGTAAATATGCATAGGATTGGGCTCTTAGGTAAACTCAATAGTCTGACTCCATAGAAAGCCTATGGTCAACAACCCAGTAAAATAGGTCCATATTTTCTTCATATAATATCCCAGATGGAGAGAGCGCCACAGCTGAAAGTGTGGTGGCTTGTCTAAAGTCAGCCAAGCTGGTGAATATGTGGACAAGGAAAGATTTGAACCGGGGGCTCTCTGGTGGACAGCTCTCATGCTCCAAGGCTGCCATAGCACCAACTCTCAGTAATGACATGCACATTATTATAAGTAAGAGAATGCAGATGTGTGATTGGAGGCTGATTTATGAGAACGAGGGTCCCTTCTGATACTGCAAGGGTGAAAGCCACAGCTGTGTGGGCTCACCCCAGTTGCATCCAAACAACCATGATAAGTGGAATGCTCCCATGCAATGGCTCTTTGCCACAGCAATGTGGCTCCAGCGATCTAGGACAGCAGCATGATGTGATTTGGGTCTTCGAACATTACCAGCACACCACGAGAGGCACCGATGCTACTACAGCTCTCACACCCATAAAAGCAGCCTAGAAGGGGCCCTAATACAGTGTCAGTTAATTTCATGGCGTTTGTTGTATTGAATGGATATTTATGCTTGTACAGGACAGTGAACAAAAAGGGCTGTTTTCAAGATGTTTTCTTGGAGACAGCCCTTGTGCTAGGAAAAAAAACACACCTCCCTCTGCAAACTAACAGGGCCTTGCTGGTGTGCCGACCATTATTTCACAATGATCTACAACAATGGTTTTTCAGCAACAGCTGGCCCATGTCTCCTTTAGACAAAGCCTCCGTGGGGCTGAAGACCTCCTACAGATGAACCATAACCGTTGCCCGGGTAACAGTTAACCGGCACGTGTTTTATTGTTCCCAACTGCTTTCCCGGGATATTTGCAGGTGGTAGGAGATCCTTTACTGAACACGGGGTCACAACCTCATGAACTTTCAGATGTTGCAACAAATTGGGGGACAAAACATTTTTCCCCTTTCAAACAGCTTAAGCAAATCTTATTACATATCGTTCAGGAGACAGATGTGACCCCATGGTTTGTTTGTTTGTTTTAAAGCATTTGGTACGACCCACTGGGAAGTTCTCCTGCACAGACACAAGAGTACTGACACGCTTTTCAAGGAGGCTTATGCAAGAAAACGTTTGTGCCCCTGATATCTATACAGTCATTACGGTGGTCAAAATTTGGTTTTCTGACAGTGTACAGTAAGATCATGCAATATTTCAAATTAATTTTGGCTCTGATAAAAAAGCACTTTCTGTTGCTTTGTTTTTTCCCAGTATGATTTTTTTGGCCCAATCCTACCTCAGCAGAACATGCACTGCATGCTAAGGTGAGGAGATGATCAGGAGGCCTGTAAGTAAAAATACCTTTTATGTACCTGCCAGTCAGTCGTGGACCTATCATTGGGCGAGGGGGGCCAGGCTCCCTGGGCGCAGTGATCCTGAGGTGGGAGGAAGGTGGCAACGAGATGCTTCACCTCTCAAAGAGGTGGGTTGTTTCGCTCCCCCCCCCACCTCATTGCTCCAGTATGGCTCCAAAATGGAGCTTGGTGAGGTGGGAGGGTGTGTCAGTGGGCAGAGAGGGGGCAGAGAGCTGACTCTGGAGGCACAGAGTGTAGACTCAGCCGCTCGGCAGAATGTGGGCTGGGCATGCCACGGCTGCCAGTAGACCACCTGGTCGCTGATGGGTCTCCTCGGACCCACACCAGCTATTTTGTTGGTGTATGTCCGAGGAAAGAAAAGGGGCAGGCACGGGCAGTGAACTAGATTTGCTGCTATAAATGGTCCCTCAGTTTGGCCAGTAAAAGATTTCTAGGCTGCCTTTTACCTGAAGTTTTGCAAAGCCCAGCACTACAGAAAAAAAAAAATACAATTAGCAACTCAGTTCAATTAAAAAACGATAAAACAGCAGTCAAAAACTAGAGACCATCCCTGGAATGCCACCTATGTCTCCAGTCATCATTTAAGGTGCTTCTCAAGACCTTCTGCAGGTTCTCCAATGCAGTTCTAACAAAACTGCTTGTTACTGTTGCATTTCCATTTTCATCTTCAAAAGCATGTTTTAAGTTGATGCTACCTTACATTGGTCCATTGGTCCATCTAACTCAGGGTTGGCTACATCCGATTGGCAGCAGCTCTTTAGGTTTGAGAGATCTCTCCCAGCCCCATCTGGAGATATCAGGACAACCTTCTGCATGCAAAACATGTGCTGTACTATAGAGCTACAGCCCCTCCCCGTAGTGGTGCACAGGCGTCATTTCTGTGTGCACAGCATAGTGAACAAAGCCATCCTATAAGAGTCTGTTGAATAATCCAGTGCTAGGTATAATGGCACACAGTTTCCCAGCCAGGTCAATTCCAAGAATTGGCCTGGCTTCACTCCTTCCCCACAAGCATCTGCAAGGCCTTTCTGCACCAATACATTATGTATGGCTCTTATCTGCAGTGCCTGAGGCGGAGAAAGACTTGCAGATGCTTGCAGAGAGGTCTAGAAGAGCCTGACTGCAATGCTGCACATCTGACACCATGGCTGCGGTCCTGTATGGATGTGGCTCAGTAGGATAAGGAAGGTCTCAACCCACAGAAGAGAAATGTACAAAGGTCTGGTTCAGATGATACTTTTAGCCATCCAGATTTACAAAGTAAGTAAGAAGAAGAAGTTGAGAATCCCAAACAGAGTTACTCAAAAGTTTGTTCCATTGATTTCAATAGGACTTACTCCCTGTAAGTATGCTCAGGATTACAGCTGTAGTTGCATAATACTTGTTGGATACAACTTCATTCATTTAAAAGGCCCACTCAATAACTCAGAGCACACTCCTGTGTTGGAAAAGGCAGCAGATACCCCGAGGAGATAGGGAATGGTATCAGCAGTGGCCCCTTGTCCAAATAAGCCAGGGATTACAGGGTTAACCCCCAAGGTCTTTGCCTGCAGCAGGAACACAGCTGCAGGCTGATGAGGGCCCTGGCTAGGAAGGGTGATTAGCACAGGTGCAGATGGGTGTGGCTGATGACTTAAAGCCTGCCCAGCAACAGACACTGATTGGCCTGCCTCAGTATAAAGTTGGAGGCAAGAGCTGCAGTAAGTTAGCACTTACTGGTGCAGCACTGGGCAGGTGTAGGAAGGAAGGAAGGAAGGAAGGAAGGAAGGAAGGAAGGAAGGAAGAAAGGAAGAAAGAAAGAAAGGAAGAAAGAAAGAAAGAAAGAAAGAAAGAAAGAAAGAAAGAAAGAAAGA
>JAJKFI010000008.1:30533003-30555664 GCA_029204185.1 Lerista edwardsae
GGTCTCCAAGCCCCCAACTCTGCTACTATTTACACAAATACACAACAAGATGGTGGAAAGCCTCATCAAAGATAAAATCCTAAAACACGCAGAGGAACAAGTACTGCTAAAGGAAAGTCAGCATGGCTTCTGTAAGGGTAAGTCTTGCCTCACGAACCTTCTGGAATTCTTTGAAAAGGTCAACAGGCGCGTGGATGTGGGTGAACATGTGGATATCATATACCTGGATTTTCAGAAGGCGTTTGACACAGTCCTCCACCAAAGGCTGCTGAAGAAACTTCACAGTCAGGGAATAAGAGGGCAGGTCCTCTTATGGATCCAAAATTGGTTGAGGGCCAGGAAACAGAGTGTGGGGGTCAATGGGCAATTTTCACAATGGAGAGAGGTGAAAAGTGGAGTCCCAGGGATCTCTCTTGGGGTCGTTGCTTTTCAAGTTGTTCATAAATGACCTGGAGACAGGGATAAGCAACGCAGATGACACAAAACTTTTCCAGGTGGTGAAAACCAGAAAGGATTGTGAAGAGCTCCAGAAGGATCTCTTCAAGCTGGGGGAATGGGCAGCCAAATGGCAGATGTGTTTCAACATAGACAAGTGTAAAGTGATGCACATTGGGGCAAAAAACCAAAACTTCACCTATAGGCTAATGGGTTCTGAGCTGTCTGTGACAGCTCAGGAGAGAAACCTTGGGGTGCTGGTGGACAATTCAATGAAGGTGTCGACCCAGTGTGCGGCAGCAATTAAAAAGGCCAATTCCATGCTTGGGGTAATTAAAGAAGGGGTTGAGAATAAAACAGCCAATATTATCATGCCATTGTACAAATCGGTAGTAAGGCTGCACCTAGTATTGTGCGCCTAGTATTGTGCACCTAGTAGGCTGCACTGTATTGTGTACAATTCTGGTCGCCACACCTCAAAAAAGACATAGTGGAGCTAGAAAAGGTGCAGAAGAGAGCAACAAAAATGATTACGGGGCTGGGGCACCTCCCTTATGAAGAAAGACTGCAGTGTTTGGGGCTCTTCAGCCTAGAAAAAAGGCGCCTGAGGGGGGTTACGATTGAGACATACAAAATTATGCATGGAAGGGATAGAGTCGATAAAGGGATGTTCTTTTCCTTCTCTCAAAACACCAGAACCAGGGGGCATCTGTACTGCCAAAACTGAGGGTTGGGAGAGTTAAAACAGATAAAAGGAAGTACTTTTTTACCCACCGGGTAGTTAATCTGTGGAACTCTTTGCCACAGGAGGTGGTGACGGCATCTGGTCTTGATGCCTTTAAGAGGGGATTGGACGGATTTCTGGAGGAAAGGTCCATCGTGGGCTATAGGCAATGATGGATTGTGCAACCTCCTTACAAATGTGGTGGGCTACTTCAGAGTACCGGGTGCAAGGGAGTGGCAACAGGATGCAAGCATCTTGTTGTCTCATGCTCTCCCTGGGGCACCTGGTGGGCCGCTGTGAGATACAGGAAGCTGGACTAGATGGGTCTTTGGCCTGATCCAGCAGGGCTCTTCTTATGTTTGGTGGTGGGGTTTTGTGGTGCCTGGGTGGACCAAGAGTCTATATAACCCCCGGCAAGCTAGTGTTGAGGGCAGGCTAGAGAAGGCTGGCTAGCCAGTGAATCCAAGCAAGGCTGCTGGAAGAGGGGAGGATCAGTGGGTGAAGGAACCCTCTCCCCCTTGCCTATCTCTGAAGCTGCTTAAAGGGGAAACTAGTCAGCCTAGTGTGGGCATTGGGGCCCTCAGGGAGGCCTAGCAGGGAGTTTCTGGCAGAACAGCCACACAGCTAGAAAGATTACAGGCAAAAGGGTTGTTTTTTTTAAAGAATCCCCAGACATGTGGCTCCAGGTTTAGTGTATTCAACATTTTCTAAATGGATGGACAATCAAAGCAGGTTATAATAAAAAATAGTAAAATAATACAACCAACACATATAAAACTAAAACAACTTGCTATGTATATTGTTGGAGAGCTCTCTGAGCCATAAATGGCTCTGGAGGTGAGGGAGAGGGGCTGCGTTACACAGGAGTGCAGGGTACTGCAAAACTAGTGTTCTCCCACTGTAGGCGTGCCACTGAGTGCCACCACTGAGAAGGTTTTCTCTCTCATACCTGACCACCTGGTCTCGCGTGTGCATGGAACAGAGAGCAGGGCTTCTAATGAAGCCAATCTCGAAGATTGGGAAATTTCAAATGGGAGTTGACCATATAATTGCTCCCCGCCCCCCCCCCCGGGTCATTCCTAAGGCTTCTCACCCCATGTAGTTTTCAATGTTATTTAAAAAATGGCAATACATCAACTTTCTCAACATTGATCCAAGATGGCGAACAGCAAACAATGGACAATGTAAACTCATCTAAACTGCTTCCTATAATAAAAGGTGATAGTTCAGCAGTGAAGCACCTGCTTCCCTGCAGAAGGGTCCTAATCTGACAGCCCAATCCTAAACTGCATTGGAGCTGGCAGGCCTGCACTGCATCTAATGCAGCTTGGGAGGCCTGAGGAGCCTCCCTGGCAGAAGGGCATGTTCGTGCCCTTGTGCCACGGAAGGTGCCAGCCTCCCCTATGGGTTTCTCGGATCTGCTCCAGCGGAATCACAGGTGCAGAACCAAGGAAGCCATGCGGCCCAAATCAGGGCCATGAGGCCTGGGGATGAGTCCTTGGATGTGGCCTAATGGCCGCATCCCAAACCCACTCCCCTCCCTGGGTCAGCCCGCCTGCCCACTCATTGCCCAGTTCTGTCCATCCCCACCCAGAACGCCCCTCCCACCCACCCGGAACCACCCACACTCGCAGGCCAATGCTACAAGTAGTGTTCGCCTGGGAGCTATAGCGCCAATGTGGGAGTGCCAGTCGGCGCCCCCATGTTGGTGCAAGTGACATAGCGCCAACACAATCATATTGCATTGGTGCTACGTTCCCCCTGGTATTGCACTCTCCATCTCTTTCATTGCCAGGTAGAGATGGAAGAGATCCCTAAAGAGCCACTATCAGTCAGTATTACAACTTCCAGCTGGGCCAGTGATCTGGTTGAGCACAAGACAGCTTTGTAAGTTCAAAAATAATAATAATAAAAGCCTCCATCAATATCTGGCAGTGCAACAGCAGAATAAAAAAAATCAGCCAGTTTAAAAATACTTCCAGCGGCTGCCTCACCTGTAGCATAATCTAGCCACCTCCAAGTGCCAATGAAAAAGGCCACATTGTAACCTGGAACTTAAAAGCAGCAGTGTGGCTGTGCCAGATGCTATTGGGAGCAGGGTGACCTGATGACACCATCACACTACCCTTTGCACCATTGTATCATCCTCCCTGTGTCAGGACATCACACCTCGCATCTGGAATGGTTCTGATTTGGAGCCAAACAACCAGATACAGGGGCATGTGGCAGGGCCCTTCTTCACTTTCTGCTTCAAGCACTTCGGTGGCCAGTGTGGTGCGTGCGTGCATGCACACACACACGAAGAGCCTGGCAAACCTGCAAAGTGCTACAGTGGTCCTGGGTATTGAGCAATTGGAAGGAGAGAAAGTCGGAGGATAGAAGGATATGCAGCAATAAGTTCGGTTATTTCCCAGTCATCTTCCAGTCGCAAGGTCAATTAGGAAGGAAAAAAAGCCTATTTGCAAAAATGACACAAGCAAATTAACCTAACCACACAGCCCTCTCTCCATCTTCCCATATTTTATGACGGCTGTGCTAGGTGATACACAACCCACCAGAAATTGGCTCATGACCCACCTAGTGGACCCACAGTTTGAGAAAACATTTGCATAGGCTGTTCTGCTTCTGCCCAGCAGTGCCACCAGTTCCAGCTGCTTGTGCCATGGGTTGGCCACCAACAGCCCAGGATAGGTGCAGATGGCTTATTTATGTGCTCTGTAAAAAATGTGATAAGGAACCACAGCTCAAAAAGTTAAAACATTACTGATAATCACCTGACTTTTTTTTTTTTGGAAAAAAATAGCTCTTTAAAATGATACGAGGCAAACATGCAGTAAATGATGACAGCTATTAAGTTGTTAGGAGGAGCATCAACAGGGCCAGGGAGGGAGGAATTTACTGGCAAGAAAATTTTTACAACAGTTTTTTTTTACTGGCAGCCAGTAAATTTGCTGGCAGTTGGCAACCCTGAATTTGATGGTGTTGTGAAGATGTAGGAGCGATCTGAGCCAAAACTCGTAATGCTGTTCAAATTTGCAAGTCAAATGATTCCATTGCACAGAACACTCAAAGATGGTTTTTTTGTTGTGGTGGTTGCCTTCCTCAAACTTTTTGATTGCTTTGCAAATCTCAATTGAGTATATTTGGAACAAAGATGGGATAATGACAAGAACATGTATAATTTATAATGTGCAGGAGATGCAGATATTTAAACAGAGGCAATAATCAAATTGCCAAATCGTGAGCCACAAAGCTCCCAATCAGACAGAGCAAACTGATGAATGAAAATAAAAATATGCTGTTTAGGACTTTGCCAGGAATGCTGTGGCCGATCTTGTGAGGAAGGGGGAAGAAGCAAAGCGCATGGTCCCTGTGGCTGAACTTGGATGCCTGCGCAAAAAGCAAAAGGCGTAGTTGCTGCTACCAGGATGAGAGAGTGAAACTGGGTGCTTTTCCTTGTCCACCACTGCTAGAGCTGGCCCTGGGGAACAGGAACACCTGACACAAAGGAAGGGAGGAAGGCAGATCAGATTGCTGCTACTGCCTTGCCTGTTGCCTGCTGCTAGCACCACATATTCCCAGTGGCGTTTCTACAGGGATGGCAAATCTCTAAGTTTTGCAAGAAGCCTTACCTTGCAGTGGCAATCACTCCTCTCC
This sequence comes from Lerista edwardsae, assembly GCA_029204185.1. Taxonomy (NCBI): domain Eukaryota; kingdom Metazoa; phylum Chordata; class Lepidosauria; order Squamata; family Scincidae; genus Lerista; species Lerista edwardsae. The sequence goes on from JAJKFI010000008.1 coordinate 30,537,820, forward strand.
TGCACCATTTTAGCCAATCCTCACAGGGAACAGCAACACCTTGGCGTTGCTTACTGGCTACAGCAGCAAGGGAGAGGAGGGATTTACATGACAGGGTAAGGCTCCTTGCAAAACTTAGAGCTTTGCCATCCCTGTAGAAATGCCTCTGCATATTCCCACCCACCACACAGAAAGGTTTTGGTGGGATGACCACAAGAAGCCTGGGGAGACAATGAAGAGCCAGACCTAGCCAATATTTGCCAACTGCCCCACCTATGGCACTGGTGGTGGGCAGCAGGTTGCTGGCCAGACCTGACTCTTTTCTCCCAGAGTTACTTCTCTGCAGGTCACTGAGTGCCTGCTAGAGTGGGCAGGCAGTTGACAATCTGTCCCGGGCAAGTACTCTGGTAGCCTGCAGAAAAGACAGGAAAGATGAAGGCCAAGAGGGCCAGGCAAACAGGCTGCCCCCCGCATCCCACCAGAGCTACTCACGCCATGTGGCCTTGACCCCTGGCTCTTGGTCTTTCAAGGAAAAGCTCAGGAGAGACACTGAAGGCCCCAAGATGGCAGGTTGTGTAGCAGACAGGCAGGAGCCTGTCTTGCCTCAGATCTCCCTCAGGAGAATGCTGGCCTGGCTGGGAGAGTGACTCACCTACCACCACAGGCACTTCTGTGCCCTGCAACAAAGACAAGTAGATAGACAGAGGCAGAGAGTTCAGCCTGCTGCCCTTCCTTCCCTTCTTTTCCATGGGAGGCAGCATGAGGGGCCTGCTGAGAAGAGGCTTGAGCTGGAGGAAGGCTGAAAGCAGAGCCGCTAGACCTCCTGCCTCCCATTGGCTAGCACCCACCCGTCCCCACTTGGAGGCCTGACCCTCAGAACTCACTCCCAGGCCTCCGCCCAGTAGGTTTCACCACAAGTTCAGAAGAAAAGAAGCCTGAGAAGACGAGAGGAAGGCCAGGCACCACATCGTACCTCCTCACTAAGCTGAAAGTGAGAGGAAAAGAATGTGCTTCTCCCCAATGACCAGCAGCACTTGGGCTCTGCCCAGCACCTGTGCACTAAGCAGACATGCGCAGGAGGCGGAGTTTTCTGTTGTGATAGCAGGACAGAGTAGAAAGTGGAGTGAAACACAACAAAAGGTGGCAGGTCTTGCTTCTCTGGAAAATTTGCCTCTTCCACCTCACATGTTTCCCTTTGGGCTATCAAAAGGGCAGCCCCGAGTCTGCTGCATGTGCCATCCAGGCCCGTATATGCCTTGTTTGGCTAGTAATGGTCCTGTTTGGTGACTAACGGTCCTGTTGCATCCAGATGCCTTATTAGAAGAGTTGCTTGAAAACAGTGTGGTTTATTTTTCTCTGAATTAAGCCCATTGTGTTTGGAAAGAGATTGTAATAGTATTTTACTCATGGGGTAAAAAGCAATTCCACCTATTAATGGGGAGGTAAGGTGTATGGGCAGTGCCTGGGCAAAAAAGGAAGGTGGCCTCTTAGTGAAATCTGTGCCACCCATTCCCCAATGGAGCCAGATTGAGGCCCCTGCTAAAAAGAAGGGTGCCATCACAAGTTAAAAGAATGGACTTGGCCCCCTCTGTGTTCCCCCTGTAATTTGAGTATTGCAGAAGGAATGGCTGCCCCGTAGACTTGCTGAATTTCAACATAGCATATTAACTATTATTGTTAATAATTAATAAATGATTATATTTAAAGCACCTTCCAAACCAGTTGGAAATTCAGTCACGCACCGTCCTGAGCCTTTGCTATCTCATTGTACAGACATCAACCCGTAAATGTGGTCTCGAGTTAGGAAAAAGGACTGTACTGCCATATACTGGACAGCACAGCCTATTTTCGAGACGGAGCCTGATAGAGCGAGGCCTGCCGCGACCGGAAGGTGGCGCCTGAGAGCCGCGATGCAGTGGGCTGCGCTTACCTCACTCGGTCCCTCCCTCCTTCCCTTTGGGCTCGCACGTGGCCCGCCGTCTCCTGGGTGAAAAGCCGCGAGCCGCCTCGCGCTCGGCTCACTCTGCTTTGCGAAGTGGACAGCGCCTTGTGCGCTGCGCGTGCTGCGGGCCCCCGAGCCTCTATGCACGGCCTTTGCAGCTGAGGACAGCAGCAGGGAGCGAAGTCGCTAAAAAGAAACCCTTTGCACGGGCTGAAGGGGCGAGGCGAGGAGCTCGGAAGGAGGCTTGCAGCGGAGCAAGCGGAGCACGAGGACTCACGCCCGGGGCCAGGAGGAGGATGGCGATTGCGAGGGATGAGCCTAGCTGAGGAAAGGCGCCAAGCCAGGGATACCTTGCAACTCCTGAGCTGCTGCTGAGGAAGAGGGGGGGGGCAGCGGTGGATTTTTGCACCAGCCCTAACCAACTTCGCGCATCCTTGTGTCTCTTTAAGGAGCCGAGCCTGCTTCCGCGGAAGCGAAGAGAACGTGGGGAGTGCCGCGCTCGGTGGGGGACGGGGGCCTTTTCTTTCTCCTACCACTCGGATCTGCTTGATCCCAGAGCTGCTGTACTTCGGATCCTGATTGACTGGCCAACACGAGTGCATTGGCGAGACTGTCTGGGTTAGGGCGGAGACCCTTCCACGACCCGCTGCCCGCGCTGCCCACTGCTTGGCGCGGGAAGTTGTGCTCGGACTCCACCCCGCCAAGGTTGCCTAGTTTGCTCCGCGCGTCTAGTGGGGTGCGCCTGCCATCCACTTGCGGGACTCTGTCGTTCCCCCCCCCCCATCGCGACTGCAGCGCGTCTGTTTGGGATTCCCCTTCCCCACGCCCCCGAATTCCAGCACTCCCCTCTGCCCTGCCTCGATGGGTTTCGGAAGGAGAGGCAACTACCACCCCAAAGGCGATCCGCTACGTAATGAACTGTGAATCCGAGTTCGAGGAAGCAAAGGGTTCGGAGCGACACCTGATTCTTCCTCCTCAACAAGTCCAAGTTGTTTAAGGAGGACACGGTTGTGATCGTCTGAATGCGTGTACTCGCACTTAAGAGCACTCGGCTTGGAGGGGTGGGGGCTCGAACCTGCCCTTTTTTTGGCAAAGTGTCAAGGAACATCACAACTAGCTGGGGTGGAGGGAACTTCCCGAGGGTTTCATCTCCGCTTGCTCGAGTTTCATCGTTTAAAAGAAGACGGGGGGGGGGGGGACGTAGGCGGCCGAGCAGGGTTGACTCTTGGGGGGGGGGCGGCGGAATTTGTTGAAGTCAGAGCAACCGGACCAATAGACTCTCTGGAGCCGAAACCCGTTTTCCAGACCACTGCTTGGCGCGGGAAGTTGGGCTCGGACTCCACCCCGCCAAGGTTGCCCAGGCTGCAGGCGAGAGCAACTGGTTTCGGGGCCTGCTTCTCTGGTCTTCTCTCGCCAGTGGAGAATATCGTTCTTTTCAGGGGTAGCGTCCCTCTCTGAGCGAGTCTCGTTTCCTTCCGGGCAAGGCACAGCAGCGAAGAACAAGTACCGTTCTGGTCATTAGATATACAGCATCTCCTTTTAGAAAGGTTCATCCTCCCCACCCTCACGGAACTGCTCGCTGGACTGACTCCGGAGTCACTCCGAAGTTTGGACTGGGGGCGCTTGGAGGATTACTTGCTCAGTGTGGGTGGGACGGCCCCCCAGTTGGGGCTAAAGATTGTCACTGGCCGCTTCTCCTCCCCCGTTGGCCGGGCAGGTGAGCGCAGAGACGGGGCGGCCTCCCGGGCTTCAGAGCGCGCTCCGGGGGCAACTTGGGTCGCCAGCATGTCCAAGGTGGCGACGGCGGCGGCTGGAGCCGGAGCAGGAGCCGCGGCAGTCGCGGCGGGCTCGGAGAGTTGCGGGGCGGCGCCGGCTGAAGACCTCTCCAAGGTGTCGGACGACGAACTGCTGAAGTGGAGCAAAGAAGAGCTCATCCGCAGCCTGCGCAAGGCCGAGGCGGAGAAGATGAGCGCCATGCTGGACCACAGCAACCTCATCCGGGAGGTCAACCGGCGCCTGCAGCTCCATCTGGGCGAGATCCGGGGGCTCAAGGTAAAGCCAGGCGGGATGGAGAGGACGGGGGGGGGGCGCACTCGCGAGGGAGTTGAGGCGTCCCACGGGGCTTGGGGCATCCTGCGGCGAGAGCACTAGGTCAAGCTGCCCCTCCTGAGTCAGACCCTTGGCCCATCCAGCCCACTATTGTCTGTTCTGACCGCAGCATCTCTCCAGGACTCTCTGAGTCTTGCATGCTGATGCCGGTGATTGAACCTGGCACCTTCTTCGTGGAAACCATCTACCTTCAGCGAGGCACACCCCACCTCTGCACCTGGGGATGAACTCCCCACCCTACGTGGAAGTTGTTGGGCTTCTTTGCAGGGTTGTTGGAGAAATTGTGGCTCCTGGGGTGGAACAGGGGTAGCGAGGAGCATGCTGGTGGCAGTGGGGAAATGGGTGGTACCCTTTGGGGCTTACTACCCGTCCTGAGCCCTTGCAGGGCTGACCCTGGAGGTGTTGGTGCCTCTGCCAGAAAACCCAAATGGCATCTTTTTCATGAACCTGCATGGAGATCTGTCAGTTGGGAAGCTGTGGATGTGCCCCATGGAAATGCACAGTAGTAAATCACTCCTTCCATTCATTTCAGGAAGGCTTCTGCAAGAGAACTTCCCTGGGGACTCATTTGCTTGCCTCCCATCCTGTATGGGTTCTTCACTTTGAGGCAGGTAGCTCTGCTTGCTTTATGATTGGGCCAACTCTGCTCCCTTGTCTTGGCCTCCCTTGTTTGGATTGCTAGGGCGCAGTCCCAGAAGGTGTGAAGTAATAATACCAAATTGCATCTGAGAATGGAGAATGGGGAGAGACCCCTCTCTGACACTGCAGAGAGCCCTTGCCTGTCACTATATGCAGTCATGAGCTACATGAACCAGTGCTTTGACTTGGCATAAAGCAGCTCCATACAGTCATATCAAAAGCACTTCTGTGCAGGAACTTAAGAACATCGCTATGCAGATCATGGGGTGGGGTGATTGCAAATCCATTTATTGAACAGTGTGTGAGTGGGGGTTGCATGTACAGTGTTGGCTACAGCACTGCAGCCAGCTGAGGCTTCCTGATGCATGCATGCATACTAAAATGCATGCACATGCAACTGCTGTGTGGCACAAAATCTCATGCTTTTGTACAGTTCAAGTTCAGTTTCAGTTCTGTTCCAGGATCTTGGGTAGCAGATTTGGAAAAATGTGCTTCTGAGATTCTGGCCAGATGTCCTGCAGGTGGTCAGACAAGATAATGCTCCATGGACTGTTATCTGATCAGATAAGGCAGCTCTAACTGCAGTTGATGACATTATCTTTGTCGTCCCTGCTCTCCTGCCCTCCTGTTTCTTGATCTTCCCCACTGTTGAAATTTGGGTTGTACTTTCCTTGGAGTGGAGCCGGCTGTAGCCCAGTTCCATATCGGGTCCTCCTAGGGCTTCTTCTTGCAAAAGGAAATTGGGAATTTCAGCCATGGCACTCTCATGTTACAGTTAGTTTGGCCCTCAAGCTGGTTTCGGTGTCCTGTTGGCATCAATCCTTGACATCTCTGGTAGCAGTATCTGAGATTCCTCTTCAGTTAAATTAGACAATCCTGGGCTGGTAGGCAGGGCCAGCCTTAAGCCAATAGGGCCTATGTCATCACATTGGGCCCTGTGATTTGGAGGGGGAGGGACGCTGACATGGTGAGCAGATCGTTTGGTGCTGCAGCCAGGATCTCCATGGGTTGTAATCCAGTGGGATGAGCAGAGTAGTATAGCAGCTCATAGGGTTGTCCTACCTGGCTCTGTCTCTAAACTGTCCGAAAGCAGAAGCAGTTCCTAGCAATGTCATCCTGACACCGCCAATTATATCTGGATGCCATAATTTGCGCGTGGCATAGTAAGTGCTCTTCTCGCTGTTCTCTGTATGGTGAGTGGGGGGCTCCATGGGAATGCCCCACATTGGGCCCTGCTAGTAGGACCAACGTTTTGACCAGCAGAATACTGTTTCCTTGTGCTGCTGTGATTCCCAAGCAGCCCCCCGCCCTCCACATAGCTTACTGGACCACACGTGCTTTGAAGCTAAGCAGTCGAAACTAAGCATTTTCTCAGGAGCACTCTCTTGACATTCTCCATGGCACATATTCATGGGATCCCCCGATTCCTTTCTCTTCTTGGCTTTGGCTTAATAGTGTGTGCAAAAGTCCAGGAAGGAGATTGCAGAAGCAAAAGACTGTTCTCTCTCTTACAAACTCAGTTTTGCAAGGGCATCCATTAAGGCAACAGTTTTTACTGCCCCATCCGTATGCTTCTATTGTAGCTTTAAAAAATGATGACAGCAAACTTTTGCAAAGGCTCCCTATCTGGTAGCATAGAGGGAATTTCATATGTCATGATAAGCGACCAACTAGGGACAAGCTGTACATATGCAGACTTCAGAAAGACAAATGTACTGCTTCTCAGACCATCTTTTGGGCTGTGGGATGTCTACTTAGTGTCATGACATGAATCATTTAACAGACGTCTGAAAAGTTTGCCGTTTTCTTGTTCAGTTTCAAAGGCCAAGCCTATCTCCAGTGATATGTTTGCAGCAGTCAGAATGTTTTTCTTATACAGTTCTTTCTTTCTTCCCCCAGTTTCTATTTATGTCAATGTTGGTGGGTTGGATGTGTAAAAATAATCTTTTTTTCTGATTACCGTACTTTGCAAACGGTCTATGGATTGCTGTGTTAAATGGGCTGTGAATGGCAACCGGTGTATGTTTGTATGCCTGTGTGCTGGGTCCTGATTGGCACTTATAAAAAGAGACAGGCGAGTTGAAGCGGTTAAAAGTTCTTCACCCAACCCTTTCTTTTGGGTGATTATATTTAGCAACAGTCCTGCCCGGCTATTGATCCAGCTGGCAGAGGAGAGCTATAAAACGTTGAAAGGATGCACTCAATTGACCTAGTGACAGAAATGGAGGCAGCTATCAAACTATATGTTATGGAGAGTGCTGTGATTCTCTCTGCTGTGTTCGGTTTTTAACTCCAAGCATCCCTGTGTAGGAAGGTGGGTAGGTGGGGAGTGGCTGCTTTAGTCTTTCCCTGTTGGCCAATTTTCTAGTTCAAGCACCACCATCCCGATTGCTTTTTTGCCTGCCAATAGAAAATATAGGGAACCTCTCAGGTGGGCCACTGTGAGATACAGGAAGCTGGTCTAGATGGGCATTTGGCCTGATTCAGCAAGGCTTTTCTTATATTCATGAAAAATAGCTGGGAGGGTGAGGAGTCTCTGTAATGTGTAATTCGAGTCCCAAGTGTTGGGTATTCTGATGCTCAAATTTGAGTAAGAAAGTTAAGGCTGACTCTCTGTTTTACAGCTTCTGTCCATCTTTCTTTTATGTTGGAGGGTTTGACCTTATTTGGAAGCAGAAGGAAGAAGGGTAGCCCACAGTCCAGGCTCTAGCTCTGCATGTGCCATGAAAAAAAACAGGCAGATAGCAAAAGATTTATTTAACCCCCTGAGCTGGAGGATTAAGATGGAATCTGTTCCTGTGTCCCTTTTATAAGGAAGATAACAACATTTCATAGATTTCTTTCTCCCCACCCCCAAGGACAGATTGTAGAGTTAACCTTGTGTTGTCTGCCCGCTGATTATTTTTCTGAGTCTCTCGGAAAGATTTGCATGGGACTTTTGATGCACCTTGAAAGTTTCCACCATCTGGAATATTTCTGATATAAACGCCACCCCGTTGCAGCTTGCTAGGAACCATAAATATGGATGAGCCTGTTGTGTTTTCTGGTTCCTTTAATGCAATAACCTCCCCTGGGGTGCCTTCTAGCCTGTAAATGTCCTTGCACACAGCTTTCTATTTCAAGTGGCAAAACTGAAGAGGAGAATGTTCTTTGCAGACATTATTGAGAACATTGGAGGAATGGAAATACTTATGAAATGAGATAATGATTTTGCCAGGGCTAAAATCAGGGATGTGTGAACTGCTCCAGTTGCTCAGATACCAGGACACCTATCACTAATGTAGATATACCTTTACGCCTGCAAACTGCAAGCAAATGAATTCCTAGTGTGCTGATAGAATGGGCTACACACTTCAGGTAGCAGGAAAGTGGGGTACTGGTTTCAGAGCGCAATCCTAACCTGGAGTTAGGCTGGCACAGTTAGGCCAGCAAGGTTTGGCTGGCACAAGAGACACTGTAAAATATGGTTGGACCACTCTTGGAGTCAGATAGGCTGGCACACAGAAGTGTGCCATTCTCCCTGACTCTGAGAGTGGTCCAGACACACTTTATTTGTGCCCTTGTGCCAGCCAAACTTTGCTGACCTAACTGTGCCGGCCTAACTCCAGGTTAGGATTGCGACCTCAATGTTCCTCTGCAAAACAAAATTCCTTAAAGGTTGGAAAAGAGCACAGAAAGGAAAAAGGGCATGCCCCGGCTCTTTGCCAGCTGTGCTAGCTAGCTGTTCGTAGGCAAGCATGTGATTTCCTCCCCTGTATCCTGAAGTGGTACAGACCCTTCTAGCATCTCAGCACCCTACCACTTCATTCTTTTTCATTCATAGATGGGATGGATACTTGGGATACCTAGGCATATGGAAGTATATTTACCCTTCTGGGGGAGGTGGTGTAAGTGCACCTATTCATGGTCCCAACCACCAACATGTGGGGATTAAAGTAGAGTGCTCAGGGACAATGCAGGATCTCAGCTGTATCTCAGATTCCAGCCTGTTGAAAGGTCCCACAGAACTGAAGTGGAGCCATTGGGAACAGAGACAGCCTTGGTCTGCCCAGCTCCTTGTCTTGAGATGCACATCTTATTTACTTTCAGGTCTGTTTCTTTGTGTAATTGGCTAGGGTGGGACAGAACTATGGACCTGTCTTTTTATATCTAGATTCACAAAATTATTTTGTTTATTTCAAAATATACACCCTGTATTTCTTAAAACTAACTCAAAGTGGCCAATGATGGAATGATCAAAACGTGAATGATGTGAATGTGGATTAGTCACAGGCTTTCCTTGGTAATGTTTTCTCTTCCTCTTTTGAAGGACATTAATCAGAAACTGCAGGAAGACAACCAGGAACTGAGAGACCTTTGCTGTTTCTTGGACGATGACAGGCAGAAAGGCAAAAAGGTTTCCCGGGAGTGGCAGAGACTTGGCAGGTACAGCGCTGGTGTCATGCACAAAGAGGTAGCTTTATATTTTCAGAAGCTGAAGGAGCTGGAAGTGAGGCAGGAAGAGGTCCTCAAAGAGAACTTGGAACTGAAAGAACTTTGTGTCTTGCTGGATGAAGAGAAGGGCGGCGGCGGTGGTGGTGGTGGTGTGGGGTGCCGGAACTCGATCGATAGCCAGGCCAGCCTCTGCCAGTTAAATGCCACAAGTACGTTTATAAGGGATGTTGGAGATGGGAGTAGTACCTCTAGCGCTGGCAGCACAGACAGCCCTGATCATCATAAGCACCATCCCAGCTCGAGTCCTGAGCACCTCCAAAAACCGAGGAGCGAGGGAAGTCCCGAGCATCAGAAGCACAGGAGCACCAGTCCTGAGCACCTCCATAAACCCAGAAGTTCTGGTAGCCCTGATCACCAGAAGCACCTGAAAGGGCCGAGCCCAGAGCATCATAAAACGATTGGCAAAGGCACCCCGGAACAGCAGAAGCACAGCTGTAGCAGTCCAGAAACCCTGCCAAAGCACATGTTGAGTGGTAGCCCTGAACATTTTCAAAAACACCGGCCTGGGAGCAGCCCAGAGCACCAGAAGCACAGCACCAGTGGGAGCCCTGAGCATCTTCAAAAGCATGGTCTGAGTGGAAGCACAGAACACCTCCCGAAAGTGAGGGGCACTAGCCCCGAGCACCTTAAACAGCACTATGGGGGAAGCCCGGAACATCTGAAACACTTGGGCGGAGGCAGCAGAGAAGGCACCTTAAGGAGACAAGTTGCAGACGACCTATCGCCCCATCACAGGGGCCTCTACAACGGCATGAATGGTGGGCCCTCATTTCATTCTCTTTCTTTGATAACAATGATTGTAAAAACAACATGTGTTCGAAATGCTTCTGGGAACAATGGTAACGGCCATTTTTGCACGTGGTATTTCAGTACTGAAACGCTTCTTTTACAAAGTGCAGCAAGAGGCGCTGTTTTAGCTGAAATTGGTGATTTGGTAGATAAGTGTGGATGAAGTTGAAGGATGTGTTTGTGCTAACAGGCTGCACAATGTTTGTGTCTCACGGGCTTCACGTAGAAGTGGCTTGAAATATGGTATTCCTTCAGGCTGAAGCAAATGTCCTGCATATAGAGCCCAAGTGCACACATGCTTTTAATGGATGGAGGACGCAGGAATGTCTCTTCTGACAAATGGGGGATGGAGTAGGAAGGCGCATCTGTTCAGCCATTGGAGGAGTTGTTGCGGTTGCCTTCAGGTTTACAGTTGCTTTGCAGGGCACACACTGTATATTGTGAATACTGTACAGTACTTTTACATGATGATAAGAACTTCAGTGAAAGGAGACACCATGTCTGCCAAAACTTCTCTCTGCTACACTGTTCGGAAGGCTTTTTGGAGGTTCACATTTGACTGCATTTGTAAGACTTTGGGCCAAAGCTTATCCAACTTTGAGTCCTGATGCAGTCATGCCAGTGGCGTTATGTACTGTGTCCTGAGGTGGGAGGGTCATTACGGAGGCCTCCTCAAGGTAAGGGAATGTTTGTTCCCTTGACTTGGGGCTGCATCAGCACTGGAAAGTTGGATACAGTTGGGCCCTTTGTCTCCAGACAAGTGAGGTTTTTTTGTTGGCCTTTCCCTGACTGCCCAGACTCATCTAGAGAAAGAGTTGGATGCCTAGAAACTTCATATATAACTTTTGTTATCTGAACCTGGCTGCCTAGTCATCAGCGGCTATGCTGTGGTGGATCATTCCTTACGGGGAGAGGCCTTAGGGCAGCCTTGGAGAGTTCGTGAGGTGTGTATTCTTTATTTGCCTGTAATTAATGCCATGTTTAATTCTAAGCTTAATTATGGTAGTTTTTCCTGGTATTCTTAAAAGCAGATTTGTTGACATTTCGCTCCTTATGTGCAGTGCATGACAATGGAAGACATTTTTAGAAATGTTCCTAGAATCCACATTTAATCTTAACCAAGAGAGAAAAATTTGTATAATGCTGTTGCACAATGCAATAATTTTAATCCTGGATCCTTCTCTAAGATAATAGTTGCTATTAAAGCATGTCTTGTTCATTGCTTTCCCTGATGGTGATTCAGTGATTTGTAGGACTGAAGTGCATCTAAGAAAGGGTCTTGATATTTGGGCTTATGACTCCCCTATGTAAGACGTGGATTTTTTTTTTTCTAGCAGTAGAGGGGGCCTGCCTTTGTAGTACTGGGATATGGTTGGGAAAATGCTAATCTTTGTTAATGAGAAAACAAAAAAAGACTGATGTAGTGCAAATTCAGCAGAATAAGATGGTTGAATCCTGCGGTGATAGAGGGGATTGCACCTCTTCATGCTGCAGATGCTGGAATGCCACATTGGAATGCTTCCTTTGGTTATATAAAGGAAAACTCCTTGCAATTAAAAAAGTAGCACATCAGGATAAAGATTCAAATCCATCAAATTTGAATTCAAAGCTTGTCACTTCCTTCTTATCTATGCTAGTTTTGGTCTTGCAGGGTGTTTGTTTTGAAATGTGGGAGAATTAGAAAATGCCATTACCCACCCACAGCCAAGACAAGCAGAAGCTTTTTTATATTTCCTATATGCTTAATCCCTTGGCTGTTTCTTGATTTTCCTTTCCTTTCCATCAAGTTTGAGAGTCAGCTAGTGAGTTGTTTCGGTTCCAACTAGCTGTACTTGGGTCTGAGCCCAGCATCCAGAAGGTAGACTGCTCTTTTAAGAGCAGCAGGCTAGCTGGATTGAGAGAGTTGAATTACTCAGTATTTTAAGTGGCACTGCAGCCCCTGTGGCTGAATAGGATGAACAGTCTGGTTCAGAAGGAATAAGAGAGTTTTTTACGAACGTAGTGTCATATTTAGATCATGATAACCCAAAACCTTGTCATATGTTTGCATATCATTGAACTGAATTATACATCACTAAGAGTGCAATCCTAATCTGGAGTTAGGCCAGCACAGTTAGGCCAGCAAAGTTTGACCAGCACAAGCGTCACCGTAAAGCTCTTTTGGACCACTCTGAGTCAGGCAGGATGGCGCACGTCTGTGTGCTGGCCTCTCTGACTCTGAGATTGGTCCAAATATCTTTACGGTGTCCTTTGTGTCAGCCAAACTTCACTGGCCTAGCTATGCCGGCCTAACTCCAGGTTAGGATTGCTCTCTCAATTGCAATTCAGAATTGCCATTGTCTTTGCAAGAAAATAGCAATAGCAATGGTCCTTTTCCTCTATCTGCTTTTTGTTTCAGTTCAGAAGTTGTTTAAGCATTTGCCAACAGTTTCAGCAGAAATTATAATTGGGGATGAATTTTTCACATTTACAACTATCAGGGCCTACCTACCAAATCTCATCAGAAAAATCTCTCAAGTTTATATCCTTTTTGAAAGGGATAGATCCGTGATTTGGAGCATGAGGAGGATGGGAGCTTGGAATAAAGTTTGTAACAGGTACAGTAGAAGTTAGCAAACTCAGGGAGAACAAAAGAGTCTTGTGAAGGCTCTGCTTGAAAGCACAGTAGATGACATTGGCAGCTGAATTTGCTAGAGATTAGAATGCAGGGAACAGAACAGTGAAAGACGTAGAAAGCAACATTTTAGCATCCTGCTGCTAGCACGAAGGTAACCTAGAAATTCGTCTTGGCAGAGAAGTTGTAATAGGTAATGCGCAGACGTAATAACATTTCGGATATGCCCCTGCTTAGGTAATAGCTCATCTGCATGAACACGCGACGCCTGTAGAGGGCGGGGAACATGTCTAGGAGTGGTATGTGCTAGGGATCAACACACACCTGGTTTGGTCAAGGGGGATCAAACCATTCTAACGATTTGGTGCAGCTGGGCATTCTGGTGTCTGGCCAGTGGTGTCAGGCACCTGGTGGGTCGGAGGAGCTGAACACTTCTTGGAATGGCGCGAAGCCGCTTCAAGGAGCCTAAGTGGCACCCAGATCCTCCACCCAGAGGGGGTGGGAGCTGCTTTCAGTAGCGCGAAACATCTGTGATAGAGCTGCATCATGCTGCTCTGGGCTACTGCCTCCTTTCCCCCCCTTTTTTAAAAGGGGGAAATAAAGGAGGAGGCAGCCTAGAACCCCACAGATGCAGGAAGTAATTGCTGGGATGCAGTAAAATCTCTCCAATTACTTCCGGGGCAGGGGGGGGGTGGCCAATTAGTGATTGGCCCCAGTGTGGCCAACTCCAGGACCACCACTGCTGTAGGAGAGAAAAATGGCCGCCACAAACCTGCAGGAAACTCAGGAGCACTGCCACAGGTGACCATGAAGCAGGATGAGCTGGGGACAGAATCAGGGAATGTTTAGCCTCCCCGTAGCTCCCAATGTCTAGTTTCAGATTCTCTTAAGAGACCTGTTGGCTTAGCCTTAAGTTGAAACTACCCAAATGTGGATCTGAAGTATAAATGACAGTTCTGTATGGAGCTCCTCTCCCCCTCGCCCATATTTGTAGTTATGGAAGTATAGGAAATGCCATTATCACTTTGTGTGTTGCCCAGTTTCACTCCCATCATTCATTGCCACCAGGGCTGGCATTATGTCCTATGACTCATTTTCATTATGACATTTACGGGGGAGAGGAGGAGAAACTCCACATGGGGTTGTCGTTTTTGGCAATAACCCTGTGTTCTGGGTAATGCCTCCTTCCACCTCAAAACTTCCAGAGAATAATTATGAGCATGGCAATGCTGGAGGGTGATTCACAGGGACCAAATAGATAAATTAATAGTAATTAGTATGCAGAAATGAATTGGCTTTGTGGAAAAAAATGTTTTCAGTGGTTTTATTGAAAATACCGTATTTTCTAAACCTTTTTTGTTGTAGAAAAGCTGGTCTTTCTCCCTTTTTCTTTTTTGCATGTAAGAAAAATATCAAAAGCCTCTTGGATTTGCTTCTCGCTCCCTGTTGAGGTTATTAATGAGCAAAAGTAAAACTGCTGACTAACACTCCCTGGCACATAGCACTGGAGGTATGAAAGATCAGGAAAAGAACAAGTCTTTCACAGAACCAGCATTTATTCCAAGTGGGGAGAAAAAAAAAACAATGTGTGGGTTAAATAGAAACATCTTTATAATTGTAAACAGTGGCACTTCAAAGTATATTCTCCTGGAGAGAGTGGAAAAAACCTGTGCTAGATAATATGTTCAAGGGGATTTAGAAATTTGCTGGATTTCTGGCAGGAGTGTGGAATGGGGGGTCCATATTTTTAATCCCATTGAGCACAAATTAACCTGCCTGCTTGGTCCTTGGTTGGAGGCCTTTCTTCCTGCCCAGATTGCACTGTTCTTACACTGAGGGCGCAATCCTAACCTAGAGTTAGGCTGGCACAGTTAGACCTCCAAAATTTGCCTGGCACAAAGGACACCATGCAGTATGTTTGAACCACTCTTGGAGTCAGAGAGGCCAGCACACAGATGTGCGCCACTCTGAGAGTGGTCCAAATGCACTTTACGGTGGCCCTTGTGCTGGCCAAACTGTACTGGCCTAATTCCTAGTTAGAATTGTTCTCTGAATTGGCACTGTAAATCTTAGGAATGAGCAGGTTCTCTCAGTTCTACTCCATGATTTCTCTAGGATATTCAGATATCACTTAACTCCTTTGGAATACTGGCAGGAATTGCAGGTTGTTTGGTGCACATGCTCCAGACTGTAAAGCCAACAAAGGGGCAGGTGAAGAGGTCTCAGATGACTGGACATTACTGTCTTTCAGAGTCCTCAGATTCAAAGCCATGCACCTTGATCTTAGGCAGCTTTACCTGGCAGTTGAATCCAACAAAGTCTGTGATATTAATAAAAATATCCATCATCATCATCATCATCAATTGGATTTACTCCCAAGCAAGTGTGCTTAGGTTTGCATTCAGAGCAACATGACTCCAGGATCCTAGTGCTGCCTGTGCACCCTGGTACAGCTGCAAATGAGAAAAGATAGTACTTTGCAGGAACAACAGTGTGGCTGGTTCCTCTGACAGAGGAAGTGTGATGTGAAATCTTGTCTGGCAAGATGCAAGCACTTCACATAAGAGTAAGCACCATGTGAGAAAAAGCTGCTTGGCTGAAGGTGAAGAAGGTGCTGTTGAGGAGCAGGATTTTTTTTCCTCTTAGAAACAATACATAGGGGCCTGTTCTTCGCTGGTTGGAGAATGCTTGTGGAGAGTGCTTACTTAATGCTACAGTTGCACTTTGCTGACCTTGGATGTTCAGGCTGGAGGAAGAGTGAAGACTTGTATTGAGAGTTCCAGTATTGAGAGTGCCTTTAATCACAGGTTGGGCCAGAATGTTACTGTCTAGTATCGCTTGAAAAGTAGCTATAGAACTTGGATTCAGAGCTTGGTCCTACCCCAGTTCTGCATGTTCAAGTCTTCAGTTGCCTCTTGAGAGTGGGGCCTGGCAAATGTTGGAGGCTCTGTGTTCTGAAGCCCATTTAATTAGGGGTTATACAAAATGCCATGCAAATTTCCTCCTCTTTGGTAGCACTTGTCCTTGACCCCCAGATAAAGAAGAGGGTAGTTATGAGTAGTGAGTGAGAATCCCATGTGCCTCTACTGCAGAATTAATATCAGATATGGAACACAGTGTCTCTGCTGCTGGATTTCGTCCAGTTCCCGATTTGATCTCTAGTTAAATGTTTTATAATCAGCTTGGCGCATGTGTGAACAGATACAGCCAATGGAGCACAGGCACTTAATAAACAGACAGCCGTCTTTCCTCTTAAAAACATGCAGCCATATTCCAGCAAGATGGTGCACCAGATATTGAAAACATGAATAAATATTTTCCGTTCCAGTTAGCAATATGTCATGCAATACTTAGAATTTGGCTGAGAAGTGCGTTTTCCAAGAATGTGACCAAAGGCTGCATAATTTTCTTTAAATAAATCCCATATCTGGTAAAAACGTTTTTTGTTTTTGCATGTTCGAAGTGAAAACTGACCACCTGCAAAGTGGAAAAATAATGTCATTCTTTCAGCCTGTTCTCAGTCCCTGTTAAGAGTGTCACATTCAGTTTTCACTTGTTAGCTGAATGCAAGATCCAGCTTAATATTCTGATTTGAAGGGCTGCCTTGGATGAGCCCCAACAATGCCCCAAACTGTAGGGTTTTGCATTTGAGGTGCTCAGCATCGCAGGTACCTTAGGGCGCAATCCTAAACTGAGTTAGGCCGGCATAAGCTAAGCCAGCAAAGTTTGGCCAGCACAAGGGCCACCGTAAAGTAAGTTTGGACCACTCTTGGAGTCAGAGAGACCAGCACACAGACATGTGCCATCCTCCCTGACTCCGAGAGTGGTCCAAACACGTTTTATGGTGGCTCTTGTGTCAGCCAAATTTTGCTGGTTTAGCTTATGCTGGCCTAACTCCTATTTAGGATTGCGCTGCCTTCTTAATTACCTAGTACATAGGATTTGTACTGTGATTGTTTAGGGTGGTTGTACTCAAAACTCTCAGAAAATGGAGATGGTCTTTGGGGGGAATCAAACAGACCAATCCTATGCATGAATATAGAGAAGTAAGTTCCACATTAAGTTCCATATTACTTCAATATAGAGAAGTAAGCCTCCATAATGAGGCTTCCTCCCAGGCTACCGCCCAGGCAGCTACTATGGTAGTAGTCAGGTTCAGCCTGTCTGTGCCAGTCATGTTGTGGAGGGATTCAGGTCAACTTCTCATCACGCATGCTGGATCCATGACCACAGAATGCCCTATCAAATGTTACTGAAACTACATGCAAATGATTGTGGCTTTGGGGGCTAGGAAGGAACTGTTGCATGGATAAACAAACCACAAGTGAAAATATTCACGTGAAATTGTAAAAACTACACAAGAACAGCAACATTCTGATTAGTTTGTTCTTGCTCTTGGATCAGGCCTGCCCAATCTGTGACCCACCTATCCACCAGCTTTATAAGCCTCCTTTTTTTGTTGCCAGCCTGGGACTGTACAGATAAGGCAGCGATTTTCAACCTTTTTCATCTCATGGCACACTGGCAAGGTACTAAATTGGTCAAGGCACACCATCAGGTTAAGCTTCAGCATTTTAATTTACAAGGAAGAGGAAGCCTTTTTGTTGTTGCTATTCTTTCCCTCACTGATCTACTGCAATCCATGTAGAGACCTGTCAGTAGATGCCAAGCTACCTTCTGCCTGATCCTGCTTTACGTAACCTGGTCTTCTTGGGTTACAGCTCTAGGAATTTTGAACTGCTCTTTTAGTTCCTCAAGGCAACTTCTCATTTTTTTCTGCCTTGTTCTGCGCTTTTCCCAGTTCTCTTGGAAACTGCTGCCTGCCTGAACAGCTGGACTTTACAGCTGCTTTTAAAGCCAGAAAATGTTGCCTTTGCATTATGGTGCTGCCTCCACCATCTGCTTCCTGGCATCCAACCTGCTGCTTAACCTTGTTGTAACTGCTTCGGAAAACACCACATCAATCCTGAGAATTTTGCACATAAATAAAGGAGTGTTACATTTTAATGCGCAGAGTAACAACAGTCAGATTGGGAGCACACCTTGTGCATTAGCCTGTAATGGGATAATCAAGGCTTGGATTTCCCAGAGGCTCTTGTTCCGGAACAGCTCTCCTCCTCTTAGAATAACAGGGCAAAAAATGGCCACTGCAACCGAATACTTCTTGCAGCACAGTCCTGTGCAAGCCTACTCAGAAGCAAATCTCATTGAACGTAAAGGGACTTACTTCCAGGTATGTCTGTAGGATTGCAGCCCCAGCCATGTGTGTTTTTACAGAT
>JAJKFI010000008.1:30556077-30606403 GCA_029204185.1 Lerista edwardsae
CTCCCCCAATCCCATAGTCCCCAGCGAAAACCAATCTCTCCACAACAAGCCCTCCGTTGGGTGAACCACCCTGGTTCAGAAGCTGGCTTTGCCAAAAGGCTCCCCCAGGTTCTTTCTCACCAACCCCAGGAAGTGGGGTCAAGGCAGCTGAATTTCTCTGCCCACCCTGAGCTGGATGAATAGAAAGGTGGGCAGATCAAAGCAGGTTCCAGCTGTACTGATGCAACTTTCTTTTTCCAATACCAACAGCCTGTTGCTATACTAGGCTGCCAGTGTGCTCAAGCTAAGAGCCCAATCCTATCCAACTTTGCAGTGTTGATGCAGGTGCAATACAGCCCTGAGGCTTGATGAGGCCTCTGGACTGCCCCCCCCCCCCGTCCGTAGAATGCAGCCTATGTCCCATTGGCACAGCTGCTTCAGTGCTGGAAGTTGGGTAGGATTGGGCTTTAAGTCATCAGCAGCTATCAAGCAGGAGCAGGCCTGGGGCTTGAGCAAAGCACTCAAGCTAGGCTTCAAGTTGCCAGGATGGCCATTGGCCAAACAGCATCCTAACTTGAAGATTTAGTAACCTTTCCTGGTGTTCCAGTGGCCAACCTGGCTGGACTGAGTCACTCCAGTATCTGGGATCTTTTCACAGTCCAGGGAGTCACTTCAGCTTGTAGCCTTGTGCACAGTACTGAAGGCTGCCGGGCCAATCCCTAATAGATCCTTGCATGGTCACGTACTGTCAATTGACTGCATACTTTTTGGTTGCTGTCAAATATTCCAAGAAGGCAAGATGCTTTTGTGTTACTGGCAGTCTATTGTCAAAGGACCCAATCCTATCCAGTTTTCCAGCACTGATGCAGCCATGGCAATGGGGCATGCCCTGCATCCTGCAGTGGAGAGGTAATCACAAAGTCCTCTTCATTCAAGGCACAAGAACATTTGTCCTCTTACCTCGGGGATGCATGTGGCTGCACCAGCACTGGAAAGTTGGATAGGATTGGCTCCTTATTCCATGATGTTATCCTCTGATAACATTGGCCAGGGTGAGGGCCCTGCATGAGTCGGTGTCATACCGATGCCCCCAAACGCTGTCTTGCGACTCTCTCAGGGAGCTTGTTCTGCTGTCTTCCTCTCGTTTCTCCTACTGACCAGGCACATGTAATTGCAGACTTTGTGAATAAGAGGAAGATTTGAATAAGGAAACGCACAGTGCTGCTTGGCTGGCGATTGCCTCTCTGCTCCTTTCTGAACACAGGTAAGGGGAAAGTTGTGGAGCAGATATGGAGAGATCCAGTTGACAGTCCCACTGTGAACAGCACAGCACCCCGAAGATAATTAGAGGAGTTTTGGAATTTTTCTTTAATAGAATTGTAGTTGAATTGGAGATTCTTCCCCCCCCCCCAAGGCTTCTAGGAAGGAACTGTTTCAGCCAGACTTTTGCTGTCTTTCCCTCCTCACCATGCATCAGAGATGACAATCAGAAACATTATCTGCCCGGACTTGCTGAAGTGACACTATTGGCTTTCCTTAGTTAACGTCTCCGCTTCTGGAAAATGCTGGGCCTTCCACATTCCAGGAACCTCCATTTTCTGCTCTTTGATTGACACATCAGAGCTTCTGCCCTTGAGCTACAGTTTTGATTACAAGAAAAATCTGCCAGCTCTTGAGTTTATTTTAAAGTGTTTTTGTGTTTGGGATCAAGATGAACAGATTCCGTTGCCTTTCTTGCTGACTCTCTTCTGGTAGGTGTGCTGTCTCTTGCAGACATGTCGGCACACCCCTGATTTTCTGTAGTATAGATTTTTTTTTTAACCAATATCCCATCGTTTCCACCATGTCCATTCTGCTTGGCCAAGCTAAAACCAAGCTGGCAAATACCCACACCAGCCATAGTCTCAGAACTAGTTCATTACCATAAGATTGCCCCTTCTCAAGATATAAAGTGCATCAGAGCAGCAGAGAGTGAACATTTGATCCTTTGTTCTTGACACAGTCAAGAACACAGACACAGTCATTGATAACTTGATATGATCATGTCTTCATTGTTTCAGAAGTAGCTTTTGCAGTGGCTGAGCAGAGTGATGCAGTTGTTGCCTCCTCCGTGCTTGCTTGCATACCTTTACCCCCCCACCCCCAGTTTCACTTGGTAATAATAATCAGAAACTAATTTTAGAGGAGGACCGCTTTGAGGAAACAGAAAATGGTGGGCAGGTGCCCCCCCCCATGTCTGCCAACTATTTATCTTGCTACAATTGCCACTCTTGTTGCAAATGTTTCTTGCCTCTGGGTTCCATGCATGCTCCAGCAAGCTATCTGATCTCTGAGTCCCTGATCTCTGTGTTCTAGTGTGCATACACATGCAATACACATGCACTCAGATATGGAGGAGACCCTGTGACTAGTTCGATTCCTCACGTAATTTAGTGAGGAACTGCCTGTTCCTAAGCTGCACTGGAACAGGCAGGCTGCCGGGCCTGTGCTGTATCCAGCGCAGCTTGGGAGGCTGCTGGAGCCTCCCCTATGGGTTCCTTGGATCTGCGCTGGCAAAGTCGCAATGGAAATCACTGGCGAAATGCCTGGGAACGGAGCCTTAGATGTGGCCTAACAGACGCATCCTAACCCCACACATCTCCCCAGGCTGGCATGCCCACTGGCTCACCCACCCCTGCCCAGTCCCTCCCGCCCTCCCTCCTCCCAGAACCTTCTTTGTGCCAGCCAAGTTCGTCTGGCACAAGGGCGGCTCTCCGCCGGCACTCTTGGGCTGATGCAACGCCTAGCGTTGGCCTGAGCGCTCTAGCTCTGATGCGGGGGTGCCAGTCAGCACTCTCATGTCAGCGCTAGTGATGTAGCATTGTTACGTAGCTAGTGAGGATTGCACCCTTAGAGCCCAATCGTATTCATGCCCAGTATACTTGCAACTTGAAGTCTGTCCCCAGCAACTGTTACTGTGGCATGGATTTCACCCTTCTGGTGGCTTCGGCCATATCACTGTAAACATGCTTAACAGCCTTCATACTCGTGAGGAGAACATTGCTGGAGTTTACATATAGTGTTTGATTCCCCCATTCCCAGTTATATAGGCATTTCCCTGCTCCTGGTTGAGTTGAGGTTGTGATTAAAAGGATAAGGCAAAACAAAAGCCTAGTCATGCTAGTTAAGCTGGGGATTAATTTCATCCAGGCTGATTATTTGTCACCTGCCGGGAATGTAATAAACTCTGGGAACGGGTGGAGATAATTGTTGTTCTCAGGGTGATAAGGCCTGGATAGACAGCAGTGACCAGTCCCATTAGTTGCAAATGTACAAGCCCATATACATATTGCAATTTTTGGAGCCACGGGAAGTACTCATGAATGATACCTTTTTTCTTTATAAGTAATTGTTTGCTTGTTATAATGGTACCAATACAAAGACTGGCAGCAAGCATCTGTTGGTGTCTCAAGCTTCATCACGCAACCCCCCCTTTGTGTGTGTGTGTGTGTGTGTGTGTGTGTGTGTGTGTGTAAATTCATGCATATAATTTCTCCTTTCTGGAAATGGTGTTCCTCTGTGAGATCAAACACATCAGGTTCAGGCAACTGTATGGGAGGAAGGCTGTAAAGGCCTTAGGAGTACGTATAGTACACTCAATACTACACAAATTGTAGTCTGCATTTTCAGATTTGTACTAACATCTCTGGCTTCTGGTCTGTTTGGCCAGGGACTTCTAAAGCCCTAAACACTTTAGGAACAGGACACCTTCTGACACCTTTTATCAAAAGGACACCGTATGAATCTGTCTGTTTAAGATCCCTTGCGAATCCCTCTCTCCTTCTGAGATTCACTGATGATGAAGAGGGCCTTCTCTGCAGTGGCATCCAAGCTGTGGAATTCCCTTCCCTGGGAGTTTCCCTTGACACCCTTTTCCAGTAGGGCTTTAATTACCGTAATCATCTTGAATCTCATTTGTTGGCTCTTGGTTGTGATTTGTTTTGGTGCTGCTTTTTAGTGTGTTTTTTTTTTTTTAATGTGTTGGGTTTATGCATTATCATTCCAATTCTGTTTGTTTGAGCTGTGTATGACTGGAAAAGTCAGACAGAAATGTTCTTAAGAAACCAAATGGTAAGAATGGAGCAGTCACATGTGACTGATCTGATTGGTCTTTTTGATCCTTTTGAAAGGGAGAGGGAACAGGCAATGTGCTGGCATTTGCATGTGCAGCACAAAAACAATGTCATCCATGTGGCATGAGGCATGGCTTGCTCCTGATCCCTCCATACCGAAAATGCATTACAGTGTTGTGGCCCAGATGTCCAAACTGGATCAGTCTTGTAAACCAATGTTGTTTGAATATGGCACTGCTAGTTGACACACAGGGAGGAATCTATTATGTGTACAGAAGCTTCTGGCTTATAATTTCTTCACAGAACAAAAGCAGGGCAACCTAATCATTTGAGAAAACTGCACTATGTGTGCTTCTGAACATTCATTTGGACACTTTCTCCGGTTTCTCTGCATGTGATGTAACTTCCTGTCTCTTCACAGTGTCCTTTGCTCACTTTGGGATGCCTTCTGCTTAAAAATGTTGCTGAGTTGTTTCTTTTGCTCTCTGTGAACACTAATTGGTGTCCAGGACTTGAACAACAAATAGATGCAGTTTTAAACCAACCTCATATAGTGCAGTTAGGGCTGAGTTGAAAGCACTCAGGGGAGAACTATCAGCTTGAAAAATTGGGGGAGTTTGGGGCATAAGAGAGGTAAAGCTGGCCTTACCTTTATGCAAGTTCCCCCTTTTTTTCTGCTGTGGTGGTGGTCCTCCTAGTGTCTACCAGTTGGCAGCTGACATTTCCCCCCCCCCCCCCAGAATGCCTCCTGTAGACAATGCTATGTTTGACAAATGTATCATTTCTAGGGGACGTTCCAGGAGAAAAAAATGGTGCCGGCTAGTCTGTGGGCCCTGGGCGCCACAGTAACTGCAAAAAGTAAGCTATCAATCAACAGTATCTATATACCGCTTTTCAACACACTCTTTCACTCTTTGCCCCTCCAACTGCTATGATGTCCCTCATTTTCACTACTTGTGAATAGGGCAGCAAAAAAGGGAAGGGGTTTTCATCACTTATTGCAATTGACAGTTTCGAACTCTTAGGGGAAAAAGTTGGTTTTCCTCTAAAAACACTTGCAATTGGTGACCCATTTCTAGCTCTGTCTGTGTGGTATTGACCATCAGTACTTTTGATCTGCCATCCACAGTTTGTAGAACTGTAGTACCCCAACTGACCTCTCTTGATCTTGGCTCCTCAAAGTAGAAAATCTGATTTCTAATCACTTTGGGTTTAACTAGCAAGTTCACATCAATCCAATGAGAGGCATAAGCTCTTTTTCTCTTTGATATTGACCAATGGTTAATTGTTTAAGGACCCAATCCTATCCCCTGGGATCACATAGCATGCATGCTTTTCGAGGGAGGGCAACCAGCCAGTCCAGGAGAGGTAAGTAAAAAGCTTTGTTACTTAACTTCTCATAGGTCAACTGGCCTCCTTGGACCTAGACCAACTGTATAGTAGCTGGTATAAGTCTGAGAAGACTTCAGGCAGGGAAAGGGGGATTGGATCTCAGCATGCATGCTTCCTGCAGAGATCCTCCATCTTTACAACTCCTTCTTGCCCTCTGCCCATCCTGTTCCCTGCCCTGAACTGTCTTCAGCCCCCCACAAACTTCCCCTACCACCAACATACCTGCTCCACGGGGACATTTGTGACTGGCCTGTGCGCATGCAGGATGGTCTTGGTGCATATGACTGTGGTGTGACCTTTGTGTTATTGGTCTGGAACGTATAGCGACAGGTGGCATAAGAGTGGGCTCAATCCTAGGCACAGTTTCCTGGAAGCACTATTGAACATAATGGGACTTACTTCTGAGTTTACATGAATCTGTACTGTACTGTACATGTACTTTTAATCTGCAGGAAAATGCATTAGTGTGCATGATGATGGCAGGGAAGCAAGTTCTGTATTGTTGGTGGAAGCTTGATAGAATGCATGCTGCCATTTTTGTTGCGTCCTCCAGTTTGTATTTCAGAACATGGCATTCATGTTTCTTCAGATAGACTGTGTGTGAATGTTTAATAAGGTTACAAAATAAGTCCCTGGGCCACAGTCAGAGCTCCACAGAGAACTGCCGTTGGCTTGGATACATCTAAGCATTGTAGCACCGTAAGCCTGTTTGATGCCACGCAGTGGGTCTTTTGATCTTTTTGCTAGGGCAAAAGGAATTATTAAATAACAGCATGATGTGTTCCATAAGTATTGTTTTGATATGCTGCTTGATACTTGGTAGGGTCACCTCTTTACTTAGCTTTGAGCGGAAATGCAATTTTGTTCTTTGCTTTTGTGCTGCTGACCTCTTCATTCTGTCTGAGCCATGGAAATGTGAAGCTAAGTATCTTTTCCCCTTTTTATTTCATCATGGAAACTGCCAACCTCAGTCTTGAAGCCAAAAGGGGTTCTCAGAGTTTACAGTGCCAATAAACGGTCAGATTTGGGGCTAGTCATGCATTATGTTGTATGAACTGTCAATGCATGTATGAACTGTTCTCCCCCCGCCCATCGTCCTTGCATTCAGTAAATGCCAGGAAAAGTGGGACTGCATCTACTTGCCACGGTGCCTGATGCTGACATGCTGGCTGGCCACGCCTGCTGGCTGGCCATGCAATTGGTTTTCTTGAAAAAAGAGCAGCACCCTTGTGTCTGTGGGAATGGGATCTTTAGATAATCCGAGTTACAGCTTCTGTACTGTACACTGATATGACCCCTTGGGCATGTTCCTGCTTTTGCCGTTCCTTGATGACTTCAATAAGGAAGGATTCCATAAGAAGAGTGTCAGATGGTTGTTCTGTACAGTTGTTCAAACATTATGGTCAGCTGTAAAGTCTGTGCCCTATTCTTGAGTTATTTCATCACTAGGTTGAAGCGAATGCATGTTCAGTGGTTTACGTAAAACACAGGCACCTGTGCAGACACTTGTCCATGCATACAACTTAATATGTAAATAACCCTTCCCTTGGCCCTTGAAAAAGTCAACATACTGAATGCCGTGGGCACTGTTTATTCTCCAATAAAGGTTTCCACTTTGGCCATCTTTTTGAGGCTTCACCTCTTTGGAAGAGGCGTGAGTTCCCATCATTGACCCCTGTGGTGCTTGTATCCCAGTGTTACTAGACTGGCAAGGAACTGAGTTTCTTGCTACAGTGGCAGTGTATGAATTGGTACAATGGTTTCTCCCAAAGCAGAACTTGGAGTGAAATTGGGCAGGAGGTGTGGACTGATGGTTGAGCTGCTGGTACTGCCTGAAGCTAAGCAGGAAAATCTGTGGTTTGCTTTTGGATGGGAGACAAATGCCAGGCTGTGACAAGCTGCAGTACCTGTGGTGGCAGAACAGGGTCGCTGTGGAGCTGATTAGCTCACCGCAAGTGAGAGTTGCAGTGGAGTGTGTGAGGAGGCCAGCCGGCAAAGAAGGGAATAAGACCTTGAGGACCTGTCCAGGCTTGACTTGCGATTGCCTGCTGACGGCAGGCAGCCAAAGAAGAGAACCACACTGTGAAGGCAATATCTGGGCCTGAGGATTGGCGGATCACAAGAATACTGTAGATTTGTAAAAAACCCATTGAAAAAAATGGTGGTTTAGACTAGCCTGCTCATGTAAGCCACCTTGGGCATTTGCTTCGGCATGGGAAAGGCGGGGTATAAATTCTTCAAATAAATAAATAAATAAATTACAGTTCTGTGATCACTGACTGTGGAGACAATTCACCAGCTAGAACTGCTGGCTACTAATTGTTGCAGAATAGTTGAGTGGGGGAAGGGATTTCCTGCTATTATCTGAAAATCCTGGGTGGTGCTGGTGGAGGTAGGAAAGCACATTGATTAGCAGAGTCCAAGCCCAATTATGAACCTGACAAGGGAGTTTGTGTGTGTGTGTGTGTGTGTGTGTGTGTGTGTGTGTGTGTGTCACACCATCAGTAACAATCTCCCATTTTTTAAAAAAGTACTATGCATCTTAAGTCGACTATTTCCACTGAAAGCTGATTCCTTAACAAGTGCATTGAAGAAAGTTGCAGTGGAGTTGGATTCTAGGTCACAAATGAACATCACTTCTGAAAAGTTAAATTTAGAAGCTCATTAAAATATTGTCCTTGTGGAGTAGACATTGTTAAAGCATCCGCAGACTGCTCTCCGGGAGAGCTGTTAGTTTTTTTGTTGACATGGCGGAGGACAAAATCAAGGATTGCAATCGATGGGGAAAAGTTTCAGTGAACCCAAAGGGATTCGTTTGCCTCTGATGGTCTTTTCCATTCACTGGTTTTGTAATTTGCATACCAATGAGGTAATGGTTTATTTTTAGCTGCTGAAATGGAGCTTTGTGTCTGAGGAAGAGAAGGGGGGTTCCGTGTATGGTTGATAACTAGTGGCTTTAATAAGACTAGCTACAACACAGGAGAGTTCAAGCAAAATTTGCTTGTGACCAAGAGGCTGTAACAACCTTGTGAACCTCCATACCACGTGGAAGATACCCGGCCATTCTCCCTCTTGCTACTCTTTTCTTGCCATTGCTGTCTCTCCCTTTCATCATCCTCTTCCCCTTGCTGTCCCACTCAGCAGCACTCCCGTTTCCAGTCTTGTTCCCCCTCTCACATAATCCATCCTATGGTCATGGGGTGAAATGGAGAAGCAGGCCCCTTGCTCCACCCCCAGCAATGGCCACCATGGTAGAGTGAGAGGTGGGGAATTCAGTTTCATCCCCATCACACAATCAACTGGTGTGTTAACACACAAACCTGAAGCACAATTACTGTGCTGTGTCTGGGGTGGGTGCAAAACATGGAGAGACTGCATATGACAAGGCAGCTGGAGAGTTAGAGGGCAGGTAGAACAGCATTTAATTGTGAAGAACTGCTGGATGAGGGTTGGGAAAAATCAGAACTACACAGAATTGTGTGGGGACTAATACTTGTGAAGAGGCTTCACAAGACGCTTGTGTAAGGACTCTTCTCCTTAACGAGCAGCACAATCCTACAGTGTGCACAGCATCGGCACAATGGGGTTGTGCTGGCGCTGTGCACTTAGCGCGGATGTGGGGGTGCCGATCGGCTGCCCTGCGTCGGCGCTAAGGCCATAGGGCCTGCTGGCAGCGCCAGCCCTGTAGTGCCTGCGTAGTGCCTCCCATGCGTCAGCCGAAGCTGGCCAGCGCAAGGGAGGCGCCATGACAGCGTGCCCCGGGGACTGGCAGGAGGTGGGCGGGACGAGGGTGGGGCATGGGTGGGCTTTGGATTTTGCCGTAAGGCCGAATCATAGGCCCATTGGAAAGGCTGTGCGGCCCTGATTCGGGCTGCGTGGTCTCCTCGAATCTGCGCCCGCTCTTTAGCTCTTTAATTCAATCACTAGTATTTATATCAATCAATCACTAGTATTTATATATATTCAGTTCCCTTGCTGAATGTTCCCTTGCCACGGGGAGGCTTCAGCCTCCCCAACCCAGCGTTGGATATGGCGCTGGTCGGCCAGCCTTGCCATTCTGGCGCTGGGTAGGATTGTGCCCTCAGTGTGAGGAGGGGCAGACTGTATTAATTTAGTGGAAAGGGAGTGATGCTTTTCATGTGCTCAGAAGTATTTTTAGTATAGTCCCGCTGAAATGAATCATGAATCACAAGCTGTTGGCCCTTGGGAGTGCTTTGGGGTATGTGGTTTAGAGATGATTTGGTGTGTGTGTGTTATGTGTGTGTGTGTGTGTGTGTGTGTGTGTGTGGAGGAGGAGGAGGAGGAGGAGGAGGAGGATGACAGATCAGCAAGTCAAGAAGATACCCCCCCCAAGGGGGACATTGTTGTTGCACTTGGGGACATTGTTTCAGTGAAAGCTACTTTCCAGTCCAACAGCAGGTGGGCCACCCCTCACTGACAAGAGCCCTAGAGTGAGTTGGCACCCCCTTTGGAGCTCTCTGCATATATGGCAGCCCTGGTTGCCTGAGAAAGTTGAAGGTGGAGGACCACTTGCCCAAGAGAACCTCTCTTTCTGGTTCAGTACCATTGTTGGTGTGACAGTACAGCTTGCCTGCTGCCCTGGAATTTCCCCATGCCTAGCCTGACCTGTTGTTCCACCATGAGGCTGGACTGCCGAAGTGCATAGAGCTTTGTCATCCACTAGACTGGCAGAGCCACACCTGCAACCGCGTCCACCTCTCCTGAGCGATGGCTGCGAACAAGACAGTAAGTTCCTCATTCCCCAGCAGTGGTGAGAATTCATTGCCCGCAGAAAAAAGAGGGTAGGCATGATAGAGGCCTGTCAAATTATACATGATATAGAGAAAATTGGGGGGGGGGAGAGAGAGATGGTTTTTCTCTTTACTAGCAGAAACAAGGGACATCCAATAAAACAGGTAGGAGATTTAGGGCTAAAGGAAATACAGTGGACCCTCATTATCCTCAGGGGTTCCATTCCAGGAACCATAGTGGATAAATAATTCCATGGGTGGGCAAACCTGCTGAATTCAGGGCCTACCCCCCAAAACCTGACTGGAAGGTTTCTGAGGTCTGCAGAGGCTGCGTACGACCACCTGTGGCCTCTGTGGACCTCAGAATGGCTGTTTAGGCTGAAAAAAGGCACGTTTTTCACTAAAAACTAGAAATGGCGTTTTTGGGCCTCAGTAGTCGTTCTGAGGCCTACAGTGGCCATGGGTGGTCACATGTGGCCTCTGGGCCTCAGGAAACGCTCCAGACCCAATCTGGTTGGTTTGGGTCAAGGTGGGAGGTTGGGTGTGCGGGTTCAGAATCTGTGCATTTTCAAATCCACGGATGTTGAACCTGCAGATAATTTGGGCCCACTGTACTTTTTTCACACTGTACATCATGAATCTGTGCAATTCACTGCTATTGGAGGTAGCTTAGACCGCTTTAAACAAATGGGACAAGTTCATGGCACACAACTCTGTCAATGACTGTGCCTGACATTGGCTATATGCTGAATCCAGACTCATCAGAAGTATGCCACTGAATCCCAGTTACAGGGGAGCAATGGTGGGAGAGAGATGATACATTCAAGCCCTGCTTGCGGGCTTTCCATTATGGGACACAGGATGCTGGACTAGATGGGTCTTGGGTCTGATCCACTCCGGGATGACCTGGTGAAGTGGGGAGGAGAGAAAGAAGAACAATGCTGAGGGGGAGGAAGCTGTAAGATGGTGAGCCTTGTATGACTTGTGATGGAAAAGAACATTTCACTTCCTGTTTGTATCAAGAGCTGTCAGACGACCTGCCATTCAGGGTGAAAGTACTTTGGCTCCTTTTAATTGCAAAAGGGCCTTGTGTATCCAAGGCTTGCACTGCTCAGTTGGAATCAATGTCAATGTGTCTTTTAAACATGGATAGTTCACAGGACAGATAGCTGAAATATGGAAAGGGGAAATCTTGTAATTATAAAGACAGTGGCAGTGTGAAAGGGAGGTGGGGAGGGGGAATATAGTTCTTTTACAAGACCTGATCCAGGGTTTGTTGCTGTCTGTGGGAGAACCCTTATACACAGTGAGATTTCGGTCAGGCCCCAATTGCCATCCAGGCCCATTTCATAAGCTCCAGCCTTCAGGGATGTTCCTGAAATTCCTTTACACAAACAGGGAAACAAGCACATGGCTGGCTTCTAGAAACAGGAGGCTGGACTTGCTGGACTCCTGGTCCGACTACCACAAGGCAGTTCTTAGAAAGAAGAGCTGCCGTGAAAGTGGAAAGTCCTTGGCTGCAATGGATTGCTGTGGTTTGTGGTTGTTGGTTGCTCTTGTAATCTCTGCAGTGTCTGTACTTCCTAGGTAGATTTAAGTCCCATCATCTCTCTCTTTTGATTGCCTCAGTGGAATTGGTATCAGAATCCCAATGGGACCATGAGCAGCGTCACAAGCACTGATAGGATCCGATCCAAGGCAAAACTCAGGTCCAGGGGAAGATAAAAACAGGTCAGGCTCAGCCATCCCCCACCACCAGCTCTTCCGTGGCAACAGTTCTCCTCCTGGTGGCCAGTAGCTGCTTCTTAACCCAGAAGTTCCCTCACAATGACATTGCATCATCGAGATGGCAGGTAGGACACTGCTGGTGAATTCAGCCATCTTTTGCCCTACTGAAAATTGCTGGAAGAATTTCCTGTCCCCCCTCCTCTACACTCCACTTTTCCTGCCAATGCGTAGAATGGGTCCCTGGGCAGGTTAAGTCCAGGAAAATCAGGGTAGTCATTCAGAAAATGGGGAAGTAGGACTTCACTCTCAGGCTCACTGAAAGAGCTTTCAGAAGAGACAGGATAAGAGGATGCAAAGAGCCAAGGATGGGAAATTTCAGAAGTGCTGTATCTCCCATCTGAGACAGTTCTGTTGATCATTGTGCCTATAGCCTTTGCTAGATTCATTTGTTTTTGTGCTGTCAGCAGCTTCGGTAGTCAAATTAAAGCTGAAATGCATTATTAGAGGATTCATCAAGTGCAGCTTTTGCTGGTGTACTCTGTACAATTCAGACTGCAGGTGAAAGATTATACATGATCTCCTATACACAAGGCCTCCCTGCATACCCGAAAAACACTCTGCTGAGGAGAAGGGAGAGCCAGAGCAGCCATTCTCAACATTTTTTATATGACCCCTTAGAGGCTCTAATCAGGTTCCAGGCCATAAAATAATTTCTTATTGCAGTGATTCCCAAACCACTGCAAGCCAATTTCAGGTGGGTTGCGAAGCACCTAGGGCAGCCATATTGAAAATATGGAAAGTTGGAACACTGGAAAGGGAGGGCCGTGTGGCTCTTTTGCTTGTGTCAAGGGTGTCAATAGGCTTTTTTCTTTCTGATTCACTTTACTATTGGAAAGTGACTGAGCAATAACCCAACTTATTGCTGCATTCCCAGGAAAGCTGCAGGTTCTGGCGTCACAGTGACGGCACCTTCGGCCATGACTTCATTTCCGGTGGGTACTGGACAGATGGTCGTTCTAAAAAGTGGGTCCTGGTGCTAAAATGTTTGAGAACCATTGAACATCAGTTTGTGGCCCCCTTCACATATGCCACGTGGCCCCCATTGAGAATGGCTGGGCTACAGCCTTTCTCTCTTACCTGCAAATGGTACAACCCACGTTGCATCATGCTCTGATCATGTAGTCAGAGCTTAATCTTTTCTGTGCCGCGACCCAAGTGCAGTTGGGGAGGGTTGGCGACTGAGTCTAGAAGTTGTGGGATACTTGATTAGTATCATTACATAGAGACATTACAGTGATTCCATCTGCAAGATTCTGTTCTCCTTTTACTCAATCATCTAGTAAATTAAAAGTCATTCCTACTATGACCTAATGTACATTTTAATTTATGTTATTGTTTTGTCTGCCTTTTATGATTTATTTAACATATAGATGAATTCTAAATTAGCCAATTATTCTTCTTCATTGGATTTGATCTATTCAGGAATAGGTTCTGCCGCCATGTATTTCTGCTTTCTTCTTGATGTATGTGCATATTGAGTGGTAGCAGATGGTACCGGAGGGCAACATTAAGAGTCAAACATAATGCATAATGTCCGAAGCTAAGAAATGAAAGAAATAGGCATACATATGAATTTCAGTCTTGAATATTGTGGGTCTGTTGTCACAAAGAATTATTATGAACCAGTTCATAGTAAAGGATCTGCAAGTATAAAATGTGTTTCAAAGGAATTTTGGAAAAATGCAGTGCACGTTTGTCAGCTGAGAAATTGTCCCAGTTAGAACTGATAGACAACCGTTCACAATGTTGAATTCCATTGGTGTTCCATTGGTTTTGCCCTTCAAGAAGGAACTGTCTGGCAGGTAAGTTCAGGGTATCAATTGATCAGCAGGTGTACAGAATGATTTAATTACAAATTGAAGTGTGAATGGTGAGTCAGTTTCAATCAGAGATGTTGCTTGCCGGAACAAATGGAAATACTGACAGAGAAGCGGTGCTCAGCTTGTCCCTTCTCCCACCGCCAGATCCACTGTGCAGCTTTGGGCAAGTCATGTTCACGTAGATTCATTGGCCTATTTGTAACATTGAATATGCATCCAAGATGTTGAGGGGAAGTTTCAACAGAGGAGTTGTTTGGCCTCATGATCCCCATGTGCATTGGCTTCCAGTTGCATTGGCTTCTGAGTGCAACTAAGTGCTCTTTATGACCTTCAACAGTGTAACCAGTGTAAGAACCGTGTAACCAGTGTAATGAACAATGTAACCAGACACTACCACATAGTGTCGAAACCTATGGGGCGCTTGGGATTGCGCCCTGACTCTCCTTGTTAAAATGAGACTACATTGTTAAAATAAGGCTACATAGTAGCCTTAAACATCAGATCTGTAACATTTTCCCCAATGTAGTCACATATGGCAGCATCAAGCCTATTAAAAATAAAATACACATTGAAATGAATGGAACCCACCTGAAATTGGCTTAAGACCGACCTAGTGGTTCCCGATCCACAGTTTGAAAAACATTGATGTATAGCAGTGTTTTCCCAAACTGTGGGTTGGGACCCATCAGAGAGGTGTGAGCTGATTTTTGGTGGGTTGCAAACATTGATTGGTTGATTCACAATGGATTGTGGTTTTAAAAAGTGTGTCCCGGTGCCAACATGTTTGGTAAGTGCTGATGTATAGGATTGTGCTGTTTAGCCCATTAAGCACCAATCATGTGCTAAAATATCCACCCCTGAAGCTCTGAAAACATATTCAAGAGTCTGGTTTGTGACGATTGATTACCCTCTCCATCATCACAATAACACTTTTGGCTGCAAACACTTACATGGCAATGTTTCCTCAACAAGAGTTTTGTGAAGTATCAAGCATCTTTTATAGGAAATTTAATTTACAAACTCATTGCAAAAGCCGATTGCTGCCTTTTTGGCACCTGGTGATCGCATCCAGATTCTTCTGCTGCATAAAGGTCATGCTTGTTTTTGAAATGAAAATAGAGCTGGCCAAGCATTTGGAGGAGATGAAGACACAAATGTCTATTTCTTATAGAAATTGTTTCTGGAAACTTACATCCAGAATATGCGAAGACTGTGACTGAATAATTTGTGTTATTCATATTGTGCAGTGAGCAAACATAGGAAGAAGCTCCTTTGGTGGAGTGAGGCTGTTTGCCCATTTAACTTGGTGCTGCTCACACACTGACAAGCAGCAACACTCTTGGGTTTCAATTGGGGACCTGGGCTGCCACCAGGGCTTGAACCTGGGTCTCTCTGTAGGCACGGCTGGAGCCAACTACTGAACTGCAATCCCCCCTAAGTATGCAGAGACAGATGGCTGTCAACTGTGAGCTATGGGAATGCAGATGAAGTGTGTGCAAGCCAGCACCTCACTGCTTGGGGTCCACTTTATCAAAGAGATACAAGTACTCAGTAGCATCCCTACAGGGAGGTGGAGCTCTAAATTTTGCAAGGAGCCTTACCTTGCCGTGGAAATGGCTCCTTTCCCGCACCATTTTAGCCAATCCTTAGGGGGAAAAGCAACTTCTTGGTGTTGCTTACTGGCTGCAGCAGCAAGGGAGAGGAACTATTTACATGGGAGGGTAAGGCTCCTTGCAAAACTTAGAGCTCTGCCCCCCCCTGTAGGGACGCCAGTGTGAGTACTTTTGTTTTGGATTTCATACTGCTTTAATAGGAAAGAATCATATGAAGCAGTCCTGTATTGAATCAGGCCGCTACCTCATCTTACCCAGGATTGGTTCTCGTGGTCATGCATCATTCTTATCACCTGCTCCCAGAATCTTTTTTAATTGGATTTCAAACCTGGGACCTTCAGTATCTCAAGCATGTGCTCTGCTGCTAAGCAATAAGCATCACACTGGATCAAGACATCTCAATGGATTCCTTCACCATGCATATCCGTGCCGGCTTAGTGGACTGATAAGGGAGTATGATCTGCTTGACCCATGCACTTCAAATTCCCACAGGCAGGAAAAGGTGATTAGGATTCTCTGGAGCAAAAACCTATAACAAACCTTGGGTTTTGGAGCCTCATGTTCTTGGAGCCTCTATGGTGGTTCTTTGTTCTTCCTTCACCAGCCGCTTTCTGTTGGCCTATGGAAAGTTAGCTTACTGGTGCTGAATCTAGTCATTCCAACCTCCATCTGTGAACCACAGGACCAGCTGGCATCTAATATCAGTAACACCCCACAACCGCCCTTCCTTTCCAACCTTCTCTCAATCTCCCCGAGTGCTACCAAAGCTGCTGAGCCAGTGCAGACTGGTCAGTCTGAACCAGACTGGTCAGCTAACCTTGTTATGTGGGAAACTTCTGTCTTCCTTTTCCTCCACGAAAAGGCAGCTTGGCTCCCTTGCCCTGCTCCCTTCAAAGTTACTGCTTCACTGCATGCTGGAGCTTGCTCCATAGTGGAATTACTGCCTTGGGTGGCCATTGGAGAGGAGGGTGGGATAAAAATTGAATAAATATATAATAGCTGGGATGTGACCTTCGACATTCAAAGCTTGTGCTTGACCATGGAACTGTGCCCCACCCTGCATGTGTCTAACACAGCCCATGGCACCAATGAAGAAGAGACTGTAGCTCTGCAGTGAAGCATGTGCTTGGCATGCTGAAGGTCACAGGTTCAATCCTTTGTAGAGCTGGGATGACCCCTAGAAAGCTGTTGACCATACAGTGCTGAATGGCTCAAAAGTCTGACTCAGTTCAAACAGCTTCATCTCTTGAAAAGGAATAGTTTTATTAATGAAATAGTTAATTTTATTAATTTGATAAGAGGAAAAACTATTGCAAGGCATTGCTTTCTCTTGACACATTTGGGTTTCACCAGACCTGTTTTTCTTGAGGTTAGGAATTTTCTGTTTCAGAATTTGTTTTGTTGTTCCTCCCGCTCAGCCCCCAGTTGTGCAGTCTGAATCTTCCCACCTCAAGTCATCATTTAATATAGGCCTGGCTTTATAGAGCTTTAAACCAGTTATAAAGATCTGAAGAGCTGACATTTTGAGCAAGCGTTCCCTTTTTTATAGGCTGTGAACAAAAGGGATAGAACAAATGTGATGGAAGGCGTATTGTGAGGGGGCTCTTACAGTTGAGAAAACATGACATTCAGCAAAGCATGGCTTTTGTGTAAAAAGCATTGGTAATTTCCTCTTGGAAATGATGAACTTAGCGTGAAGGTTTACAAGGCTTTTACCGATTGCAGGCAAACACGCTCGCTGTCTCATTGTTAGGGAGACAAAGACTGCATGTGGCAGCCTTACCACAAAGAGATTCAGATATCTGCGGCAGACGTAGATGAACTTCAATGTCCCACATCTTAAAATACATTCTTATGCACGTCTATTCAGAAATCACTCCCAATGGGGCCAACTCTCTATAAGTCTGTCTCAGATTGCAGCCCCATTAAGTTTGGGGAGGGAGAAGAGGACCAGAGAGGTTGGGGAGTGCTCTCAAGTCCTCTAGCTCCTCCACACTCTTTGTTCCCCTCTGTCCTCCTCTTCCCTTTTCTGTCCAGGGAGTGGGAGTAGTAGCAGTGGAGACAAGTGAACAGATGGAGGTGGCTGCCCTCCCCCCAATCTGCAGCTCTCTGTAAAGCCCTCATGCTTTTTTGGGCCAAGAGGCACCTTGGCCCAAAGGTGCACAGGTATCAGACATAAGGCACGCAGGCCAGATGCAGTCCTCAGAAGCTCTTTATTCACGCCTTCCCTGGGGGTAATTGAGTTCTCTTAGCGTCACTCTTTTAGCAGTTCCATTTCTGCCAAGGCTCTGAGAGGGAGAAAAGGAGGCACCATGAAATCTCTTTGGCCTTCTGTATGAAACGAGCTTGACACCCCTGATTAAGAATATTAGCGTTCTTATATTTTGCAGGGGAAGGGGCTCCATGATACGTCAGGACCAATCATTTACCTTCACTGTATAGTCACAGGGGAGTGTTGGGTGTGCAGTAAGTTTGTTCACATGGAGCATTGTTATGCTTAACCAGTCTGTGTGCGACCTTGCTTGAACAGAGAGTGCAGGTTACAACACTTCCCAGAATCCTCTGCAGCACACAGGGGTTCCATGGCAGACATGCCGAGGTTCTTCTGCAAACAGATCTGTGCAGAAAGAGTTCTCTAAAGCCAGCAATGTTGAAAACCACTGCTCTAAACAAGTGGGATTTTACTTCTTTGCTTTGGAACAGACCTTGCAAGAAATTGATGTCTAACCCTATAATTAATAATTGGCAACATTGAGCAGGAGCCATTTGCTTCAAATCCTGCCAGGAATGTAGACATTGAAGAATAATTAGAGAATTTTGGCTCTTGTGGACTGTTAATTAGGTTACATCTCTGCTGTGTCAGATCTTTCTTTTTTAAATGCTTCAGCCTGTTTTACTAGTAGGAGGACAAAATGAGTCAGGGTAAATTTCATTCTGTTGGAGAAAGAGTCAGAGGGACAGAGGAGGGTTAAAGAAGGACTAGAAAAGAGGTGTTCATAACTGATAGGGACGGTTAGCTGGGTTAGAGTGAGTCGAGGTGGCTGGTGGAAGTTTGGCTGGTGTATGGTATGGTTTGGCTGGTGTATGGCTGGTGGAGGTTGATGGCCCAGTCCTGAGGCCCTTATTGATGGCAATATGTGTGTACTGCTGGCTAAAAGTGTTGTAAAACATTGAGGCGAGCTAAGCTAGGGCAGTGCTTGGGCGGACAGAACAGCCGGCACTCCAGCAGTGCCAGTTGCCAGTAAGCCTGTTTGGGGCAGGTGGGGAGGGGGAGAAACTGGGCAGGGGGAAGGGAGGAGCAGGCCCTTGAGGGTGAGACCTGCTCCAACAAATCTCCTTGGACCCGACATGGGGCTGCTCGATTCACTGCTGGCAAAATAGCTGGCGGTGAGTCAAGCACAGTGATGTCATTCAGGGGGAACGGACCAGAACGGGCGTTCTGGATCCTAACGGGCTCCGTGGCTGGTTCCGGGTTCCCAACAAGTGCCAATCAAAAGTGAGTTCCTGTTTCTAAATCATTTGAATGACACATAAGAACATAAGAAGAGCCCTGCTGGATCAGGCCAAAGGCCCATCTAGTCCAGCTTCCTGTATCTCACAGCGGCCCACCAGGTGCCCCAGGGAGGCATGAAACAACAAGATGCTTGCATCCTGTTGCCACTCCCTTGCACCCGGTACCAGTAGCCCACCATCTTTGTAAGGAGGTTGCACAATCCATCATTGCCTATAGCCCACGATGGACCTTTCCTCCAGAAATCTGTCGAATCCCCTCTTAAAGGCATCACGACCAGATGCCATCACCACCTCCTGTGGCAAGGAGTTCCACAGATTAACTACCCGGTGGGTAAAA
Organism: Lerista edwardsae; assembly: GCA_029204185.1. Taxonomy (NCBI): domain Eukaryota; kingdom Metazoa; phylum Chordata; class Lepidosauria; order Squamata; family Scincidae; genus Lerista; species Lerista edwardsae. The sequence goes on from JAJKFI010000008.1 coordinate 30,575,383, forward strand.
AAGTACTTCCTTTTATCTGTTTTAACTCTCCCAACCCTCAGCTTTAGTGGATGCCCCCTGGTTCTGGTGTTTTGAGAGAGGGAAAAGAACATCCCTCTATTGACTCTATCCCTTCCATGCATAATTTTGTATGTCTCAATCATGTCCCCCCTCAGGCGCCTTTTTTCTAGACTGAAGAGCCCCAAACGCTGCAGTCTTTCTTCATAAGGGAGGTGCCCCAGCCCCGTAATCATTTTTGTCGCTCTCTTCTGCACCTTTTCCAACTCCACTATGTCCTTTTTAAGATGCGGTGACCAGAACTGGACACAATATTCCAGGTGTGGCCTTACCATCGATTTGTACAATGGCATGATAATATTGGCTGTTTTATTCTCAACCCCTTTTTTAATTACCCCAAGCATGGAATTGGCCTTCTTAATTGCTGACGCACACTGGGTCGATACCTTCATTGAACTGTCCACCAGCACCCCAAGATCTCTCTCCTGAGCTGTCACAGACAGCTCAGAACCCATTAGCCTATAGGTAAAGTTTTGGTTTTTTGCCCCAACGTGCATCACTTTACATTTGTCTATGTAAACAAACGCATCTGCCATTTGGCTGCCCATTCCCCCAACTGGGAGAGATCCTTCAACTTGGAGAGACACCACTGGTCAAGCAGCCCCATTGCAGGCACCAGGGCTTTCCCTGGGGCAAGGGGACAACTTTCGCCTTCTGTGGGCTGCCTGGCCACCACTGGATGGAGCTGTAGCTGGAGCTGTCGGGGTACTTTTGTGCCTGCTGCTGCCAGGCAGTTCAGGATTGACGGACAAGGGATTGGCAGGGTGGGGGGGAGGTTGTGGGTGGGACGTGGACGGGCTCTGGATTTGGCCATAAGGCCGAATCCTAAGCCCATCCAAGAGGCCACTCAGCCCCAATTCGGGCCGTGCAGTCTCCTTGGACTTGCCCCTGCTGTTTAGTATTTCAGGATGTTTTGGCAGAACAGTTTAGAACATAAGAAAGCCTTTCTGGGACAGACCAAATGACTGCCTAGTCCAGCATTCCAGTCTTTCCTACAGTGGCCAACCAGATTCTTCTGGGAAGCTCAGAAGCAGGCGGTGCAGACAAAGCGCCTGTTCCATTTTTGTTTCAGACAACTTGTTTCAGGCATACTGCCTCTGAACCTGCAGGTAGCACATCATGTCTGGTAGCCATTGATATACACTTGTCATCCGTGACTTCTCTAATCTTTAAGAGACATCTAAGTTAATGACCATCACCAATTCTTGTGTCTGTAAATTCCATAAATTAATGATATACTGTTGGAAGAAGTAATTCCCTTTGCCTGGCCTGAATATTCGAAAGTCAGTTTCATTGCATGACCTTGGGTTATAGTTTTATCTGATGGGGAGAACAATATTAGGGATTGTTAGAAAGGGAGAATCCCAGATGCAGGGGAGTAGAGTGGCAGCAAGTTGTCTTTTGTGCTCCCTGAGGCATCTGGTGGGCCACTGTGTGATAGCTGGACTAGAGGGGCCCTCGGCTTGATCCAACAAGGCTTTTCTTATGTTGCTAGGTCTTTCTGCTCACTTTCTCCAGATCATGCATACCTGTGTAAACTGCTATGTCCCTCTTACTTGCCTTTTTCCCTTTAAGAGCAAATTATAGTAATATAAGTTGCAAGTTGTTTCATGCAGAAACCAGAGAGGAGGGGGAATCAGGGTGCAAAAGGTCTATTTCTATATAATGAAAGAGGCCTTTTCCCTAGCTGAAAAACAGGTGACAAATATTAATAATAGAATAAGCTGAAGCTGCATGATATGTAATGCAGCATATTATTATTTGCAAAGCAAAGGTTTTTTTTTTAAGACTCTTGAGTACAATGCAACCCAAGTTAAGTTCTTTTTGGACTATTGATTTTAACAGAAGATGTACGCACATGCTTGTACCTCTTCCACTAAAATCAATGGAACACAGAGATGCTTAGCTTTGTGCCCATTAGTATCTGAGATTTTAACTATTTTATAGTGCCTGGTTTTATCAAACACGTTTGATTGTAGCCCACCCCGAGTTCTTGCAATGGGGCAAGGTAGCAATGTGATTGCATTAGTTTGTCAGCTGTTGCCTGGCCTTATCACATTCATCTTTTCCAATATTCTGCTGACACACCCCATCCTCTGTTTCCAGACAATACAAGTTCCAACAAGCAACTCTTCTTCCATCACAACATCAGTAGTGGGTTTCTTTTGTGTAGGCAAACATTTCCATTGAGGGCTATATAGCCACATTAAATTAATTTGTACATCATGTCAGGAAAAGCCATACAAAATGGAATTAATCAACCAAAGAAGCCATCAATAAATACTTTGGCTGAATTCCCTTTATTTCAAAGAGATTGGAAACCTCCAGGGCTACTACACATCCTTCTACTTAAGCAGAACCTGTCGTGCTGCCTCTTTTTCACATCTGCACAACCATTTCCTGCCCAAGACAGGAACCAAGATGAGAGATGCTCAGTCAAATTTACCTGAAACCATGACTCACCCACCCAAATGCAACCCAGCATTCATGGGTCTTCCAAATGAGGTCTTGGGCAGGGATCTTTTCCAGCTCTGCTATCTGAGATTCTTCATTAATTGGAGATGCCAGGGACTGAACCTGAGACCTGATGCAGACAATGGATATACTTCAGCCATACCAGTGCATGACCTCCTTCCTAATGAAGTCAGCGGAGTCAGTCTTGATCCCGACTGAAGTGGCCTGAAGGGAACCTCGACGACTGAAGCACTTCATCAATCCTAAGATACTTGGGAGTTAGCCCCACTGATTATAATGGGACTTGGGGGTCCTATTATAGTCTGTTGTTCCAATCCAAGCCTTGTTCTTGGACACCCAGCAGACTCATTCATTCATTGGCTCATTTGTTCGCTCAAAAAAAGTTTATATCCTACCTTTCCCTTGCCAAGGCAAATTGCCAAAGTGGCTTCCATATGGGCTTCCTCTGTCACTTGAACAGAGAGTGCACCTGTGATGCACAAAAGTATGGGTTCATTGAGCTGCTCTCTCCATTGACATGAAAAGGGAGAGCTAGAGAGGGATCTTCTGTCATAGTCAGACTTTATGTTACGATCTGTATGTATGTCACAGTGCTTTCAGAACGAGTCATTCATAATATAGGCCACTGGCGTTCCTGGCCCTTGTGCCGCACTGGGGACAGGCATGCCAGTGCCACCCCCTCCCTGCCTGGAAGTAATTGTGGTGCTGCAATTACTTCTAGCAGCAGTTCAGAAGCAGGCATTACTCTAAGTGGTTGCCCCCTCCTCCCTCTTTTTGTAAAAGGCACAAAGGCCGCTGCCCTAAGAGTGGCATGGAACTATAGCTACAGCCAGCTTCAGTGGCATGGAACTGAGAGCTACAGCCAGTATCGGTGGTGTTCCACACTGCTCTGAGGATAGCCACCTTCTTTACCTCAGAGTGTCGCTGATTCACATGTTTCCAAAGTGAAGAAGCTGGCAGTGCTACTGCCTTCTTTTGCCTTGGAAAAAAGCAGTGGCTGAGACCCAATGCACTCATTGACCCCACAGGTAGGCCATTGAAGTGCAGCACTGCCCCCCCCCCCAAGTGTGACACCCTGGGGAATTTGCACCCATTGACCCCCCTCAGGTATGCCAGTGATATATAGGCCCAGTTTGTAGATTATTGTATCATAGAATACGAGAGTTGGTCATCTAGTCCAACCCCACTCTCAGTACAGGTGACCACAGCATCCCTGATAGATGGCCATTCTTCGTCTGCATGAAAGCCTCCAAGGAGGCAGGCTGTTTCACTGCCCTACGAGGTGGGCTGCTCCACTGCCACTGGTTTGCTTTCCATTGGATTTCTGGACCTCTTATTATAGTTGTTGCTCTTCTCTGAACCTGCGCCAGCTTATCTGTACCTTTCTTAAAACATAACTGGATGCAATATTCCAAATGACTGGTGCAATACAGAGTGGAATACTTCCTGTGATCTGGACTCTATGCTTCTGCTAATGGAGTCCAATTACTGTCCAAACATTAGCCCTATTCTCATGACATATCCAGGGTGAGTGAATGCACATGCAGGGGTGGGCAGGAATGTGGCAGCCTGCCCAATTCCTAGTCTACATATGTTCAGTTGAATATCCACAGGGTGTGTATGTGTTCAACCGTACGTGTATAGAATCTTCAAAAACAGAGGAATAGCACTACTTGCCTACATCATGAACACGCCACGCAGATGTTCTATTAAACAAATATAGTGTACAGTATGTGGGTTCACTCAGCCTGGATAAGTCATGAGAATAGGATCATGGAGCTTCCCAAAATCTCTTGCCCCACGGTCTGCCTCCATGTTGCATCAGGAATGTTCTGGCACTCTGATCATGTAAATTGCCTTGATCACAGTTCCCACACTAGTGTGCTCTGTTCAGTGAACCCACTGATGCTGCTGTGGAAAATATAAATTAGGATATAAATGGAAAAAAAAAGTTTATAGGACAGGTTGAATATGAACAGTATTTTATACAATGCAGAATGCCAAGTGCTTTTCATACATCCTCATAAAATATATTGCACAAATTATTGTGAGGAGATAGTAAAACAAAGGTTGTAAGTTTGTCTCAGCTTGTAAGGGGAGTATTTTAAATGCCGTTTTCATAATAAGATCAGATATTAAAGCTCTAATATAGGAGCTGCTCCTTTTTTAGACTAAAAAGGGGTAATTAAAGAAATAGTATTGTCAACGGTGCTTGAAGATGTAAAATTAAAGATCTGGCCCATCAGAATGAAATCAAATTAGTTGTTATCTGCATTGTAAAAAGGTTTTCTCTTTTAAGAACTCCATTTGCTTTGATACATAGAAGCAAGTGCTTGGTCAATTAATATGATCATACCATGACTACATATAACAAACCCAGGGCTTTTCATTTTTGTGGGGCGGGGGGATTATGAACAATTGTTCGTCAGTCAAAACATAAGTGTTTTGTTGCATGATGATAAATGCCTCACAAAAGAAAAGATTACTGAAACCCCAGTTCTAAGAGGCCTGTTGGCTACTTAACTGCTTTTTTCTTTTTCTTTTCACAAACACATCTACATTTGGTTGGCAGGAGCTGATTTGTTTCACTTGTAGTTTTAAATTGAGGTCAAGTTTTCTGGACTCCAGCCTTAGAAATCAAAGGGAGCTTATTCCTCAATATGTTTCCAGCCAAGCCGTATAGGGATAATGGTTGAAAGCTGTTAGAAAGCTTGGCCCAGAGATTAGACTTAAGGCCCCGAAGATTCATGATGGTGGAAGACCTGCATCTTTAAGCACATGGAATCATAGGCTGGAAGGAGCCCTTGTGCCAGGGGAGGGACTGGAACAAGTCCTAGTGGGAGCCTTGACAGCGTGCTGGCAAACAGGATCCAGATAGCCCACTACAGAAAGACAGAGGCTTGGAGCAAGGCAGGATGGGTTTGAGCCCAGCCAAGACAGCAGGGCACTCATCTTTTGCATGATTGGCCAGAAACACTTAAGGCGGGGACAAAAAGAGGAGGGGAAAGCAGATCTAGAACTGATGCCAGGTACCCCATAAGGCTGCTCTCTAGGCACCCAATCACAGCAGGCAACAGGCAAAGTGCACCTCATCTGGCATTTTAACACTTTGCATCATTTCAAACAGGTACACCTGGCTGGAAAGCTGTAGCACATGAGCTTACCAGAAGGAGCAGCATATGGGCCAGTCACTGGTCTGGCGCGCAACATAAGGTGCCTATTGCAGCGACCTGCCCAGTGTGTGCGGTGTGCAGTGTATGACATGCACACAAATCGTATGCTTGTTGCTGCATTGCTGGCACCTGCTGGCATGGCTGTCAATATGCTGCCTGCCCACCCTGCTAACCACCACATATTATGGCGGCAGAGAACATGGGGTTCCTGATCACAGAGAAGCACCCCTGCTCTGGAGCCCAAGAAATCAGACACCCACCCAGTGCTCAGCTGAAGTAAAGAACAATGGTGGTGGGAAGAAGGTATCCTGTCTTGTAACAAGTAACAAGTGTGAACCCATCAAATGCTAAGTTTTGCAGAGCCAGAGCTCCTGTGTAAAGCGGCCCCCCTTCGGAGCCAGCAAAGCCTCTGCACCATGAATGGCTCTGAAGGCAAGGTGGAGGGGCTGCTTTATGCAGGAGCGCAGACTTCTGCAGAACATAGCATTTTGCCCCCTCTAGGATCACCACTGATACAACTTCCAGGTTTTACAGGTAGCCTATCTCTGAATGCCAGATACAAGGGAGTGGGAACAGAATACAGGTATCTTGTTGTATTGTGAGCTCCCAGGGACTTCTGGTGGGCCACTGTGAGAAGCTGGACAACATGGGCCCTTGTCCTGACCCAGCAGGGCTCTTCTTATGTTCTTATGTGTATTTGTGGTCAGGGGCTTCTTGACCTTTTTCATGTAATGACTTTGAAGGACATATCATGCTTCGCCTTGTGGATGTTGATTGGTGGATGCCATATTTCTTTTAACAAGCTGTTCTGGGAACAGGTAGTGTCATTCAAAGGAGGCTTCTGGAGGGGGGAAGGTATTTGCCAGTTGGAACCAATGGGAGGAATGCTGCCACCACTGTGAAACAGCTGGTGGTAGCAGCTGTAGGAGTGAGAGTTAAGGCCCCTTTCACTCCTATTCTCAAAATTTTGAGCTGAAATTTTGAATTGGAGAACTTTTGGCTGAGCACTGTAAGGATGCCATGTGCCTTTAAATAGAGCAAGTTTGCTTTAGACCAGCATTATTCAAACTGTGGGTTGGGACCCACTTAGTGGGTTGTGACCTGATGTCAAGTGGTTCGCAGAAAGCTGGGACCAGCTATCTTGGAAACTGCAGACCTTACACTTCTTATATTGTATTCCCGTTGTGAGTGTTAACAGTTCAAATTTTGTTCTTAGTTCAGTGCTTTTACGTAATATTTTTTTCCTAATCTTGATTTTTGTCAGGGATATTCCATGGTTGTACAATTGCTTCAATCCAAAAATACCAGTTTGCATTTCAGAAGTGTCATGCATTTCAGAAGTTTCATTCAGAAGTTTGCATTTATAATGACAGCACTTCCTGCTTGATGATGCCACTTCCTGACACAACATCACTTCCAGGTTGATGACATCACTTCTGGTGGGTCTGACACGAGTGCCATTCTAAAAAGTGGGTCCTAGTTTAAAAAGTTTGAATACCACTGCTTTAGAGGTTATCAGGAATTAGGACAACTGTGGCCTGTGATTTTTTTGACTGGAAATCTAGTCCTTGACAAGATAAGCAATGGGTTTTCAGCATCTGTACTGCCTGATTCTTCTTCCCCTGTTGTGATTATTAAAGAACCTCATGGAGTTTTTGTTTATGTTACAAGAAGGAAGAAATAAAAGGCTTGTAATTTTCTTGAGACACTGGCATCATTCCAGGGAGAAAAGTGTATGTGTCTCAGCTGCCTTGGAGAGTCACTGCTCTGTAATTGCTAGTATTAGAGGAGGAATGAGTAAGGAGGTGCTTGCAGTTGTTGTGGCTACCTCACAAAAGGTATACCTCACAAAAGGTATATTCTATATTTCTTTGCTATGGCCATTCCCAGGAGAGGCCAGGAGAGAGGTGTGAGGGAATAGCCGTATGTCATAGGGATATGTAGCTTTAATTGCAGATATACGTGTGCCTGGCAGCCAGGTTCAGACCATACATACGTGTGTATGTAAACATAACCGTGTACAAAAAGCCATGGGGAAATTCTTTATCCGTCAGAAGCAGCATCTCCCCAGATCGACGGGCATATAAATTCTACCTAACTCCCTGCATGGCAATACAACGGCACCTGTGTGGCATCTGCTGTATCTCACAGGAGAATTTTGGCCTCTGGAGGCCTCCTCAGAACTTTGTCCCACTGGATAAGCCCTTGTGGGCCAGGAGGAGCAATTTGCACCTGCAACAGTGATATCATTGGCACAAGTCCATGTGGATGCCAACATGGATTGGACCTGGGAAGGGGGTTATGATTAGGTGGACACTGTCAAACCCATTCCCTTCCTGAGCCAAGTTATTCATATATTTCAGTAAATTAGAAATCTACATATAGACTATTCCAACTGGAATCTCTTTCCTTGCCAGCCATCAAGTGCCTGGATATGTTCTGTTGTGTAACTCTTCAGTCACACTGATGATAGAAGCAACCATGTTACTTCACTGTTGTTGTTGTTGTTGTTGTTGTTGCTACCACACACCTATACAATGCTGCCACTGCTGAAATTAGTGTTCTAGTGTTATAAACATTGATCTGGAAGTGTGCATAGCTGCACTTCCAGATCATCACCTTAGATCCCTTGTGCAGCGGTGGGGAGAGTAGGTTGGTGGAGTGGGTGTAAAGGAGTAGGGTAGTGGGAGGATCAGGGTGGGACAGGGGCATGTCAGAGGCAGGTGGCACCCTGATGCTGGTGATGGGGCACCCAGATGCAGATGATGTGCGCTAGATGCTGTTCACTCTGCAATGAGCTGCTTTGCTCAGATTTTGACTGGAAGTATGACATTGAGAAGGGGGGAAACTAAGTTTTCCACTGTGGTGTGAATAGCAGCTTTATGTGGCAGGGAACAGATATTTCATTTAAGGATTTTGTGAGGGATTCCTCACAAAATCCCTCGCAATTTTCTTAGGATTCCTGCTCTAATCTAATCAGAACCCCGTAACTGCTACTAGGTACATAAGAAGAGCCCCACTGGATCAGGCCAAAGGCCCATCTCGTCCAGCTTCCTGAATCTCGCAGCAGCCCACCAGATGCCTCAGGGAATACACATGACAACTAGAAACGTGCATCTTGTTGCCTTTCTCCTGCGTCCGGCACTCCGAGGTAGCCTATGAGATAAAAATGCAAATGTCAGGAGATCTGATAATATGCCATCTGGTTCAGCCTTCAGGGCATGCCTGACTTACCAGAGTAGCCTGGACAGGTTACTGTTCTGCCCTGACCACAGAGAGGAGCCCTGAATGTGGTCAGGAGGAGCAGACTGAATGTGACAGGTCAGGCTGATGCTGAAGGACCTTGGACAGCTCCAAGCAGACAATGTACTGTACATGAACACCCTATGGAGCATAACTAAGCTCTTTTATAATCATAGAGTTGGAAGGATCCACAAGGTCATCTCATCCAACAACTTGCCAGTAGCAGGAAATCCTCCTGGAGCATCTCCAGCAAATGCCTGTTGAGCCTCTGGTTGAAGAACTCCAGTGAGGGAGAATCCACCACCTCCCTTGGCAACCTGTTCCACTGCCAAACTGCCCTTACCATCAAGAATTTCTTCCTGATGTCCAGCTGGAATCTCATCTCTTGCAGTTTGTACCCATTGGATCTAGTTCTACTCTCAGAGGCAGCTGAGAACAAGTTGTTCCTTTTTCTTCCATATGACAGCCCTTCACATATTTGATGGGTGCTATCATATCCCTTCTTAGCCTTCTCTCCTTCAGGCTTAACATACCAAGTTTCCCATAGAGCTTTGTTTTTCAGTCCTCTGATCATCCTTGTCACTCTTCTCTGAACTCTCTCCAGTTTAGCTGCATTTTTCCTAAAATGAGGTGCCCAGAATTGGATCCAGTACTCCAGGCGAGGTCTGGCCAATGCAATGCAGAGTAAAGTGGAGCCACAACTTCTTGCAACTTGTCGTTCTACCGTTTCCTCTTTCCTTCCATTGAACTGGGCTTTAGGTCACCTCCTTGGGAATACTGAGGTCCAGGCGGTTGATCAAATAAAAATCTTATTAAAGGCACAGATTGTAAATCTGTAAATCTCTGACTAAAGCATTAATTGATCAAGCACACTGATGAATCAATAAAGGCTTTCAGCTCTGTTTATCTTTCAGGAAATTAACACAGAAAGTTGGCAGAGAGATGTTGTTGTTGTTGTTCAGTCGCTAAGTCGTGTCCGACTCTTCGCGACCCCATGGACCACAGCACGCCAGGCCTCCCTGTCCTCCACTAGCTTCCGGAGTTCACCCAATTTCATGTTCATCGCTTCGGTGACACTATCTAACCATCTCATCCTCTGCCGCCCCCTTCTCCTTTTGCCTTCAATCTTTCCCAGCATGAGGGTCTTTTCTAAAGAGTCCTCTCTTCTCATGAGGTGGCCAAAGTATTGGAGCTTCAGCTTCAGGATTTGTCCTTCCAGGGAGCAATCAGGCTTGACTTCCTGTAGGATGGACTGATTGGACCTCTTTGCAGTCCAGGGGACTCTCAAGAGTCTTCTCCAGCACCATAATTCGAAAGCATCTATTCTTCGGCGCTCTGCCTTTCTTATGGTCCAGCTCTCACAGCCATACATAGCTACTGGGAAAACCATAGCTTTGACTATGCGAACCTTTGTTGGCAGGGTGATGTCTCGGCTTTTGATTAAGTTGTCTAAGTTCGCCATAGCTTTCCTCCCAAGAAGTAAACGTCTTTTAATTTCATGGCTGCAGTCACCATCTGCGGTGATCTTGGAGCCCAGGAAGATAAAGTATGTCACTGCTTCCATTTCTTCCCCTTCTATTTGCCAGGAAGTGATGGGAGTGGTGGCCATGATCTTAGTTTTTTTAATGTTGAGCTTCAAGCCAATTTTGACACTTTCCTCTTTCACCCTCATCAGCAGGTTCTTTAAGTCTTCCTCACTTTCTGCCATTAGAGTGGTGTCGTCTGCATATCTGAGGTTGTTGATATTTCTCCCAGCGATCTTGATTCCAGCTTGTGAATCATCCAGCCCTGCCTTCCTCATGATGTACTCTGCATATAAGTTAAATAAGCAGGGTGACAGGATACAGCCTTGTCGTACTCCTTTCCCAATTTGAAACCAGTCGGTTGTTCCATGTCCAGTTCTAACTGTTGCTTCCTGGCCCACGTACAGGTTTCTCAGAAGACAGATAAGGTGGTCTGGTACTCCCATCTCTTCAAGAACTTGCCACAGTTTGTTGTGATCCACACAATCAAAGGCTTTAGCATAGTCAATGAAGCAGAGGTAGATGTTTTTCTGGAACTCTCTGGCTTTCTCCATGATCCATCGAATGTTGGCAATTTGATCTCTAGTTCCTCTGCCTCTTCGGAAACCAGCTTGTACATCTGGTAGTTCTCGATTCACATACTGCTGAAGCCTAGCTTGTAGGATTTTGAGCATCACCTTGCTAGCATGTGAAATGAGTGCAATGGTGCGGTAGTTTGAACAATCTTTGGCATTGCCCTTCTTTGGGATTGGAATGTAAACTGATCTTTTCCAGTCTTGTGGCCACTGCTGGGTTTTCCAAATTTGCTGGCATATGGAGTGCAGCACTTCAACAGCATCATCTTTTAAGATTTTCAGTAATTCCACTGGAATGCTGTCACCTCCACTAGCTTTGTTGTTAGTGAGGCTTTCTAAAGCCCACTTGACTTCACACTCCAGGATGTCAGGTTCAAGCTCAGTGACCGCACCATTGTGGTTATCAGGAACATTGAGATCGGCCTTATAGAGTTCCTCTGTGTATTCTTGCCACCTCTTCTGAATCTCATCTGCTTCTGTTAGGTCCTTGCCGTTTTTGTCCTTTATTGTGCCTACCTTAGCATGAAATTGTCCTTTGACATCTCCAATTTTCTTGAAAAGATCTCTAGTCTTTCCCATTCTATTGTTTTCCTCTATTTCTTTGCATTGCTCATTGAGGAAGGCCTTCCTATCTCTCCTTGCTGTTCTCTGGAAATCTGCATTCAGTTGGGTATATCTTTCCCTTTCTCCCTTGCTTTTGGCTTCCCTTCTTTCCTCAGCTATTTTTAAAGCCTCTTCAGATAGCCACTTTGCCTTCTTGCATTTCTTTCTCTTTGGGATGGTTTTAGTTGCTGCTTCCTGTACAATGTTACAGACCTCCGTCCAAAGTTCTTCAGGCACTCTGTCTACCAAATCTAAGCCTCTAAATCTGTTTGTCACCTCCACTGTATATTCGTTTGGGATCTGATTTAGGTCATACATGGAGGGCCTAGTGCTTTTCCCTGCTTTTTTAAGTTTAAGCCTGAATTTTGCAATAAGAAGCTCATGATCTGAGCCACAGTCAGCTCCAGGTCTTGTTTTTACTGCCTGTATAGAGCTTCTCCACCTTTGGCTGCAAAGAATGTAATCAATCTGATTTCGATGTAGACCATCTGGTGAAGTCCATGTGTACAGTCGCCGTTTGTGTTGCTGGAAAAGGGTGTTTGCTATGACTAATGTGTTCTCCTGACAAAACTCTATCAGTCTTTGCCCTGCTTCATTCTGTACTCCAAGACCAAACTTGCCTGTTACTCCTATTACCTCTTGACTGCCTACTTTAGCATTCCAATCCCCTATGATGAGAAGGACATCTTTTTTGGGTGTTAATTCTAGAAGCTGTTCTAGGTCTTCATAGAAACGGTCAACTTCTTCCTCTTCAGCACCAGTGGTTGGGGCGTAGACTTGGATTACTGTGATGTTGAAAGGTTTGCCTTGGATCCGAATTGAAATCATTCTATCACTTTTGAGATTATACCCCAGTACTGCTGTTCTCACTCTCTTGTTCACGATGAAGGCTACTCCATTTCTTCTAAGGGATTCCTGCCCACAGTAGCAGATATAATGGTCATCTGAATTAAATTCTCCCATTCCTGTCCATTTTAGTTCACTAACTCCCATGATGTCGATGTTCAGCCTTGACATCTCACGTTTGACTACATCTAACTTACCTTGATTCATAGATCTGACGTTCCAGGTTCCTATGCAGTATTGCTCTTTGCAGCATCGCACTTTCCTTTCACTTCCAGACACATCCACAGCTGAGCTTCCTTCCGGTTTTGGCCCAGCTACTTCACTCTTTCTGGAGCTACTAGTACTCATGTTCTGCTCTTCCCCAGTAGCATAATGGACACCTTCCGACCTGAGGGTCTCATCTTCCAGTGTCATATCGTTTAGCCTTTTAGTTTTGTAATCCATGAGGTTTTCTTGGCAAGAGTACTGGAGTGGGTTGCCATTTCCTTCTCCAGCGGACCACGTTTAGTCAGAACTCTCTACTATGACCTGTCCATCTTGGGTAACCCTACATGGCATAGCTCACAGCTTCATTGAGCTACTCAAGCCCCTTCGCCACGACAAGGCAGTGATCCATGAAAGGGGGCAGAGAGATAAAGCTGGTTTAAATGTAATTGGTCATGTTTCCATGCAAATGGATAACCCTTGGAGGCTTCCCACAGTGCCCTATGGCTGCAACAGTTCACGAGCCCAGTGCTTTCTTCTGTAATAACTGGGCTGCTCTTCACACTTGGGAGCAGGTGACTGTGGCTTGTGCTTAGTGTCTCATATGTATTGGTGCAATGCTTCGGGTTGGGGTTTTTTGTTTTTGTTTTGCTGCTTACTGAATTTGTGAGCAGCCAAACTGCAAAATCTGGAGGGGAAAAAAACTCACCTGAAACACCAAAGGAGAAGCTGGAACAGTGCAGCGGAGAGACTGAAAAGCTTCTGGAGTGGGAGGAGGCAGTGGGGGTGCTGCAGCCAGGCTGCCAAGAAGGGCCTTGGGGACCCCATGCAGCTTTAGGGCCATGTGTTGGACGAGGGCTAAATCGTGGCTTCAATATGTAATGAGCAATTCCTCCACGATGTGAACACTTCAACTTTCACATTTGACCAAATCACTGTTTCTCATTACACACAAAGTCAGGAAACTGCCTTTTTCTTGTAACACAAACTCACTACAGTTCATTTTATTTGTTAACTATGGATAGCCCAAGCAAACCATAGTTTAGCATTACATCTGAATTGGGGCCACTATTAGGAACAATGAAGTGGACGTACGTACCAATTGCACATGCAAACACCAATATTTTTTGTAGATAATTGACAGTAACCTTGATCTAAAGCACTGCAGTATTTATTACGACATATTAAAAAGTAACTGCAACAAATGCTGTATCTGTGTCCATTGAAAAACATATAATCTTGATAGCCTCCCTCACTCCATTTGAAATCATCCCCTTGAAGCTTAGTTGGCTTTTTGGAGAAGTTTCTGTCTCCCTTCTGAGCAGTCTGTTACCTGCTTAATTTTAGTAACATCACAGCATCATATGCCCTCAATCCATTCTCTTGTCTGCGCTGGCAAAAGGAGTCCCCAATAAGTTACAAGCCAGTGAGTTTCCTAAAAAAGAAAGCACTGGAACTAAGTGCCAATTTGTTCTGCAACAAACCAGCAGGCATGGTGAGATTTTAACAAAGATGGCGTGAGATCCATTTTCATCGTGTTTTTCAGACACTACAATGGATTCAGCACAGAATAAAAGCAAGGTGAGGAGGAGGAAAGTTGGACATGGCAAGGGGGCCAGTGAGAAAAGCATCAAGTCTGCCAGCCCTGGGATCAGTGCAAGCTGTGACTCAGAGGTGCGAATACACAAGCGAGTCTTTGCCAGAGCAAAAATGATATAGTTGGCATGAAGCAGTTCAGAGGAAATCAGTTTGCATCTAAATTGTCACGTACAATTGTTGGCCTGGATCTCTGGGTAAATTTAGCAAGCGTATGCTTTCTAAAAGAGAAATAGTAGAAATCGAAACAGTGACTCATTCTCTTTAAACTGATAGCATCAAAAGTAACATCAGCCAACAGCCCAGCAGAGGACTGGGCCATCACACCGGAGGGGTTTATGACAGTGGAAGGCACTTAAGCGTTCAGCCTGCCATCACCCCTTGCAGAATGAAGTCCTGCCTAGCTCCCAGCAATGCCACCCAAAAACCAAAATGGAGTTAGGTTTTTGGTTTAACCAAAATACTACACATGCATTGGGAAAAAGAGGATGTTTTTACCAGGTGCCTTTAGGCAGCCACTTGCTGCGCCTGGATGCGGTGTGATGGCAGAGAGGTGGCCTCCTGCCTTGCTAAAGAGTCTGAACAAGGCTGCTTGCACAACCAAAGCAGAGGCACATTTTGCTGGTGCCTGGGACTCCCTTCCTGTGGGGTTTCTGGGGAGGCAGATCCCTCCAGTTTTGTTCCAGTACTTGGTCTTTCCATTCTCCATGTCCTCAGGCTCCTGGGTCATGTCTCTTTCAGATTCTCCAAATTCAGCAACTATAAAAGAAAACCATTGGTTGTCTCAGTGGCAGCTTAAACAGCAACAAAGAAGGAGAATTTCTAATTCAGAGTTCCTAGGACAAAAAAAAAACAAAAAACAAAAACCCTCACTCCTTGCATAAGAACTCTGGATTAAAAATACCTAATTACAGGGAGATGTGTAATTACCAACAGTGTCTCCGAGGCATGTACATCCAAAGGAGGAGTAAACTGCACCTGTTGGCCTGGGTATAAAAATAACTGTTTTGACTAGAAGAGTGATAATTGGAGTGAAGGGGAGGAGTGTAATTCTGAATGTAATTTGGTTAGCAAAGGATAAAGCTTACAATTGCTAAGACTTCATTTAGCAATCGTTGGAGCCACATACTTGCTGTTGAGCTCCAGTGAATTGAGCACGTGCAAAATTACACATTTTGTTCCAGGAAGAAATGAAGAGATCAAATAGTAATGGCCCTCTAATTACCAGTGAGAGGAAGGAGTTAGTTCTGCCATGCCAAAAGTTAAAGTGGACCCTGTACCTGTTAAAAATCCAATTAAATTAGAAAATGTGTAAGCTCAGCTAATTCATCACAGGAGAAACACATTGACAATGCATTCTCTCCTGTGAGTTTGCACATTTTCATTCACTCAGGAGCACCCTTCTCATGTAATATCAATTTGCAGCATGTAGACTGGATGCACCACACTTTCTCAAGGTCTTTTCTGCTTTTTCTGGTGTAGAGAAACAGAAATATCTTTCATGACTGAGCTTAGCAATAGTTGTGTGGATGGAGATTTCAGCTGATGCTTAACTAAAAAGTAGGCATGAACGCAATCATTCTTGCATATATTTTCCTATATATACATACACATAAGAACTAAGGCAACTCACTGCAGGTTTCATGGTGGCAGTGCTCTGCTGGATGAAAGGTGTCTGCTGTTTTCATGCCCATAGCATGTTACCATTACCAGGGAATAGTTGGAGAAAAATTGCCATCATTTCACCCAGCAATCCCTTGAGAAGGACGTTTAGTCATATAGCTTAACTCCAGCAAATTAAGAGCGCAATCCTAACCAGGAGTTAGGCTGGCACAGTTAGGCCAGCAAAGTTTGGCTGGCACAAGAGACACCATAAAGTATGTTTGGAGCACTCTCACAGCACCATCCCACCTGGCGCTTCGCACTGACGCCCTCTTTAGCGGGTGCAGATCCGAAGAATGCATAGGGGAGGCTGGAGCCTCCCCTACGGTAAGGCAGCGCACGCTCCCTTGCCGTGGGAGGCACCAGCCTCCCCCAACCCAGTGTCGGATATGGCGCTGGCTGGCCGGCCTTGCCATTCTGGCGCTGGGTTGGATTACACCCTCAGGGTCAGAGAGGCCAGCCTGCAAACATGCACCATCCTCCCTGACTCAGAAAGTGGTCCAAACACGCTTTACAGTGTCCCATATGCCAGCCAAACTTTGCTGGCCTAACTGTGCCGGCCCAACTCTAACCCTAACCCTAAAATGTCTGTATCTGTGGCACTTCACCAATATGCAGGAGTTTGTGTTCATGTCAATAGACAGCCACTCAAAAAGAACCTTGCTGCAGTTGTGTAGATATATAGTCACACAGCACACTTTTTGTGTTTGGGGGGAATTGCTTTATGGGTATATATGTGTTGGTAATTGATGTGGAGGGAAAAAGTTAATGAACTGAAGAAATGGTGTCAACATGTGCTTGCTCCAATCTTGCAGTTAAGAAGTTGTTAATTCTACTTTTGAAATTCAGGAGAAGTGGAAAGTAGGACAGCACAAGCCAGAGAAGCAATAAGGGTGTGGAAAGGGAAACGTGCTCATTCCTATAATTATAAGATTATCACTTACACGGGTGACCAAAAAATAAAAAATAAAAAAATGAGCTGTCCAAGTGTAGCTCCTGAACTTCATAGCTGAGCAGGTTCTCTTATAAGTTCTCTTAGAAGCAGTCTTGTGATGGCAAATAAGGTCATAGGATAGAACGATTTAGCCACGATTGCTTAGGCTTGTAGCAAGGCGAATAAGGGAAGCTCATTGTGACTGTAGAATATTTCATGAGAAGAGATTTAAATGTATGACAGCACATGGGGAGCGGATGTTTATACGAGCTTTTAAAGATGTGAAATGTGGGACAAGGTGATGTTGTGAGTTGATGGCTTATTCTCTTAATTCCTGCCAAAATGGTTTGAAATCCTCTTTATATCTTGAGCAAACATGAGATGGTTGTTGTAATCCTTGTCCTCGTTTGACCTCGGGATGATGGACTGTTTTGCATAATAAGTCAAAAAGGGGGAGGAATTATTAGTTCTTGTCTTTTGCAATTCTTAGTGCCTGCATTTATGCCTTTGTTCTTATATCCCACCCTGCCCAAGGACTCAGAGAAAATCAGTGAAATAGGTAGACCCATCACTTGGTGGTAGAGCACATGCTTTGGAAGTCTAAGGCCCAGCAGGGCTAGGAATGATATCTGCTGGAGGAGTTAGAAAAGACAGTATTAGCCTAGATGGGATGTTGGTTTAATTCATGGGATGAAGCCACTCAATTGTGTAGCAATCAATAAATTCATCAGAATGGAAGGTGATTGGGCTAGGTGATTGGGCTAGGGCAAGGATTGGGCTAGGTCTAGGCAGTTGAGGGGAGGGATAGGGTGGATCTTGGTGGCAGTAGCACCCACAAGATATGGAGCCCCTTTCCTGGGCCTGGTGATCCCTGTTCCAGAAAGATCCATGCCAGTAACAGTTGTTGCTAGAGATGCCAGAGGCATCTGATTGATTCACCCTGGAAACTGAATGGATGGGTGCCATTACAATTGTCCACCCCTGAGCAGGTGGTTGGATTAGGTTACCTCAAAGGTGCCCTCAAACTCTAATGTTCTGTGAATGGTTGGATCCAGCCTGGCAGTTCCTAAATGTTGTTTACATCCACAGCCATCTCATCCTGCTGGAGAGGACTTACAGCGGCATCTGAAAGGGAGGAAAAAATGAAAATGAAAATATAGAGGTACATAATAATCCACAGCAGCAATAAAACTAAAGTAATACACTAATTAAATCATAGCAACACCACTGAAGTCCTTGAAGAGTGTGTTGGAATACATAAGATAATGAATCATCCAAGGCCACCCCACCCACTGAACAGGAATCGTAGCACAAGGCTCCTAGAGGAAGGTGTGATGCCGGGGGTAGGGGGGCAGGATGTGGGATATTTGTGACCCAGTGGGCAGTTCATTCTCTTATCAACTCTGTTTCCTACCTGGAAGCAACAGTAGCCCCCTGCACAGACCTGTTAGAAGGCTGAATGAGGCCAAGATTGTAAAGGGTTTTGTAGAATTTGAAGAGGGATGAATAAGGAGTTTTGCCTGACAGTCGTGCAGAAGACAATCAAAGCCATGATATTTCTTGACATTGCTTCTGTTTACAACTTCAGTAGAGAACTGGCTTTATAAACATTGCTCAGTTGGAAGGAGCTGTGGTTAGAGATTTGCCACACTCACAATTGAGGTTGCCCAATTCCTAGAATACAGAGCATTAGTCTTGGACAAACTTGGCTAGCACTCACACCCCGTGGTGGCGGGTGAGGCTGTTTGCTAGGTGAATGTGCTGTGGGCCACTGACTAACAACTAAGGGGGAATTCCTGCTGTTGCCTTTAGGCACCAGAAGATAAATGCAGGCAACCATGGAAGTGCACAGTTTCTAGCATGTGTCTATATTTCCCCTGCAGATGCCTGATCCACTCATGCTGGATCAACTCTCTGCTCTGAGGCCTCCTCCTGGTACCTGAAGATAAGGGCAGGAATTCCCCTCCTTCGATGATCACCAAATATGGCCAGAGGCAGTTGCATTTAACTGCCATTGGTTACACCTGCTGCTTTTCCATTCATTCATCAACTTCAATGTCCATTTTCCATCCCATCCTTTTCAAACACTTCCCAGAACCCTTTTCACAAATCATCAACCTCCAGACTTTGTACCGGCTAGCAGCAGAATGCTGTCCAAGAGTCCAGCTCCCTACTGTGTAACACTGTGTAAGTGATGTGGGTGGGCATTGGGGAATCACCATTAAACAATTCCCAGAGGGAAATTTCAGGCAAACGTGGATGGCTTTCTTCATTGATAAAACATCTGCAAATGGCAGGAGATAGGATTGGAGTAACTTACCTTACAGTGTTGTAGTAAGGAGTATGTCACGATAATACATGTGCGGCATTTTGCACATGTATACAGTGATATACAAATGCTAAGTGTTCTTAAGCTAGAAAATAGAACTGTGTGATGGGAGATCTTCCCTGATGTCCGTAGGGCAGCTGCCTGAGCTTTAACCCCTTGGAAAAATTATTGTGCTCACAAGGGACGAGATTGTCCATAGAAATTGATCTGCCCCCTGCTTGGACCATAGGTAGGAATGGGGTTGTTGTTGTTGTTGTTGTTGTTGTTGTTGTTGTTGAAAACCACTTTTTCGGCATTAACAACCACCTTTTGGCAGTTAAAATATCTGAATAAAAACACAAAACATCGCATTTTGGTGTTTAAGATATTTTCCAGAAATTAAAACAGACTACTTTTCCAATTCGAAATAATACTGTGGGTGCGTCTGCTGACACTATATCACGTGTATAATCTACCTAGTATACTTTTAAAGCATTTAATATTAATAAAAATGAGAACTTGGATTGAGAATGTAGAATAAAAACACATAACACCGCAATTTGCTGTTTTAATCAATAAATTTTGGAAAAAATCTCACCAAAACAACAACAACATACCCCTAACCATAGGTATCCAAAAGGCTGAAACTTTACATCTGATTCCCAACATTTAAACCATCTGGTCAAACGCAAAGAGGTTTTATATGCAGTAACTTAAGTGAAATTGTGGTATGTGCTGATTCCTGAATCATCACGGCTTCACCCATCACTTGCTATGACAACTCTAACATTGAGGAGCACATAAAACCTTGGATCACCTCCTTCCCCCTTGTCCCACAAGCCTATTTTTAGTCCAGTGCCACACACTGTATATTAATCACTTCTGACAAACTGCAATAGACTGCCTTCTCATTTGTTTGCAATTCACACGCACTCCCAGTGTGGGCGCATATGTAAGTCTCCAATGAGCTTCAGAATGGGAGTAAAGCCTCATCTACTGCTTGCCATTCATTTTTTATTTTATAGGCTGCCTAGCAGGTGAGGTGATCTGGATATAATAGAGTAGCCAGCTCAGCAACAAAAGTATGTCCTCCAAAGACTTTTTGAGTGCATGGCTTTGCTGTCCACAGGCCTGCCCGTTGAACACCACTCTTGCCCTCTTAATTACGATGTGGCAGAGAATGGACTGTTTTTGACTGTGGTTAAAAGGAGGCAAGGAATAAGGGTAGGAGAATGTGCAGGCTCTTCTCCCCTTCCCCATCAGAGCAGTCTCTGGAATTCCAAAGAAGACATCAAGAAGACATTGGTGTCTTAAGTAGTTATTGGTGGGTTGAAAGCAAAAGCTACTCATTTCTGGGCTATTCTGAATCATTTCTGGGCTATTCTGAAACAACTCTGATCCTGCTCCCCCTTCAACTTTAATATGGGTACCACCTATGGGTCTCATGTGGCACTGTTTTAGGGCATGAACCTAAGCAAGGCCACATATTGCCACTTTACCTACCATATTGCCACATCTTTTTGGAGGTTAGGGATGCATACCCCTGCGTCCACCTAACCTAGAAAAAAGTAAATCCCAAAGTGGCACTGAAGTGCAGTTGTTTAGTTTCTATATGAAGAATATTTAACAGCTCGTACTGGGGGTAGGGCCATAGCTCAGTGGTAGGGTGCATAGTGTGCCTACAAGAGGTCCCAGGTTTCATCCCTGGCATCGGCAAATTGTGCAGAGAGAGATTCCTGCCTGAAACTGGTTGACGTATGTAGGACTCAGCTAGGTGGTGGATCAATAGTCTGTCTCCCTAAGCAGGCAGCTTCTTGGGTTCAGATGAAGACCTAAAGTCTTAGATGACTTCTTGAGGCCGCCACCTGCGACATCAACATAACAGAGTGCTTTGAACAGACATCCTAGAGTCTGTTGCTACTGCTGTGAATACACCTTGCTGATGACTGGTTCAGGCCTCGGGTGTGCAAAGCAGACCTGTGTATGTAATACGAGTTCTTTTCTTTTGTCTTTTTAATTTTAGAATCAACCTTGTCCTATGTTAGGCAGCTGGAAGCAAGAGTAAGACAGCTGGAGGAGGAAAATCGCATGCTGCCCCAGGTGGGTGACTTCTATTGCTAGGTACACTAGCTTATAGCACAGGCCCCTAGCTAGAATATTGTCACATTACAGTGTCTGACGTCACTGTTGTGCCCAATAGTACCATGTGCCAGGGGTTGAGCTTGAGTGAATGTGAGTGCCTTATATGGCTGCACATGTCCCTGTGTCTTATGTTGGTGGGCTGTTTAATGGTGCCACATCATACCTGCTTTTGCAAGCTACCCCTCCCTGTTTAATGCATGATGTAGGGTATATATTGCGGGGCTGTTTCCAGCCATGACATTTTTAGTGATGTTCGTATGAGTAAATAGTGGAAATAGACAGTGGTTAGTTCTTCTTGAGAGTTACACTGGGGCCCAATGCTTGCTGTATGTATGCAGGGATAAAAGAGCATAGCCTGATGGCAAACCTATGGCATGGGCATGAGTTGACTGGCACTTGGTATCGTGCTCCGCTTCTGATTTTGGTGGCTCTGGCCACATATGTGCAGAAGGGCTACAGAGTGACACTCTACCCGAGTGTAAGGTGCTGGGTTTGAGTGCCATTAGTGAGGCTCCAGGTATAAGACATGCCCCATCAGTTTCCACTGGCAGCCTGAGCTCTGCGCTTTGAGGGCGCCCCTTGGCTGCAAGTACCACCATGTTTGAGGAGTCCGTCAGCCAACTCCCAGGGCCAGTCCCTGTCCATCACCAGTCTGAACAACACTGCTTAGGCAGCTGCTCCCTTTCCCTGAGTGCTGCCTTGGTTTTAACCAGGAACCTGCCTTGGCTATTGACACTTTGAGCACAGAGGCTCTGGACTCTGCCTGCGTGTATACTGCAGAATGTGATTGGTGGTTTGCAATAAGTATAAAGGGTGGCCACCAAGTACCTATGCGTGGGATTGTGTAGATTTGAAATTGAAGGGACTTTTGGGGCCAACCTGTATACCTGATGCACTTGCTGATTCCTGATCCATTTATTCCCTATAGTACTGAAGCTGATCTGAGAATAACTTAAAAGAGAGTTAAGCGATACAGCTATGGGACCTCCATTATACTTGTTAGAAATATTTCTGTTTTGGGAAAAAAACCTTCTAAAATGACTCATGGATACACATGCTGTATACTTTGTTTACTTACCAGCATGGTTGCTTCCTCTCTGGTAAGGGAATGTGTTAAGTCTTTCGCCCACATGGGTGTCTCTGGCATCATGGCTGGCGAACATACAAGCAGTGTGGGTGATGCTGGTGGCATCCATGTGGGTGGAGGATTTTATATTCCCTTACCGATGTGGGAGCAGACACAGTGGGAGCAGCAAATCTGTGTGCAAAGAGATTTGAATGTTGGCCCAAGCATCCCTAAACTGCGCCCCAGCAGAACATGCATTCTGCCGGGTCAGGTTGCTGCAAAGCAGTCATGAAGTGCTTGGTAGCAGTGCAAGCTGCTGGTGCACAGGCAGGAAGGCAGGTGCCTCCACGGGCTCTGGCAGATGTCAGAAACAAGTAAGATCAGTGCAGTGGGTGGAATGGGGGGAGGGCAGGGGGAGGGTGGAACAGGATGGAGGATGGGTAGATGATTGGGCCTGGGAGAGGGTACCTTCGGCGGCAGTGGCACCTGCTAAATTCAAGCCCCACTGAAATCAAGCCCCATTCCAGAGCTTGATCTACCTGCACAGGTCAACGTGGACTTGCTCCAGCTGGTGCAAGTCCAAGTTGACCCATAGTGGTTGCTGGAGAGTATCCTGGAGCAAGGAGACAAATGTCCCCTCACCCCAAGGAGACCTCCAGCAGCAAAAAAAATAAAATAAAAATAAAAATAAAAAATCCCTTATGGGATGCAGTGCAAGCCATGCTGCGCTGCTGCATCGCTGCACGGTGGGTTTGTTAGGATTGGGCTACCTGTGTCCCATTCTCAGGAAAGTGGTAGAACTGTGGTCATGGAATCCCTCCTGGGGTGGTCTACAGCTGCCTTGTTTTTACATGAAAACCTGCATTTGAAAGCCCAGTGCAGCTCAACAACGATCAACTGTGACAACAATCCAGTCATCTCACCTTCTTTGATTTTAATTTTTCATTGATGAGCATCATTAAGCCCTTGTACTTAGGATAGTTAATATGAAATCATTTCTCACGCTTTCTCCCCTTTTGTCCCTCAAGTGTTATTATTCTACTTTGATTTCAAAATCTCAATGGTGGCTCAAACCTGTGTAGCAGAATGAATATTTGATTTTTTTGTTGTTGTTAAATCTAAAGTTAAAAACAGCCAGCTTGAATATTTCAAAGAGTTGGCAGTCTTTTTTCGGGGGTGGGTGGGAGTTCTATTTCCTAGCTCATACACTACTATAATAGGCTTGAGAATACCACCCCAACTTTCTTTGGATTGGTGGCCCAATTCTAGAAGTCTAGTTTTGCAGAATAAATAATGATGTGAGCAGCAGCAAGTAAAGCGAAAAATTTATCCTTGAGAAGCACTACTACAGCAACCATGTTATTTCAGAAAAGAATGGCAGGCACAGCAGAGCTGCTCCCTTGTTAGCACACTTTTTGACAAGCTCAGTGTCTTTCATATTCTATTATGCTTTGCTAGGTATTGCATCACAATTATTTGCCTGTAAACCGCTTTTTCGTTGAAAAGCGGTATATAAATACTATTGACTATTGAGTGATCATTGTGTAAGTGTGAAATGCTTATTAGAGCCAAACATGATTTGATGTAAAAAGACCTCCCACAATTTTCTTTAACAGTAAAAGTAGCCCCTGGGGTCTCAATCGCCCTTCCATTGAAGTGTCGCAGAATTGCATGTAACCTGCAGGCAGGGTGGCCTGGGGAGGGGGGAGGAGCCTGCTTCCAAACAGCCCCAATTCAGGCTGCTGTGGGCTTGCTGGATTTGTGCCTGCTAAAGGAGCCCCATTGGCCCAGCAGAGTTTACCCCAGGGTAAGGACACCAATGTTTCCTTGCCCTGTGGAGTCTCCAGTGTCCTCTCAACCTGTGCTGGATACAGCACAAGCCAACTGGCCTGCCTGTTCCAGCGCAAGTTAGAATTGCACCAGTGGTGTTATTCTACCGGAACGCTGAGAGTTTGCGTAACCAATTACGCCGCTTGCATACGTTACGCAAATGGCGTAACGCTGCGGAACGCAACAGGTGGGCTGTCGATCACCTGGATGTCCCGCCCAGCATTCCGGTAGAATAACACCACTGGATTGCGCGCTGAATTTCATTCGTTCATTTGTAAAACTGATTTTTTTTCAGCCCACGAAAATCTGTAAAATATACGATGCGGCCCTTGTACTGAAAAGTCTGGACACCCCTGGCATAGAGTATAGTTGGGAATCAGAATGTGTGGATCAGTCCGGAATGTTGGATAGCTCTGTTTGACTGAAGGCATGCAGTAGTTTTCGTTGGCCAGACTGTTACTTAACAAATGCTCATGCTTCCAGTTGTCTCAAGACTGGATGAAATCCAACCTTCTTCTGAATCAGTGGCCATAGATGGAAATTCTGGAGAAGGAAAAAAGGCCCTTTCTAAGATTCATAGAAGGCTGCCGAATCCCTGTTCCACAGATCACATCAGTGAATTGGCTGGGCACCCAAAGTCATGTGTATCATCACTTTATGACATTGCTTGTTCAAGTGAAGGACAGTGTGTTCCTGCTAAATGGAGATATGGTTAGGGAGACATGAAAGCAGTCCAGCCTGTGGCAGGCATTGCGTTGCAAAGCACAATATCTTGAAAACATCTTGAATGACATATTAATGGTTTTTCTGGAGTCTTTAGTATCTTGAGCCTGGTATCCGTCTTCTGTTTTGAAACTGGAGTCGTCACAAGAGGATCTTAACTCTTCAGTATTAGTTCTGTTTCTTGGTGATCAAAAGCTCCTGGTAGTTTCATTTCAGAAATCGTTGCCTATAAGTGATTTTTTTTTATTGTTTTGTGCTCCTGGGAATAAAGCTCCTGACTGACTGAGGTGATGTGACACAATTCATGAACATTCTAGGAATACTCAGAAAACAAATGTGTCAGAATGTTTGCAATTCAGTTTCTGTGCGGGAAAGTAATCAGTTGGAACTTAGAGGAAAGCCTCAGGTACATCCTGGGGACAGGAGTAGCTTTGTGAAATTGCTTCCCAGTTGAGATTGCTCCAAAGCCTGATGGGAGGCAGCTCTCATTGCCAGTAGTTGGCCTAGAGCAGAAGTGGACGTTTTGTTTTTTGCCAAAGGCTTCTTGATTCCAGTCTGAAAATGAGACCAGTGGCAACCCCAGCTTTTGAAAGGTCCTTTGGGGGAAAACCCTGGCAGGGCTTCTTGATGGCACACTCTCTCCATTCTTTGGAAAGCATGTGAGGATACTAACTACCCTCCTTCCCATGGTGCTTGGGAATACTTAGCAGTATATGGGCCACAACCCTCTTTCACCACTGCTGCAATTATTGACGTCTGCTCCTGCTATCTGCCTCCTACCACCTGGGCTCCTGGCTGGCTTACCAGGTGATGCTGGGCGGCAGCAGCAAGATTCAGAAACTGGTGCCAGGGAAGCAGCAGATGGTCTGCTACTGCTCTCTGCTGTCTCCCACTAAGCCAGCCAAGGAGTAAGGCATACTGGGCTGCTTCTTGGAGGCAGTGGGGAGCATGAGGTATCAGCAGACCATCTTCTTTCTTTCCCTGGCACTACTTATTTCCTTATGCCCTGGTCCCTGGTGCAACTTCGGGGCAGGACATCTAGGAGCTGTGGAATGGAACTGTGCAAAGAAGAAGGTCTGCTACTGATGCTATTCCACCCCAGTTGTTCAATAAGCACCCCCCCCCCCAGGCCCTGGCTTACCAGATGGTGGTGGGGAGCATCAGAAGCATCAGAACCTCACTGCTTCAGGGTTTGGGGGAGCCACCCTTGGCTGTTGAGATGGATTGGGGGAAGGCATTGTAAAGACCTAACTCCTACAGGGTCTCTCTCACTGTTGAGAAGCCGTCTCAGATCTTCCACCCCACTGTCACATTCTGGAATTCAGCTTGGTAGTGAGAGATAAGTCCTGTGAAGCATCTCTCTCTCACACACATGCGTGTGCTTGCATGCGAGCACACACACAATTTAATGCTGGAATTCTTTGTATACTGTACTTACTCAGGAGTACACTTCACTAAATTCTATGGGGCTTGCAGCACAAGCCTAGGCATGCCTACTCAGAAGTAAATCCTATTGTATTCAGTGGGGCTTGCTTCCAGGAAAGTGTGTCTTGGACCCCAGAACCTACTTGAATGTAGCACTGTCTTGGTTGTTTTTCCTAGTGGCAATGTTCAAGCTCAGGAAAATTTCCAAGCAGGGTGTTGATTTGTAATCCTTACTATCTGGTAAATGGAAGTGTAATGTCTCCTTTTGATGAGTAGGCACTGATACAATACATCCATTGTGCTTCAGGGCACATTTTATTGGTGGAAACAGGAGCTGAGAGAATTTAGAGTGTATACAGGAGGTGCAGAATAATGTTTGCCATTCCTTGATCTACCTGGAAATTTGTCAGAGCCCCATTTTTTTCCCCTGTGAAACTGGTTAAAAATAAATAAATCCCAGAAGCATATTAAAAATAGTAACGAAAAAAAAAAACACAGCCGTTCGTGTAATTTGTCTAGAAGTGTCACAGTTTACTAGAACAATAAACTACTGAGGACTATTGCCAGGACAACAGTATCTGAATAAAACAGAAGGATGCCACCTTTGTTGCCAGAAGTGCAGAGCTGGTACAAGAGCTGGAGGAATTGAATTCTCAACTTCCATGGCAACGCAGCTGAAGTTGGGCAAAGTGGAGGCGGTGGTGTAGTGGGCCTGTGCAGAGGTTAGCAGAAGGAGAATCAGGCGGGGAAAACTAGTAATGTCTTTGGAGATAGTTCCAGCAGATGAAGGCATTGGAAAGAGATTTCATAATTACTTCTGAGTAGGGGAGGGTATCCTGCTTAAATCTCTTTCTCCTGCTTAAATCCTGCTTAAATCTCTTTCTCCTTACTGGTTTTGGTAGGGTAATTGCTTTTCCTGTGTCCCTCAAAAGACTCAAGACAGAGGAGAGGATCCCTTGATGGGGATGACTTTTGTTTGCAGACTGAAATCCTCTTGAGGCCCCATGGAGGGAGCCAGTTCTCAGTGTTGTCTGAAGTCAGCGAGGTGCAGAGAATAGAAAATCTGTCTTGGCCACCAAATCCAGTGGCCAGCCAGGTCCTACATTCTACCTTCAGGTATCAGTGTAGCCTTGAAATGTGTCAGCTTTGCGTGAGGGTTGGAGGGGGTGGAACCAGAGTAAGTAAAGGAAAAGAGCACAGGTGAGTAGAGTGGGGGGGTATAAGGCAGTGATCAATGGTTTTAAGACCTCCTTCCTATGTCAGTTGTCAAGAAGTGGATGGTTCCCATGACCTGAGGGTGCTGTAGACCAGTGGTATTAGACCAGGATCCACTTTTTAGAATGGCACTTATATCGGACCCACCAGAAGTGATGTCATTAACCTGGAGGTGATATTGTGGCAGGAAGTGACATAATCAAGCAGGAAGTGCTGTCATTGTAACATAATAAAATGACACTCCTGAAATGCAAATTGGCATTCTTGGACTGCAGCAATTGTACAACCATGAAATATCCCTGACAGAAATATTACATAAAAACGATGAGCTAAAAACAATTTTTTCTCACTTGAAAATTCAAACTGTGAACACACACAAAAGGAATAGAACAAAAGTCAGGTCTGCAGTTTCAAAGATGGTCACTCCCATATTTCCACAACCCACCTGATATCAGGCCGCAACCCACCAAGTGGGTCCCACCAAGTTTGAACCCACCAAGTTTGAATAACACTGCTGTAGTAACTTACAGAACTTGATGAACTTACCAATCCCTCCATTAAGACTTGGCCTTGCACATGTGATCAGTGCCAACAGAGCAGGGTGATACTGGCATGGGGAGCAACCAGTCTTTCAACCAATCTGGCATGGGGAGCATTGCCAGTCTTTCCCTCCCATTTCATGGTTTCTTTGGCTTACAAAAATTGCTAGACCTTGCATAGAACGGGTGCATGGAATGGGTGCACTGTTGGAAGCATAAGAACCAGTGTGAGTGTGTCTGAGTTTTTGCTTAGATTCATTTCAGCAGGGCTGGCACATGAAATCTCTGAGCAGTTTGTGCTCTGAATAAGGAACAACAAACCATTATTTAACGCAGTCATAACTTTTTATCTGGAATGTCAGATCCTTTCAGCTTGTGATGGATGAATAATTGATCTGGTGTTCTGGCCATACAGGGGCCTTTATGGCATCATGAAAGCTGGTCCTCTGGTGTGCACTGCTATGCCCAGACTCAAATGGTGAGAGGGGTGGTGTGCATGGCAGCAACTTCAGGAAGCTTTGCATATGTCAGGATGTTGGCAGTGGGGGTGGGGAGGGGGAAGTTTGGGGGCATTCTGAGGTGAGGAGTGGGGAGGGCAGGGGTCGGGAGAGGGATCAGATAGGGAGGATCTTGACCACAAATACGACCACTAGATCCTATCTCCCATTTCACGGCTCATCCTACCCACTTTCTTTCCTTTCTCTCCTTTCTCTTTCTCACCGTGGTACCAATGTTGGGGGATAGGATTGAGCTCTTCCTCAGCTTCTTCCCCAGATCCCTGTGATTTCGGGAGTCAGGCAGGTAGCCACTGGAGAAAGAGATTCTTCCACTCTCTTTGGAATGCTCTCCCAAGGGAGATTCCTCTGGTGTTTCCTTGGCACCAGATGGATGAAGATCTTCTTTCCCCAATACAAGTCTTTTCAGATGTGGCTATATTGAATTTTTTTTGCTCTGCTCTTTTAATTGCTTGTTGGTTTATTGTCTAATGTGATCATTGTAAATACTACTGTAAACTGCCCTGGAAGTGGCAACACTGAAAGGTGGGATTCAAATGCATATAATAAATGAAATAAAAATGAGTTGCAATCAGGTATTTCAGTGTTTCTCAAACTGTAGGTGAGGACCCACTCGGTGGGTCATGTGCCAATTTCATGTGGGTCGTGTAGCACCTAGTACAGCCGTCATTGAAAATATGGAAAGATGGGACACTGGAAGGGGGGAGGGCTGTGTGGTTATTTTGCGTGTGTCAAGTTTGTAAATAAGCTTTTTTCCCCTTTCTTTACTATTGAAACATGGCTGAGAAATAACTCAACTTTTTGCTGCGTTCTCAGGAAAGCAGGAGGCTTTGGTGTCACAATGATGGCACTTCCGGCCATGACTTCACATCTGGTGGGTTATAGACAGATTGTCATTCTAAAAAATGGGTCCTAGTGCTGAAAAGTTTGAGAACCACTGAGGGCCTGATCCTAAAGGGCTTAGCGTGGGCAGTAAGAGCATTGCAGCCTTTTCTGGCGGCAGGGAGTGTGTTTCTGGGTGGAGGGAGGAGCAGAGCAGGGGTAGGACTGGCAGCAGCCTTCGACTGGCCTCACAGCCCCACGTGGAGGCCCTTTCGTCTGCGCCTGCTAAATAGCCAGCGCAGAGGCCAGTACCCTTACCCGTGCTGCACCTTTACCCTGGACGAAGGAGACGAATGCTGCTGCTATGGTAGCTTGGTCACTGCTGTTGCCGCAGGTTCCGGATTAGTCTGCCCATTAGCTTATTATATAAAATGAACAAGTAAATACCCAGTGCCCCCTTGGTTGTCAGGTGTGCCTTTGCAATTATTGGCAAAAATGCTGCAAGGCAGAAGTGTCTGTTTCTGTCTGGGCAACTTGGTTGATTACAGCCTGGAGGCCTTGCCTATAAGTAAAAAGGCAAGAGACTTAACGTGTTGTTCTGAAATAAAAGCTAACAATTCTGGGAGGGGACCTGGAGCCAGGCACCCATGGGGTCATTACCCCTAATCACCGTAAGGGTGAGCAGTTCTTGTGTCTTTCTTTTCTTCTAGAGAACAACCAACTTCAGAATGGGAAGAAGGGTCTGAGACGATGGGCTTTAAAAGGAGCTTAGTTACAGTGCCAATGAAAAGCCCAATCTATAATGTCAATATTAGATACAGCATTTTTTTTTTTTTTTTTGCTGGGAGTCGACATGCTCCCGCTCGGTTAACTACGTGAGCAAGTGGAAGACGAGTTACGATCGATTAACTCTCACACAGCTTCGTTGCAATAGCAGTCAAAATCATTAGAGCACTTCCTCTCTTTGGCATACTAAGGAGCAGGGGTTCACAAGTTCATCATTTAACAGCAAAGCTCCACTTAGAAACAGATTGAATGGTTAGTCTTGCAAGGTGGCAGCTTGCCCATACAGCTTGGGCAATGGCCAGCCTATTCAGGCACATCACTTGGATCTAGAAGAGATGGTGTAGCTTTGTCTATAATTCAAATGTAGACTGAATCCTTTTCCTGTTTATCTGTGTATTTATGGCTGGAAAGCTCTTTGGGGAATGTATCTGCAGCCTAGGGCAAGCAGGGTGAGGACTCCTGGAGCAAATAGCAGGTTTAAAATTTGGAGGCATTAGAGTGACATCGGCAGCACAACTAGGTCTCTGGTCCCAAGGAGTTTACAGTTCGAAACAGACAGTGCAGAAACTACAGGCATGCGTGGGAAGGAAAAAATGCCATTTCACTTATTTAAAGCTTGGTTACTTTTTGGAATGAAGATCAAGAAAGTAAACTGAAGAGCACAGGGAAAAGGTGGCTGATAGGGAGGAATATGAAGGGATGTTGATGATAGATAGATAGATAGATAGATAGATAGATAGATAGATAGATAGATAGATA
>JAJKFI010000008.1:30608755-30619268 GCA_029204185.1 Lerista edwardsae
TCCCTTATCTCAGGACATTGAATTGGTGCTGGAAAGTTGGATAGGATTGAGCCCAGAATTTTTCAATTAATTTTAATATAAAGGATTAACAGAATTAACAAAGGAGAATGCCCATTGCCTCTCTGCATGCCTCATGCAAGTTGAGGCCTCTTTCCAGGCATGTTCAGAACAGTGACTTATGCTAGAGCTCAAGACAGTTGAATGCTCTGCAATAATTAATTTTTACTCTCTCAGTATTGGGCGAATGGTATCTAGTTTTAACCTTTTGTTTTATTCTAAAAGTATATTTTGATATATGTATAAAATAATATTAATGTAGGTGTTTTTGGTGCGAATAAAGAAAGAACTGTCTTATACTTTAAAAATCAAACTGCTTTAGGAGTAACAGTGACATGTGCCTCTGTGTTCTTTTTAATTGAAAAAAAAATGGGCTGTGGCTATCAAAGTCTGTGAAACATTGCTCTGGAGTCTGGCCAAAGATTTCTTCAGTGAAAGGAATGGTGTATACCTCTAGTGCAGTTATACATAAAGTCTGATTTTTTTTTTAAGGGTCAGCCCTTGGGAAATTCATCTGATTTTCTAGAGTGCTATTATGACACGATTATTGTTAACATTTTCCTGTCAGGATTCCCCACAGGGAAACTTTCTGCTTCCAATTTCCTGTTGACTAAAAAAAATGGCTTTAGGTTGCTTGATGGTGACAGGAATTAGATGTGTTTAAATTACAACAGAGAATTGCTTTACATTATTATTGATTTAGACTTTCTGTGCTGTCAGCTTTCTGTCAAAAAAAGTTACGTATTCCTCAACTCCTTTCAGTCACATCTTGTGTAAGAATATAATTACAGCCATATTGGGGTGGAACAAAGGACTCAATTCTATCCAAATTTCCAACACCTATGCAGCCACAATGCAATCCCATGCAATTCTGCATTTCCTTACCTTGAGGAGGCTTCCATGTCTCCCCCCCCCCACATGCCCTATTGGTATAGTTGCATTAGTGCTGGAAAGCTGGATAGGATTGGGCCCTAAGACTCACTTCAATCCAGAATTTTCTGTACCTGTTGACAGTTTCTTGCCCCATACCAGCTCTTTGGGGCAAGTGCCTTTGACTTTCAAGTGAGGAGCAGTCCCAGATTCTTTCTGTTCTTCTGTTTGGAAAACAGAGTAGTCAAAATGTTTTTCTCTTGCAGTTTCCCCCTTCCTCAAACTGCTACAAGTGAAATACTTTCTTCCAAGCTGCCTGTGCTTGTCCAAGAGTTTGTGGGAAAAATGAAACCTTGTCACACTTGCAAGGAGGCCTGGGGTTGATGAGAATTCCACTGTCTCTTTTCTTGCCCAACTCTTTTCTTCAAGCCCTTTGACAAACATAGAAAGCTTCGGAGAAGGTGGGGATTTTGTTCAGTTGTGTTTAAGTTTGAATAAGAAAACACGAGCATGTGCTCCTATTTGTAGATTAGTAATAGAGGAACTCCTCTTTGCATGATGGATGAGCAAATGTGCTCGATTCCATCATGTAGTCAAATGGGTGTCTGATTCATGTGTTTGTGGGAAACAAATTGGATGTCATATGAACATAAGAAGACCCCTGCTGCATCAGGCCAAAGGCCTGTCTAATCCAGTTTCCTGTATCTCACAGCGGCCTATCAGGTGCCCCAGGGAGCGCACGAGACAACAAGATGCTTGCATCCTGCTCCCTTGCACCCAGCACTCTGAAGTAGCCTACGATTAATGTAAGGAGGTTGCACAACCCATCATGGCCTATAGCCCACGATGGACTTTTCCTCCAGAAATCTGTGCAATCCCCTTTTAAAGGCATCTAGGCCAGATGCCATCACCATCTCCTGTGGCAAAGAGTCCCACAGATTAATTACCCACTCAGTAAAAAAGTATTTCCTTTTATCTGTTTTAACTCTCCCAACACTCAGTTTTAGCGGACGCCCCCAGGTTCTGGTGTTGTGAGAGAGGGAAAAGAACATCCCTCTGTCATCTCTATCCCTCCCATGCATAATTTTGTATGTCTCAGTCATGTCCCCCCTCAGGCACTTTTTTTCTAGACTGAAGAGCCCCAAACGCTGCAGTCTTTCTTCATAAGGGAGGTGCCCCAGCCTCGTAATCATTTTCGTCTTCTGCACCTTTTCCAGCTCCACTATGTCCTTTTTGAGGTGCGGCGACCAGAACTGTACACAATATTCCAGATGTGGCCTTACCATCGAGTGTCAGCGTGATTGAGTTATACACATAACTGCACATAACTGCACATGAGTGGTGGAGAGGCAGTGCATGCGCTTATTCGCCATGCCAAGTGGGATACAATATAAAGGAGTGCCACTTCTTTTAATGTGCCATCTAGATGGTTGTCACCAGCAGACATAATCTAGAGCACTGCATCTCTGTATGTCAGCCATGTTGGCTCATATGCACATTGAATGGGCTGGAGTGGGGAAACGACTTCCCATTGTCAGCATATGAGAGTTCTTTGCCAAGAATCAATGAAACGCCACTCAAGAGTGGTCCCACATGGCTGTCACAGGTCCCACTGTCAGATTATGAGCATCGTCTTCTCAACTGTATCAAAGTCTGCAGAAAAACGTAACGGGCTCAATAGGATGCAATCGCCCCTATTGATCTCTATGCGGTGATCATTGATCAAAGCCACAGATACAATTTCACTTAATGTATCCTGTCTGAAAATCAGATTGGCAGGAGTCTAGAAAGCTGATGGTGGTAGGGTATGCCTGAACCTGCTGCTGTACTTCAACACTACTCAAAAAAAGTGTGTGTGTGTGTGTGGGGTGGGGTGGGGTAGGGTGGGGTGGGGAGAGTAGACCCAGGCTACACGATATAGGTGAGCAGGGTACATTTCTATGTATAATACAAGTGAGCAGTGGTCTGATTCCAGGTTTGACTGCCAGGTTTGACTGTGTTTTGTAGTACAATAAATGCTTCTTCCTTTATATTTGCACACACACATTCTTTAAAAACTAGTCCTGTTTTGTAACCCTGTTTTTATAATTACATGTTTTAAGGTTTTGGTTTATTGAGTATTTAATAAAAAACATCTTGAACATTATGTAAGAAATATTTAAGATTAAGTAATAACATGTATGGGACGTGGTGGCGCAGCGAGTTAATCCGCTGTCGCTGGGCTTTCAACCGCAAGGTTGGGAGTTCGAGACTGCGTGACGGAGTGAGCTCCCGTTGCTTGTCCCAGCTCCTGCCAACC
Source organism: Lerista edwardsae (assembly GCA_029204185.1). NCBI lineage: Eukaryota > Metazoa > Chordata > Lepidosauria > Squamata > Scincidae > Lerista > Lerista edwardsae. The sequence continues at coordinate 30,611,982 of JAJKFI010000008.1, forward strand.
TAGCAGTTCGAAAGCACCTAAAATGCAAGTAGATAAATAGGGACCACTTTGGTGGGAAGGTAACGGCGTTCCGTGCGCTACGGCGTAGAATCATGCTGGCCACCATGATCGGACAAAAACGCCGGCTCACAGGCTTTGAAACGGAGATGAGCACCGCCCCCTACAGTCGGTCACGACTAGACCATTCGGTCGTGGGGAAACCTTTACCTTTACCTTTAATAACATGTATGCTTACAAGGAAGCCAATCCCACTGCATTCAGTGGAGCTTATTCGCAACTTCCTGCATTTATTACACATTTACTTAGAAGTAAGCCCCATTTTCACTGGGCTTATTCTCAGGAAAGTGTGTATAGAACTGCAGCCTTAGGGTCCAATCTTATCCAACTTCCCAGCATTGATGCAGCCATGCCATGTGGTAGGGAGGCAGTCATGGAGGCCTCAAGGCAAGGGAATATTTGCTGCTGCATCAGCACTGGAAATTGGGCTCTCAGTCTTTGACATAGGATTGGGTCGTCATCCTTTGAAATTGACCATATGCAGCCCATTTTTATATCTGCCCTGCAATCCTACAGGCAATAATCAACTCTAACTCTCAGCTGCATTAAGGACCCTGATATACTCCAAGATAAAACTTTGGGGTGAATGTTCTGTAATGCAAAGAGACTTATAATTCTATGACTATTCTGAAAGGCATTTTTTTTTCTTGAAAGGAAGGATAAACTTTCAAAGTGGAGTCACAAGACATTCGTGTTTTGTTCTGGCATTTTTGGCATGGAAGGGGCCGAAAGGGGCTGTTGGCATGTGCTTCTTAAGTACATGCTGGAACAAGACAGATGTTTCACTATGAGTGGGATTAGTAAAAAAAAAAAAAAGAGTGGGATGTAGACTAAAAAAAGGGGGGAGCTTAAGAGATTTCCCCTCTAAAGCCATTGTATACCACTTTATTTGCCTCCCTCCTTTATTCTCCTCTAATTTATTTTAGTGTTTGGTTACTATACCTGCATGTGGGTCTGTCTGTCGTAATGTGTATGTCTGCATTTCAAAGGAATTGTTGTTAAGATTCATGCTAAAAACGGATCTTGGATAAAGAGGGAGGTTATGGATGAATGGTATATGTGCAGAAGGTTGGTGATATGGGCAATGGATGTTTTCCGTAGCCTTTAAACAAAAAATCCCATGAAGCTACCTTCTAAAACTTAGTCTAGTTCTAGTTCTAGTTCTAGCTAGTTCTAGTTCTAGTTCTAGCCAGGTTTACAGCACAATCCCATAATGTTTACTTAGAAGTAAGTTCTGTGTTTATTGGGGATTACTCAATGGTAAGTGTGCATAGGAAAGGTGTTTGCTAGGGATGTGTGCAAATTGTGCCCCTGGACCTTCAGGTTTTGCTGCTGCTTTGCATGAATTTAGGATGCTAACATCTCTGGCTGTGGGCTTGGTAGTGTTCCTAATTTTCATTTCACCTCTCCAACTGGTCTATTTTTTCCCACTAGTCCTGGCGATTTGAAGCAAGTATTTTTTGTAATAGAGTTGATTTGCAAACAATTGCTTCTCCTCCTCCTTCTTGAGTTTACTTAAATTACGGGCATTGAAAGCAGAGAGGACTCTTTTTGTGTGGGATGACTGAGTCAGGTTAAAAAGGTCACCAGCATCTTGTAAGGATCTGATGCGGCTGTGGGTGTCCGGCTGTTATTGACTTGGGACTGTGAGGCTGCAAGCAAGGGTATTTTTAGCATTTTGCCAGAGCAGGCAGCTGGATTAGGTTGCCCCAGCAACTGCAACATCGCCTTCAACTCCCTCCAGCGCTGCAGAAAGCGTCTTGGACCTTATATTCAGAAGGGCTCGTGTGTTGCTAGGAAAACTGCTGGAACAAGCAGAGGGAAATATCCAAAATGGCTTGAATGAAGAATGTTCATATTACGCAGCCCTTTATGTTAAAGGGGAACCCTGCAGGGTGAGTGTTCAAACGTCAATATACTTAACAGAATAATTCTCTTGGAGGGTATCTGAAGATCATGGAGACTACTGGTCAGGAATCACTTTGAGATCAAAGTCAGGGGTGCCCTAATCCCCATTCCCTCAAAGTGGCCTGCAAGGTATGGTACCACCAACGCCATTTTCTCCACCCCTTTTGCCCCTGAAGTGCCAACTTAAGGCATCTCCCAAGGAGCTTGAGGGTGTAATCCTACCCATCGCCAGAATGGCAAGGCCAGCCTGCCAGCGCCACATCTGACGCTGGGTTGGGGAGGCTGGAGCCTCCCCGCGGGAAGGGAACAGCCTCCCCTATGCGCTCCTCGGATCTGCGCCCGCTAACTAGGGGCCACGCGGCCTTTTCAACGGGCCTCAGATTTGGCCTTGTGGCTGAATCTGGGTTCTGCCCATGTCCCGCCCTCATCCTGCCCACATTCTGCCCTCCTCCCATCAATCCCAGGCCCGCCCTGTTATGGTGCCTCCCTCGTGCCAGCCAGCTTGCCTTAGCGCCAGTGCGGGGGTGCCAACCGGCGCTCCCGCATCGGCGCTAAAGGCGCAGCATCGATGCAACCCTGTTGCATCCACGCTGCACAGGGTATAGAATTGTGCTGCCCATTAGCATCCTCCAGTTGCCAACTCCTCATACAAGTCAATCCAGTGTCAGGCAAGAATGCTCGTGACTTGGGACCTGGATGCTTGAAGAACCACCTCCGTCCACAGCAGCGTACCTGCACTCTGCTATCATCTTCAGAGGCCCTACGTTTCTGTTCTGCCACTGACCAAGGTGCCGTTGGTGGGGATGTGGGGTGGGGCCTCATCAGTGATGGCCTCTCAGTTCTGGAACTCCCTCCCCTGGGACGTCCAGCGGGCAGGGGGCTCCTACATTGTCTGTCTTCAAGCAGACGTTTAAGGCTTTTTCTTTCAGCCAGCTTTCTTGTGCCTTTTTCTGCGTTTTTAGGCCTCTTCGTTTGGTTTGTTTGACTATTTTGTGCTCCTGTTTGCTTGTCTCTGTTTTGATTGCTTAATTGGTTTGTTAATTGTCTTAATGGCTGTTTTAAATTGTTTTAACAAATAATTATATGCTGCCTTGGAGGTTTGGAAATACATTTAAATCCAAGAATAAACCCATTTCCCCACCACTGGTTAAGCACCTTTAGTAACAGGTTATATAAAATGACTCCAAAGCACAAGCGTTCATGGTGCCCCAAGGCACCAAGTAGCCCTTGATGTATCCAGGTGTAGCCATAGTCTAAATTCCCTCTGTTTATTTGGAATTGATCTGTGAAATTGAGGACCTTTCACTGCTCTGTGCTCCATGCTTCTCTCCACCAGAAGCAGCATCTTCAGAGTGCCAATAAAGATAATCAATCAATCAATCAATCAATCAATCAATCAATCAATCAATTGTATTTATATACCATTTTTCAACACAAAGTTCACAAGTTTACATAATAAATAAATAAATAAATAAATAAATAAATAAAGTTAAATGGCTCCCTGTCACCAAAGGGCTCACAATCTTGAAAAAAATGCAGAACACCACCAGCGACAGCCACTAGAAAAGACACTGCGCAGGGGTGAAGAGGGACAATTACTCGCCTGCTAAACAGAAGAGGAGCACCACTTGAAAAAATGCCTCTTGCCCAGTTAATATATTTTTCCACACCCCTTCCCCCAATGTATCTCCAAGTAAAGTACTAGCCGGGGGTCTAGAACAGTCAAGTCTATCCTTGACATGCTAGCTTTCAGTGTGTAGGAACCTTGTTTGGAATAAAGCAAGGTTGCCCCACCTGCCTTTTGAATGTGAGCCAGTCCAGTCAGGTTTATCACCTCAGCAAAAACTAAGAGCCCATTACTGAACTGCACTGGTCACCATGTGAAAGCAACCCAAACTCACATGCAAATGTCCATGCGGTGGGTGTAAACTTTAAAAGGTACTGGTGCATACACTATGCCAATGCCAGGTTGCTGGGACAAAACCCTGCACCGGGTCCTCTGCCCATTCCTGATGTGGCATTGGGCATTGCCACTGTTACCAAAGGTTCACAGGTTGGCCCAGCCTGGTGGAACTTGCAATGTGTTGATCTTGCTGTGTTGGTCTTGCTGTTGGTCTTGCTCAACCAGGCTGATCTCTGGCATCATCCCTGTGCTTATGGCTGTAGTGTTTATGTATTTCTGTGGCAGCTCCCCTGGCCATAGACTGCAGGGCTGGAAATACTAAGCACCATTGAGCTATTGCAGGGTTCAAATAGCTTTTTAAGTAGGACATCTGCAACATGGAGGAGTTGAAAAGTGAAGAGACATTTGTAGGCCTCATGATGGCCCATCACATTTGGATTTGTCCAAATTGTTGGTCTTCAGCTGTGAGAATGTCTGTGAACGTTCCATGAAATTCCCACTATTCAGCCAATGGCTGTGGTGAACAGAGCTTATACAAGCCAAGTTGTCAACTGCAACAAGCCCCCCTGCTGTTTACCACTAGCAGAAACATAATGACTGAAGGATGAAGAATGACCCTCTCCAAAACAGTGTCATTTGAATTCCTGTGGCCATCTTGCCTTCTTATATCTCCATTGCAGAGTTTTCCCCTCACATGGCTATTGACACTCTTTCCCCTTGTTAGGTTAGTCGGTGCGACCCTGCAGGTGCCTTGGGCCCAAACAAATTCCGTTTCAGTGGGACTTCAGCATGACTAACTCTCTATCAGGGCTGGTTCCTTGGGCTGAAGCCTCATTATCATCACCCCGAAAAGAGACATCAAGTTTTGGAAACATTGGACTTGGGAACAATTCGTTTCTCCACTGAGACCCCCATCCGTACACGGTTACAAGTTGGAGCCTGTGGAATGCCAGGTGTCTGCTTGAAGTGTGTTTACACCCAACCAGAATGAAAGCTGAACATAAGGGGGTGGTTGGTGGGAATTGTTCTTTTGGCACACCTTTCGCTATTAAATTGGTTTTGGTTTTCTACTAAGGGTCCTGTTAGGATGTCATCAGGGGCAGATGGGAATGTCTGCTCTCCAAGCCATCCAGCTAGCTTCAGTGACCAGGCCTCCTCGCCTTCTCAGCAGCATGAAGCGGTGGTCAGTGCCCTCAAGGTAACACACCTTGCTGTGTTTGGCACATACGTGCCGAATCTCCCATCTGTGTTCTGTGGCCATCTGTGATCCATTGCACCTGAAGCATCAGCATCTTTCAGAGGGGAAACATAGTAAGCCACAAGTAAACAAGTGCTGCTGCCGTTTCCCACATGTTTCTCCACACGTGTCACTCATCGTGTATCACCCATTTTGACTTGGACTGTGCAGCTTGTCATGCCAGATACAGAAAGTTACACTTCAATAAATCCCCTCTTCTGCACAACTGTGAGCAGCCCGGAAACTCGTGTCTTCCTCTGCATATGGACAGCTGCTTCGCTTCCCAGGCCCCAGTCACACAAGCATCTTTAGATTAGAGAATTGTGGGAGGTCTGGTCACCCTAGGCGAGAACATTTGAAGTGCCATGTGGATCAAGCCAAAGGTGAGACTGCCATTCTACGTCAGACCCTAAGAGCTGCCACCCAGATGTCTCTGGGAACATGACAAGCTGAACATGAAGGCAGTAAGACTCCCTTGTTATCTGTCCCCAACGTCTGGCAATAGTAGGCTGCCTCTGAGCACTAGGGCTCCGTGCAGCTTCTGTGACTAAGGGCACAATCCTAATCTGGAGTTAGGCCAGCAAAGTTTGGCTGGCAGAAGGGCCACCATAAAGCGTGTTTGGACTACTCTTTGATTCAGGGAGAATGGCGCACGTCTGTGTACTGGCCTCTCTGACTCAGAGAGGGGTCCAAACATACTTTAGGGTGACCCTTGGGCTGGCCAAACTTTGCTGGCCTAACAGTGCCAGGTTAGGATTACACTCTAAATGGAAAGCCTCCTTTTTTGTTGACTGTGGTTTAAATGCTCCCTACAAACCAGGACGTCAGACCATGGTTTGATCCTAGTTCAATATCCTGGATTCTAGAGAATGTTTAATCCACAGTTTCCTTGTTAAGGAATGACAAGAAGCTGTCTTTTTTCAAACAGTAAGCTCTCAACTTCATCATATATATGAGGGGAGGAAGAAAAGGAAGTGTGAAGGAGCCTCATTGCTCCTTCCTCCCTTATTTATGATTCAAAACTACCACAATTTCTTATATTGTCTGCACCTTACCATTGAATGAAAGGGGCATCACCCTCCCCCGCATCCAGTTTGGAACCCAATTCCATAAAATGCACTGACTTGCTCAGACAAAAAGAGTACGGTTTATAGGAAATTATCCCTTTGGGAGCAAATTTGCGATGTCTCTAATTATTTTTGGCCCTTGAAAAGATTAGCATTTCTAGAGACCTTCTCCAATATATCCTGTGTGACTCAGACAAATATTTCATATTCTAATAAAATATTTAACACTTTAATAAAAAAGGGAAGGGTGAAGCATGCATTATGCACATATGCAGTGTGCCATGGGTTCCCATTCATTTTGCTTGCTTTTCCAAAGGCTCCACCACATGGGCACACACTGTACACTGCCAGGGGGCTCCAATGAGACCTGCTTCATGTGCTTAATCTCAATGATCCGTCCAATAAGCCTGGAAAGAAGGCTTGTAGTATTACTAAGGGTGCAATTCTAACTTGCGCTGGAGTGGGCAGGCTGGCAGGGCTGCCCCAAATCCAGCGCATGTTAGGAGCTGACTGGAGCCTCCATGCTTGCACTCTTACCCTGGGGTAGGCGCCAGATGCCCCAGTGGGCTTGCTCAGATCTGCACCTGCTGTTTATCAAGCACAGCTCTGAGCAAGCCATGTGACCCGAATCAGGGCCACGTAGCCTGGGGAAGGGGCTTGGATGCGGCCTAATGGTCGCATCCCAGCTCACCCACCCCCTGCCCAGAACTGCCCTCCCTCCCACCCAGAAATTCCCCTGCCCCAGCTGAACTTGGCTGGCATAGCAGCGTTGCGCCAGTGCCAGCTTTGGCCAGCGCTACTGGGCCAATGCTGCTGCTAGTGTTGGCCCAGCATCAACAGCGCTGGCACAAGGGTGCTGATTGGTACTGTTGCGCCAGCGCTGCTGCTGTCGGGTCACAAGAACAGTGGCCCTGTTGGAGTATGTAACAATGCCAATACCATTGCATCTGCCCCAGCAGGGGGCATTAGGCCAAGGTAGATAGTGATGAGGGCAAGGTGTCCTCTTTCTGTCTTTTCTATTTTCAGGTAATGTGTGCTCTTTGGTTACCCGGAGTGTAAGCGTTAGGCTCTCTCTCTCTCTCTCTCTCTCTCTCTCTCTCTCTCTCTCTCTCTCT
>JAJKFI010000008.1:30626105-30659669 GCA_029204185.1 Lerista edwardsae
TGTGTGTGTGTGTGTGTGTGTGTGTGTGTGTGTGTGTGATTATGCCCAGTTCCTCATGTGCAGACATATCCAAGGCTTATTGCTTTTAGTAAGTCACATGGTGGGGGAGGAAGGACAGTGAGGAAGGCTGAATTTGGGGCCCACAAAAGTGCAAGCTTTACCAAGGCACCGAATATTCTAACTCATGAGTGATGCATCCCACACAGTGGATTCACCACTTGTGCATTAGCACATTCAGACTCTGTTTCAACTTTCAGACCATCTATGGAATCCCCTTGGCCACCTCAGACAGCTGAGGAAGCAGAAAGAGCCCTATGTGTAATCTACAGTTTGCAACAGGGACTTGGTTTCTAGATTGGGGCCACTGTGAAGCTTGATGTGTATCTAACTTGGGCCAAATCATGGATGGTCTTGGTTCTTCAAAGCATGGACAACCAAAGTCTAATTCTCAACATTACACCCCATCTTCATACATGTTCATGGCCTAGTTCTATGATAACCAATGTCTTTTACCTGCTATATTGCTGCTTTTAACTTATACAGTCCTAATTATTATACACTCCAGTATAGATAACTCAACTTCTTTTAGGATGGTGCCCAGATTTTCCCAGCCACCCCGACTCCAAATTCTTCAGTTTTGGTGCCAGTTAGAAGCTGTGTGTACCAACAGAAAGAACATTGGTTATGACAGTTGCTTTTCATTTCATGGCACTGATCTTTCTGTGACACTGGTGCAGAATACACTGATGTCACACATGATGACAACACATTGAAAAGGTGTGTAATAATCTGTTGATCGAGGCATCCCTTTTCCTGATGTGCTGATATAATGGGCTTTAAGACTGGGCTGTTGAGGCATTAATATTTGAAACCCCACGAAAAATCCACCATATGTTCTTTCCAAGTATCAGGATGTTGGTAATGTCTTCTGTTCCCTTCACCACATGATGTTTTACTTCACAAGCCTAACAAGATAGCTCTGCATTATTATTTTTAAAGGCTTTCCTTGCTGACGGTTGCATCCTTCCAAAGGAAATGTTGAATATTCTTCAAAGCATGTCCTTTATTAATCTGAGGCTTGAAACTCTTGTTCAGTTTTCCTGAGTTTTTGGACCTGGATACCTTGACATTCTTTCCCCTACATACGCCATTAGATTGTGTGTATCGAAATGCTCCAATAGTTATTTTGTGTATATATCGAAACACAGCAACAGTTTCTTGTATGAATGTGCAACAGGCTTGTGATTAAATGCTGTTGCTTTGACTTTTCAACCATAGCTGAGTATTTTAAAAAAAAAAATAGGAATGCAACAATTCCCAGGTTTGGGGCTTTTTTCTCAATAAGATTTTATTCCAAGCTGATATATTTTGGGTTTTTTTCGTGGGCTTTGTTACATGTTGTGTTATTGATCTGTGGGTTGTGGAATGTAGCAGCGCTGTAGCGGTACAACCCATTTCTCCTATGATAGCGCAGCGTAAATTTGGCCGACTGTTGTCTGGGGACAAAGAAATCACAATGGGGTGTATTTGCTTCAGTGATTCGGTCACCTCCTCGGTTTATTTTTGTCAAGCTAATCAAAATCACTGCTTTCATTATAAATCTTAAATTGTTGTATTCCTATAATTGTATGAGGAACAAACAGCGACAAGAGAAACCCTCAAAAAATGTGTGCCTGCAGTCATGGGTTGGATTGAAGGAGCTACATGTGCCCTGTTGGGTTTGAAAGAAAAGTCCAAACGCTCTTGGGCGATTGGAACCAGTTTTGTCATTTGTTCAGTCCTGGCCAAGTTCTGCAGGAGCTAATTTGAGAGATGCTGGTCTTTTGACATGATACGTCTGTAAATTTTGATACTGTATTAAAACTATTTTTTTACAATTCACCATATAATGGGGGTACCAAGCATATGTGTTCATCTTAGCAATGGTAATAAATTATTTAATCTCATCGTCATTTCTTTGCTTGATTTCAACACTGGAGCTGATGCCTGTCGAGGATACCAAACATTCCTCCACCCCTGGTTGATTTGAAATTGACTGGCTCCTCTTCTGTGATGCGTGTAGGGAGGACAGAAAGAGGCAAAGGTGATGCGAACAATGCAGAACAATGAAAAATGTTGCATCGACAGTACCATGAAAAGTAAAGAGAATTCTCAACAATAACAGAAAGAAAATTGACACGGTGGAATGTTTTGCAGAAGTCTAATGAGTTTGCTTGTTTCTCTTTAAAGTTTATTTCTCCCCATTCAGTCAATTAGATTCTCCAAGCACTGTTCAACAACTAATAATCACAATCACATCTAAAATGCCAATTAAAAAATAATATTCTGTTCAAGAAGGTTTGGCACAAACAGTCCCAACTTGCCAACTGGACCCATAAATACATACGCAGGGGAAAAAAATTAAAAATGGGTCCATTTTTATTTTTTTTTCCTGCGTATGTATTTATTTAAAGTGATGTATATCGTGCCTTCTTATCTGAATCCCATGATAACTAATAATGCAAAAAAAAAAAAAAAGATGATAAAAACTTGCTGACAGAGTGTGTTTCAAGGCAGCTTCAGGATCTGCACTAAGAAGCCAGAACTACTTCTCTGCATGGATCCTGGAAGCAGATCTTGTATCCAGCTGGTTCCTCCCTTGCCCCCTGCTTTCTCCATCAATCCACTGCTGGCTCTTGCTGGGATCTGTGTCTCCAAATCACCACTGTGGGCCTCATCCAGTCCCTAAGAACTTTGCCTTGCCCTGCATCAAAACAGGCCTTCACTTTATTATGGAAGCCAACCTCACTCCTTAAAAAACAGGACTCCAAACAGTGTTCCTGATCAGAAGAACCAGTCTGGATATATTGGAGGTAGCAGTGATGTAGCCCCTTTTGCCTCCACCCAACCCAGAGGCCAGTTGGGTAGTTTGTAGACCTGTTACATATGCAAAATGAGGGTTTTCAGGCCCATTCCCTTCCCCAAACAGGGATGAATTACATCAGTATAACAGAGACGTTGCCATGGGAACAAGACTTCCACTCTTGTGCAAAATATAAAATAAAAATGGGCCAACATGCTAAAAATATAACAACAGATCTCCTTAGTTACTGGGGAAAAGACCCCATTGAAAGCTACAATGGAGCCTGCAGGAGGGGAGAAGTACAAGACCTGTAACATTAGCAAGGCATTAGGGAACTCTTGAGCACATGATCCGCTGCCTCTGCACACAATAGATTGCATTTTTAAAAAGAAAGGGGTATATTTTCAACCAAATATGAACTCGCACAATGAGGGCTAGTGAATTCAAGAGCCAACTGAGATAGTTGCGTCTGGCAGCAGATGGGCGGAGGGTGCCCACTTCTGTCTGCCCACTTGCTTACACAGCTCCTCCTCTTTCCACACCCTGGATTGGAAAAGAGGGGCATGGAGCAGAAAAGGAACCTGGAGGAGGAGAGAGGGCTGGGCTAGAGCATTGGAGTCACTCTAGCCCACTACTTTCCTTTCCTCCACACAACTTCAACTCTGGCCCCCTGTTTCCGGGCCACAGGGCAGAAGCTGGCCCATCATGAGGTAAAGGGACAGCATTTAGTGTGCTGCCTCAAGTGCAGGGAGATCTTGGGCGTGGCCAAAGACAATGCAGAAACATTAGTACTGTTCCAGTTTTAAGCTTCAGGTTTTCTGCTACACATTTGTTTAATCATCAAATTTCCCTTCTTGCCCTATCAAGTTGTGTTCCCTCCCCAAGATTTTCTATTGGTTTCTTTGAATATTGAAAAGTTTTCAATCCCTGATGATGATTGATTCAACCATTTCATGAAGGATAGGCCTATCCGTAGCTGTTAGCTGGTAACATTGGTAGCTGTTTGGAGCGTCTGTGCTCAGAGGCAGTGTACCTTGGAATAAAGAATGGGGAAAAACTGTTGCCTTCATGCTGTGCTTGTGGAATTCTGAAAAAAAAAACAACACTGTGGGTGGGGGGAAGAGAGAGAGAGAAGATGAATAACCTTCCAGAATGTGGCCTTGTCCCCAACATCCAAAGTGAATACACACAGCAGGGACAGATTGGGGGTGATTTTATGCTCCTAAGAATGGTGCTCACTCTTCCTCATACCTTGCGTGCTGTCCCATTCTCACAGGCCTTGCCATGTCTTGCCTGTCCAACTAGCAAGATAGGAGCTGTCCAGTGCGATAAGAACAGTCCTTAGGCAACGAGTGTTGAAGCAGCAGAAGTGCTATTCAATCAAGGAGGCCGTAGAAAGCTGGCCCTCAGGATATGGTGCAGCAGCAGCAGCAGGCAGGCAGGCGGGCCTGAGCAGTTTCATAGCTGCCCTGTCTCTTTCTGCTGCACCTGAAAGGCCCAGATCTGATGTCCATTCCCCCTTCTTTTGAGTAGGGCCCAGAGATCAGCAGCATTGAATTGGCATGCACACATTGCATCTTCTGCTTGGGCTAATCACCATCTCTGTATCTGGGGTCCTGAAGGCGATGAACCAGAGCTAGGCTGCATATCCAGCCAGGGGCACTGTGTCCACAGCCTTCTTAGATGGAGTGTTTTCTGTGATGTCAGCCATGAGTTTCTCCTCAGGGTACATAGAGGGGTTTCATCTAGTTCTGGGTCCCTGACACTTAAGGGCCTGTCTTTAAATCTTGGGTCTCATATAGGTGGATTTCTGCCTTGATGAACAGCAAATCAGGCATCTGCCACATCCTGTCTAGAGAGGCAGTCCAGTCCCTCCAGAAATATTAGCTCAATGGTCCACAAGTGTCACCTCTCTATGTAACCCCTCCAGAAGCATGACTTGCGGCGCTGAAGAACACAGATGCCAGAAAGGTCAGAAGAAAAGTATTCATGAGAGATGCTGTGACTGAATTAAAGCCAAACAAAAAGGAAAATGCCCTGAAAATTTGCATCAAGCCAGGATTTCCCACCCTGATGTGAAAATGCTATACAATCCTTGCTTTTGTGAATAAGCCTGAGGTCACCTCACCGATTCCTGTGAATCGGCAGTTTGGAGAGGCAAAATTCTGCAAGAGGACAGCAAGAGAGATGTGAGAGGTGTGAGAGAGATGGAAGGTGGGGAAGGCGAGAGAATAAGAAATGGATGCAAGACAAGTCTGGAGGGGAAAGAGATGGGAGAAGGAAGGGGAAAGAGGCGAGACAGGAGAAAAAAGGAGGAAAACGAGGAGAGGCAGGGGAAGAAGAGAATGGGTGAGAAGGTGGAGGAATGAGGGAAAGGCACTGGGCAAGCTACTGAGGTAGGCAGGCTTGCATGGATGCCCTGCCCAGCCCCAAGAGCAGCAAGAAAAAGGATCTCCAAGGTCACCAGGAACAGCAGCGAGCAGAACATGCTCACCACTCAGCATGGCAACAGTGTGGTGAGAGTGGCCCCAGGGTGAGTATCCTTTTCTCCCACCAATCTTGGGAATTACACCCCCTGACAAGGCTCTAGGGTGGGCAGGGTCCTGGACCAAAGAATGCAGGGACCATCATAATCAATCAATCACAATCACTAGTATTTATATACTGCTTTTCAACACAAGTTCACAAAGCGGTTTACAGGCAAATAATAACATTAAAGTTAAATGGCTCCCTGTCCCAAAAGGGCTCACAATCTAAAAGAATGGAGAACATCACCAGCAACAGCCACGAGAAAGACACTGTGCTGGGGTGAAGAGGGACAATTGCTCTCCCCCTGCTAAATATAAGAGGACACCACTTGAAAAAAGTGCCTCTTGCCCAGTTAGCAGGGGTTGCTAACTTGCCCAGTTATAAGGGACCCTTACGAAGAAAGACTGTGGCGTTTGGGGCTCTTCAGTCTAGGAAAAAGGCGCCTGAGGGGGGACATGATTGAGGGGGGACAAAATTACGCACGGAAGGGATAGAGTCGATAAAGGGATGTTCTTTTCCCATCTCAAAACACCAGAACTAGGGGACAGCCGCTAAAACTGAGGGTTGGGAGAGTTAAAACAGATAAAAGGAAGTACTTTTTTACCCAGCGGGTAGTTAATCCAACTCTTTGCCACAGGAGGTGGTGATGACATCTGGTCTTGATGCCTTTAAGAGGGGATTGGACGGATTTCTGGAGGAAAGGTCCATCGTGGGCTATAGGCAATGATGGATTGTGCAACCTCCTTACAAAGGTGGTGGTCTACTTCAGAGTACCGGGTGCAAGGGAGTGGCAACAGGCTGCAAGCATCTTGTTGTCTCATGCTCCCTGGGGCACCTGGTGGGCCGCTGTGAGATACAGGAAGCTGGACTAGATGGGCCTTTGGTCTGATCCAGCGGGGCTCTTCTTATGTTATGTTCTTATCACTTAGGGGGCCCTTCCCAGCTGGATTCAGCTGACATGGACCCTGCAGCCACTACTCAGCATCGGCGTGTCCAGGATGGAATGATCTTTAAACATTCTGGGGAAGTGGAATGTGCCGGATTTCCATGGCAGAAAGGAAAGTTGGCCCCTAAACAAACCACCCTCTCTTGCTTGTTTATTCCAATCCTACCAAAGAGCTCAAAATTGCAGTTATGTATGTGGGGGATGAAGTAGCCAAAGGGAAGGGATTGCAGGGGGAAAGTAACAGGTCGAAGAAACTTGCACCATGCCACTTTCAACCTGTTCTATAGAAATCTGATTTCCCCTCCGGTACAGCTTTGCGTGTGTTCAACACACCATATATGCAGGTTTGGAATCCTGAATTTGTCAGCCAAATTGTCAGCCAGAATGTGTCATTCTGTCTGATATCTGAGGACATTCAAAAACATCCCCCAAAACTGCCCAATGTTTGATACATAGAAGACGAACCTATTAACAGCATCCAGTTAGGGTCCTTGAAATCTAGATCCTCCCCATATGCTGTTCAGCAATGGTACAAATGTTTCATGTAAATGAGGCATGAAACAAATCAAAACAAAATAAGGAGAAAAAAACCCATCCTTTAATTTAATTTTATAGCCTAGAAATGACTTATTACTGTAAATTAGGTTTCTGGAAACATGTTCATCTTAACTGTCTTGCTAAAACATTTAAAAGGAAACATTTATATAAAAAAGTTGAAGATGAATAATTCATCTTGTTCTCTGCAGATCACATTAATTAATTTTAAAGGAAAGCAAAACATTCAGAGTGCTATGTCTTTGGGCTGATTTCCCGATGAGGCAAGGCAGAGGATATTATCGCCCAGACAAGAAAAGTAGATTAAGGAAAGGACGTGTTGGCAGATGCCAAACATTTAAGATCAGAAAGCAAAAAGGGGGAATAGGGGCATTTTCTGTCTGCGCCGCACTTTTCTTAGGCTTTCACATGTCCTTGTGCCTTTCAACACAATCCAGTGCTTGTCTACATAACACAGAAGTAAGCAGCACTGAATTCAATGGGGTTTACTCCTTAGGTAAGTTTGTATAGGATTGCAGCCTCTGTGTACTTGACTTCTGTGGTCCTCAAATGTAGGCCACTGGTCTTCCTCCTGCCCCCACCATTTGTGCACATACATTGCAGATGGGAAGTTGATGTTTCTGATATCACTGCCTGGTAGTTCATCTCTAATTTGCCTTTATTTTTGCCTTTGCAGAATAGCTTGTTGAAATCTTGCTAGTAAAGCGTGCCAGTCTTCAGGATATTGCTCTTCCTTTACAATCTAGATCAGTGGTCTTCAACCTTTTCATGCCATAACTTAATACATAAATACAGGATGACACTTGGGATCCACCAACCCTATCCTCCCATTCCTGCCCCTGTCGCCGCCCACCCCCTGGCCCATAATGCCTTCCCAGCACTGATCACAGAAGCCAACTATTCTTGTTAGAAAAAGTTGGAAAAAGTTACCCTGAAACCTAACAAAAGCTAGTAAAAGTAAACGAAAGCTAAGGTAAAGGTTTCCCCACAACCAAATGGTCTAGTCATGACCGACTGTAGGGGGCGGTGCTCACCTCCGTTTCTAAGCCTGTAGAGCCAGCATTTGTCCAAGGACAAGCTTCTGTGGTCATGTGGCCAGCATGACTATACGCTGTAATGCACAGAACGCCGTTACCTTCCCGCCGAAGTAGTCCCTATTTATCTACTTGCACTAAAGCAAGCACTTGCTTTCGAACTTGCTTTCGAACTGCTAGGTTGGCAGGAGCTGGGACAAGCAACGGGAGCTCATTCCATTGCGTGGTCTTGAACTCCCAACCTTCCAGTTAGAAAGCTCAGCAGCAGTGGTTTAACTCGCAGCGCCACCATATCCCTAATGGAAGCTATTTTAGCACAATTGCTAAGAACTTAAGCAGGACAGGGGCAACATATTCTGGAACTTGAAGGGGAACACCAAATGCTTCGCCTTTCACCTGCTGATGCTCTAGTTCAATGGTATTCAACTGGTTTCATTCCTATAAGTTGCCACAATCCCACAACTGAGGCTTCATGACCCCATTGGGGTCCTGATCCCAAAGCTGAAGAACACTGAATACTAATCTAGATTTTTTTTTAAAACAGTCTTATAATATCCACCTGGAATCCCAGTCCAGATGGAATTACATTGTGAAAGGAGAGGGTATTTAATGTCATGCCATTTTTCTATAGAAACTTGCCTCCCACCAAATCTATTTTCTTTATTATTTCTTTATTTAAAAGATTTCTATACCATCTTTCCTATGCTCAAGGCAGTGCACAACCTATGATAAAAAAGACAACTGAATAAGACCATTAAACCCATTAAAAACTGCTAAAAATTGTACAATAGCCAATTAAAACATAAAAACAGCAACAATGTAACATTATGGGCCCCCGAAGGTGCCATTTGGCAAGTGGCATCTCTGAGGGCCCAGAGCAGTGAGGTTGGGTGTGGGGAAATTGTTGGCAGGAAAACAGCATGAAAACAGTGGGTTGGTTGTTTCCTATTCATCCCAGCATACTATCTTTTCCAGGGGTTGAAGTTGCCCCCCCCCCAATTCTGTTCCCTCAATCATGAGAACTTTGGAACGAGTGCTTTTTCATTTCTCGGGAACTGTTTCATTGAAAGGGGACATGTTAATAGTCTAAATTTTAAAAATATAATAGTACAATTCACTCAGCCATCGCAGTTCCACATTATACAGCAAAAGGGCTGGACATTCAGCAATGGTCATCATGTGATCACCAAACTTCCAGGTTGCTGAGCTGCTGTGTGGAGCTCAGCTTATTTGCCATGTGCAGTACAGGAACAGCAAAGCCACCCGCCCAGGCGTGCAGAGTCCGTGTACCACTCTGCAGCACAGGGACACTGCAAGCCTGGGCAGGCGGTTCTGCCATTGGCGCACTGCAAATGGAGCAGAAGGCTTTGCCTTCCATGCTGTGTTCCACGAGGGCTGGATGACTGTGAGTGACAGGCCGGATCCAGCCTATGGGGCATAGCTTGCCGACCCCCTGCTCTAGTGCCTGCACCACGTTGGCTCTAGGTTGGCCTTCTCCTTCTGAGAGTTGCCATGTTGAATAACAATTGCTGGACTCAGTTCTGAGAAGGCAAGAATGAAATGACAGTGATGGGCTGACAATAGTCTTTTCTTGTTGTTCTTGCATTGACTTCTTCCATGAGGCATCAGCGGGTGTCTCATATTTAATTAGAAATCACATCTCAGCCCTCCAGCAATTGCTACTGAGCCCTCTTTTTTTCCCATTTAAAACACCCAGATCTGATTATTGAAGTCATTCAACGGGGATTGAAACCCTATCACAGAAGCATTGAAAGCTCCTTGCAGAAAAGGAATTTTCAATGTGCTTCTGCCAGCTGAGCAGTGGCGAGATGAAACGCATGAACAAAAGCAGCCGAGTGACTCCCTTGGTTATCCCTGACCTCTGGAAGTCAATCTCCTGCAAGCAACATAGCTTGTCTGAATTGCCAACAAAAGCCTATGAATGAAGGGAAAGTAGTTAGTGTCTGATAACTCATTTACAATTTTTCCACACATTTTAACTTTTCAGTGAAGGGAGTGTGTGTGGGGAGGGGGAGGGGGGAGAAACTAGAGGCTCTTTGGATAGGGCCCAGGCAGCTTTCACACCAAGAACATGCTTTCCTTGGTCTTTGTTGCTCTGTCGCATCATTCCCCAGATGGCCGGAAAGTCATATTGCAGCTTCCAGGCATGCAGGGATCAGGAGCCAATAGGCTGACTCTGTAAAAGCCCTAAAACCTTGTGAGTGGGGTTGCACTCCACCTGAAGAAGCAGATCTGCAGCTATGGAGGCTACTCCAGGAACCAACCTTCTTCTGTACATTCAGGTAGCAGTCATTCAGGACATTCAGGTCGTTGTCAGGTTGTTTTCCAGCTTCAGCTTATATGCCAGTTGTGCCCTTTCATGAAGTAACCTTCAGTCATGAGCAGTGATGTCATGCAGGGGGTACGCGGGGGTACACGAGTACCGGTTTCTAGGATTACAGCTGGCCCCGCCCATTTGCCCACCCACTCGTCGACTCCGCCCTCTGCAACGTTTGAATTTCCTGCATGTTTGAGTTGCCTGCATGTTCTCAGAGCCAGGCAGGCAGGCAGGCAGCGAGCGGAGCCTTTCCTTTCCTTGCCACTGAACAATGAGTTGCTCTGGGGTTTTAACATGATGCCAGGCCTCCTTAACATGTTCTGGGGGTGCTGTGGAATATTGTTGCAACTGTTGGGTCAGTTTAAAATCATCTGAGGCCTCAAAAAGGGCTTTTTTCATGTCACTTCCTGCCACGACATCACTTCTGGCTTATGACGTCACTTCTGGTAGGCGGGTCCCGACACATGCCAATCAAAAGTGAGTACCTGTTCTTAAATCATTTAGATGACACCACTGGTCATGAGGTAGTCACTGCCGGGTTGGAGGACTGTAATCCACTCTATGTGGAGCTGCCCTTAAAGACTAGTCAAAAATGTCACTTGCTTCCGACACAGTTGCCAGTTTGTCTGGAGTGTAGATGATATAACCCTGTTCCTTTACAAGTTACACTGATTACCAATTTATTTTTGGGCTCAACTCAAGGTTCTTTAACCTTAAAAGCCCTAAATTTCCTGAAGAAGTACCTAATTACCTAAAGAAATACAGTAAAAATGCCTCTCCCCATATTAATCTGCCTATATTTCCTCCTTTGAGTCCTTGCCCAGGTCCCGCCACCATCTGTGGTACAGTGGTACAGAGTACTGAAGGCAGGGTCTTCTCCATGTTTGCACCCCAGATTCAGAACAGCTGCTTCATGATTGTGTTTCAGAGCAGCGGTCTCCATACTTCAGCCTGCAGGCTGGATCTGGTGACCACTGGGTGACCTCCACTGGGTTACTGTTACACAGCGCTTACTGTTCTGCCAGGGAGCATTGGGTCAACCACGACTACACCCCCAAGTGTCACCGCAGCCAGCTGCTTCCAACCTCTGTCACCCCAGCAGGCCGTGCACATGGCATTCTGGGTAGGCACGGCTGGCCATGGTGATATTTGGGAACTGTAGTCATGGCTATCCTAATACTCCCTGGTGAAACCAGGCACGCCAGGGAGGCTTTTAGGTGCTGCAGCGGTCTCCAGTTTGGATACTGCTGTTTTAGAGCATTTTTTGATATTTATTGCTATTGTTTTGTGTCTGACATTGGTCTTCCTGGGACCCCTTTACACTCCAGGTGTAACCCCCGGGTTTACCATCTCCAGACCCCTTACCATGAGAGATGCCAGCTAGAAGCCCAGGAAAACTCTTGCCGCTCTATAGCATCTAGTGCAACTCTAATATAGCAAGCCCAGGGCCTGAGCAGGGAGGGGTGGAGCCACACATGCCCCAGCCATTGACAGTGGCAGAGAGAAACCACTGACAATCCGCTAGAGGTTCCTTTGATTTGGGTAAACGTTCAGTAGCAAGTCTCAAAACAAGTCGCCATGCTTCCTTTCTATCAGGGCAGGGGGCACCAGGATTACAGTCAACCTCAAACAGAACCCTCTCCTGTGCTTATGTCTTCATAGCATTTCTATCTCGCCTTTCTCCAGGCAGCCTCACTGTGGCTTATAGCACAAAATACAAGAAGATAAAATAAGCAACAACAAGAAGAAACAGTAAATAAAACCAAGTTTGTCTAATTGGCACCCATATGAGCAGTGGTAGCCAAGCGGCTACTGCTGCATCCTACCAGCACCTGGCAGGTGCTAGAGGCTCCCCAAAGGAAAGGGATGATTGTTCCCTTCCTCCAGTTAAGGGTGCAGGGCGCATGATGGGATGCACTGGCTATTTTGTGTGGCCCGGCATGGAGGTCCGGATCTGGTGGCGAAGGGCCTGACCACCCCACTCCGCCCTTCCTCCGCCCAGGAACGCCCTCCTGCCCCACAACACATACCACTGGCCGCCTTGTGTTGCCACCTCCATACCGCTCATGTTATACCTGATAGGATCGGGCCCTGCGTAGCATAAAAACCCATGGCTTTGTTGGTTTGTTTGTTTCATTTCTGTAGTGCTTTTCTAAAAACCCAAAGTGATAGACAACAAACATAAACACAGAAATAAAACATCCAGAGAAAATATTTAAAGCCATAAAAAAACATTTTTTTTAAAAAAAGAATAAGAATAAAAGAGCAGATTAGCATATAAAATAATGTAAAGCAGCATAAACGTTAAAATAGGGGTCTTGCTCTCCAGCCATTTCAATTATGCACATATAATTTTGCACCCTTTTCAGGTGCACCTGACCCTAACTCAAAAGCAGTCATGTTCTACACATCTCTAAAAGTAGGAACAAGAGTGGAAGCAAGGTCTGGTACCAATTATTTCAGAGATAACAGAGTCAAAAGCTTATCTTGCACTTATGGGAGTCTTTTCAATAGTCTTGGAAAGGTTGGCCCATTGTCTGAACATTATCAGGAGCCATCTTCAGTCCCCATTGTTAGCATTCTCTTGAACATGAATAGGTATCAGGCCCCCTGAATGTCAGGGAACTGTTCACAAGAATTCTCTTTGGGGAATGTTACACCTTTTTTTTAAAGAGCTTGTTCAGAAGCCGGAAGCAGATGTTTTAATAGGAGTTAAAACTGTTTGCTTCTGTTCTTATCCTGTACACATATCTTAGGACCAAAAAGCCCACCTTTGGTTCATGAGAAGAGTTAAGGTGCTTATTAGAGAGGGGCAAAAATTAGATGATTTTCCCCTCCCAAATGAGCAAGAGCACTGATAAATTGCTAGTTCGAACCAAGGGAGTTCAAAAAAATTCCCCAGTCCTTTCCTGGCAACCATTCCTCCTCACTTTATCTGCCTCTGTTGCCAGCTGGGGGCAATTGAAAAAACATCAATAACATCAGTGTTTTCCATGCAGGGAAGAGGTACAGTTTTCCCCCTTCCCATTTGTCATGGTAAAGTCCAGAAACAGAGTGGCAATGATGCTGCCAGGTGGAGATTAAAGGAAGTTTTTTCCTCCTTTCTCCCTCTTCCATTATTGCTCTGCCAGAGTAAAAGTGCAGTGGATCGGAGTTTGGAGTCAGCCCTTGGGAAAACCCCAATTCCCAAAGACCACCATGTCTTTGCTCAGGTGAGAGTGACAAAGGAGGAGGGAGGGGAAGAAAAGAACGAAGACTTTTTTTTTTTGCACTCCACAACACTGTTGTTGCTCTTCTCCTAGCATGAGATTTTCAAAATTTTTCGTCTCACAGCACACTGACCTTTATGATCTTCTCTATGGTCTTCACTATCATCTTTGCCTCCTGTGATGTCACTTCTGGCTTCCAGGTGACTGTTTCTAAGGTGATTGTCTGTACCTCTGCTGCTGGAGAAAGAGAGACAATTTGTTATTTCAGACAGTTGCCCTAGAAACAGAGCCACAAAACCCGGAAGAGATTTTCAGTGCTGTCTTTTACATGTCTTTCCTTCCCCCATTAATGGCTGTTCCTGGTGGGGCAGCCATCTGAGTGAAGAATGTCTTACATTCGCATTAGAGAAAGGTGTCTTAAGAAAATCAAAATAACAAGCACAATTTCAACACAGCTCTGAGAAAATTCTGTCCTCCCAAAAATAGCAGATAAGACTACTCAATTTTTGAGGATGCAAAGAAGATTTCAGAGACTGGGGAGGAAGGAAGTTGAAGACATGGATACTAGTTGAGAAATTGGGGTTGTGGATTTTGAATCAGCCCTGTTTCAATGATGTTGCTGGAGAGGAGGCCCTTTAGCATTTCCTCCCGTGCTAGCAACTGGGAATGGGATACTGCTGCTGCAGTAGCTCGTAAGGTTCTTTAGAACAGCTGTGGAGAAAGAAACCCAAGTAAAAGCTCAAGGGGCAGAGAGGAAGAATTGTGCCTCCCTTCTTCTTGCACAAGCATCAGTTCAAAAAGGTTGATGCCTAGAGGGCATTTTGCCTGCAGTGAGCTGAGCGCATCGGTCATGCTAACTTTTGTGCTTGGCAGAACTGTATTTAAAAGCCTCCGGTGGTTGAGCGGGAACTCACGGCTGACAAATTGATTTTCAGTTTTAAGAAAGGGATGGAGAAAGATTTGAGGCATTTGTTCATCTTCAAGTGCAACAAAACTGTTGGCCCAATCCTGCCAAACTCTCTGGGAGGCAATGTGGTGGCAGCGGCACACCCAGAATGTCACCTGATGCCATCTTGGGTCTGTTGTCTCTGCACTACAAAAAGCCTCTTCAAAACTTTTACCATGCTCCTTACAAGCTGCCAAGAAGCCCGAATGTGTCTGGTTTCATTGACAGAGGCAGTTGTAAGCATGGTAAGGACCAGTATGATCTGCTTCCTGCTCCAGTGAGCAGGCAGCAGATCAGTGTGGCTTGCGTTGGAGGCAGGTTGGAGGGAAGCAGGGGTGCAAAGGGGAAACGTACCCCAAATCCACACTCCCTTGGACCCCTTGCAATTGGCTGCAGATGCAACCCATCTCAGGTGGCCTCATAGATGGACAGAACACTCCAGACAGCAGAACACCTTGTCTTCTAGAAACCCCTGTGGCTTCCCTTGCACATTTCCAGATGTTTCTCCTTTGGAAGAATCCTAAAACGTACTTTCACTGTTTTGAAATGGTGGTGTTTTAATTGTAATTACCTCTCCGACGGAATGCTGGTCAATGAGGTGTGGTCCTGTGGAACTGTGTACAGGGCCCAGAAACCATTTGTCTGCCTCCCAGCAACCCAGAGTCCTTGCCAGTTCTGTTGCTATGGGAGGCAGCAGGGACTTGGCCACAAAGCAAGGGCCCTGGCTGACACAGATTGGACAAGCCCATCCTCCAGTCTTCATGACTATCACCTGTGGCAAAGACCCACTCTCCCTGGCCATGGGAGCATCCTTGTTTCCCACCTGCTTGTCACCCCCACCACAGCCCTACTCCTCCATCGTCTGTTGAATTCCAGCCAATTAAGCAACAACTAACTGAGCACTTCCCCATATAGCCTTGCAGCAGTAGCCCCCTGACCCTCGACACCTTCACACCACCCTGTCCGCACCATCTAAGTTTTCTCTTGCTTGCCTTTCTTTGTGTTTGAATAAAGAGTCTTGCCCCCTCAGCCTTGGACTAGACTTGTTCCTTCCTCTGATCCAAAAGAACCTCCAGCCCACAGCCATCACCATGGGCCAGAACAAACTGTAACCAAGAACTCTCCACATCTCCACCAAATATAACTGTTAGGCTTTGCTGGGGAAAGCCACAACAGTCAAATGGGTAGATCCCTGCAATTTGGCCTGTTAAATACCAACCTTTGAGTCAACCCTGCGTGACAAACTGCACCTGCCCAAATTCTCTCTTCCAGAAGACAGGGTTCCAAGCAGGCCCCCTTCCTGCTCTGATCATCCTAGTCACAGCACCAGCAGAACTTTGCTTCTCTAGGCTGCTGTGTGAAACTTGGGTCTTGGAAAGAGACCCCTGACAGCACTATGACAAATCATGCATTACAGATCTTGCTGTACAAAATTAAGTGTGAGCCTTCAGCCACCATGGAAGGTCAGGGAAGAATATTGACTGCCCTATCATCTGCGAGAGAGGCATTCTAAATCATATTTAGCAAAGCAGAGTCCTAAGATGGTTTCACTCGTTACAGAAACAAGCTACACAGCCAGGTCCATAAATCAGAGCAATCGCAAGATGGAAACATAATTAGCCTAATTATCCCAGGCAGTCCATTATGGATGGAGAGAAAATGTGAGTCTGACTATCGAATCCTTTGCCTAGGAGCATATAAATATGCTTTCTCAATAGTTTCTATGTATGCCATACGTTATCCATTTTCCCTATTTTATTACTTATTTTCCCCCTCAGATATGTTTTGACAAGAAAAAATAACAATAGATTTACATTGGAAGTTATGCCGCACAGATGGAATAAGCATTAAAGTAGGACTTGGACAGAATTCTACAGGGAAAGCATAATGTTTTCACAATTTCCTGTATAGAACTCTGTGTTTATTTACTTTTAGTGTGCATTTGTTCCACTTTTGTGAGATCTGATACAAACTGTACATATCAGGACTGAGCTGAAATCCATCTCCCCATTTTACTCCCCATTTGCTAAGGGCAAATTTTGTGTTTGTTCTAAAGAACATAGCCTTGCTGGATCAGGCCAAGGCCCATCCAGACCAGCTTCCTGTACCTCATAGTGGCCCACCAGATGACTCAGGGAGCACATAAGACAACAAGATACCTGCACTTGTTGCTATTCCCTCCCATCGGACATGTCAAAAATAGCCTTCTTCTAAAACCAGGCGGCTACATATACCCATCATGGCTGGTAACGAATGATGGACATTTCTTCCATAAATCTATCCGATCTCCTTTTAAAAGCATCTAGGCCATGTGGGGAACCCAGCCTAGCAGACAGCTAGCTGAGTTGGGAGGGCATCAGGGACCCCCAGCCAGTCAGGGCGGGGGGTGAAGAAGAGACGGAGGCCTGGTTTCGTGAGGAGGTCAAAGAGAGCGAGCCCTCTGCGCTTGCTTTATTTATAGCACATACAGTCAATTTAAAACATCACAGTGATCAGGGATTGGTTCATTTTCCCGCCATAGATTGCCCCCTTGTGTGTGTCTCCCATTGGTCAGCAGGGGGCGGGGGGTTGTGCTTCCAGGTGACATGCGCCTCTTTGATTGGTTAGGCATTTCCCACAAGGCCAGACACCATTACCACATCCTATGGCAAGGAGTTCCACAGGCTGGGTAAAAAAATAGCTATTTTTGTCTATTCTAACTCTCCCAACACTCAATTATAATTGCTGTCCCCTGGTTCTGTTGTGGTGAGAGAGGGAAAAGAACCTCCTTCTATCCATCCCATGCATAATTTTTATATCCCAATCACGTACCAAGTGCCTGTTTCTAGTCTAAAGAGTTCCAGTTTATTTTCTTTTACCTCTCACTCCCCAAAGTGTGGGTCAAACATTACCCCCCAAATGTAATGTTGCTCCTGTATGAAAAGCTGGGTTCCAAGGATGAAACAAAATACTTTCTATGCAACCTGGCATCCATTGCTAGTTCATGTGAAAAGGGATCAGTTGGCATCCAGATGGGCCCTCTTCTCTTCTCAGTATGTGTTGGAAGGATACTTTCCATCTGTGACTTTGACCCTGGTGACTCTTTGGGGTCTAGGACCACTAAGACAACTCTGTATCGTACTGATTCTATACGGGCCCTTAGGCCTGTTTGCATTTGCTTTATCTCATTTAAGCTGGAGTACCGACAGCAAGTTGCATCTTGTGTTACACAACTTTGATTGTAAAAGGGAAAAAGCAAGGTGGAAACATTTTAAAACAAAGAAGCAAACAACCAAACTGTTCATTCATGTCCTGCCCAAGACCATCTGGCACCAGAGGTGATGCTACCTTCCCTTAGGTAGGTGCCTGCTCTTCCCACTCCTGGGTGTGGGAGAATGGAGGAGTGGAGGATTGATGGAGGAGTGGTGAGGTGGGATTTGTAGTTCTTTTCCAGCCCAGGTAGTGGGAGCAGCAGAGGCTGGTGCATCACCATGTTGGGGGCAGACTGACGTGTCAATTCAGGGCCAAGGAAGTGGGCTGGTTCTGGATGGAATGCGGAGGCAGGTTGGTATTGTGGCTTAGATGGCATCCTTGACCCAGAGCTCAGTTTGTTAGGCTTCTGGTGACAACAGAGAGCTGAGAGTATCATGGTTGGCGATAAGCATCAGAACCTAGCTGCTGGGAGCCCAGGTTCAAGACCGCCATCTCCTTCTCCCTCCCACCACTCGGATGCTTTACACAGATTTGCAGATATCTCTCACTAGAGAAGTCAGTGTTGAACGGATGCCTTGAAATGCAGAAAGTTTGAAACGTACAGTGCTGCATTGTGTAATACAAATAGATCACTCATTTAGGAGACAGACACAAATGAGTACTGAAACACTAGACACACAGTGCTCCTCTGCTCATAAATTGTAGCTAAGTAACTAGGATATATGCCTGCCCTGACAGGTAATTAGATGGTAAATATGCTCAATAAAGACAGTATGTGAAATGCTGGTAAATATAAGACCTGCTATTTGCATTTGGAGTTGACATTTTTAGTGACTAATAGTTGGCAGTGGTGATTATTACTCTTATTTCAGATTCAGATACAGGGAAGCCTGACTCTCCTCCAGCTCTACAAATTACACCTGCATTGCACAGATCATTCACATTGCCTTGGTCAGGACCTGCATACAAAATGAAAAGTAACATCTCAAGTCATTCTTTTTCGGCAGGTTCAGCTGAGGGCAAACTTTTGCCTGGGGAAACTTTTCTAACTAGCACTGAAGAATGACATCAGGCCTGTTGCGAAATGGATGACCCACCAAGGCAAACACTGTCTGCCCCCCCCCGAACTGCGCAGAATGGCCTCTCAGGTGCTTGTCAGCCTTTCCCATTTCTGCAGTCATGAGCAGCCCAAGAAAAAACATGCCTTGTTAATTTTCATGTTTATGTTTTTAGCACACATACAGTACATACTGCCTTGCTGCTGAAGCACTCGTGACAGATTAGTTTTTAAAAACGGTCCTTTTACATAATCTCAGAGAACTGATACAAAAGAAAAAGAGAGAGATGGAAAATCACCACTTTCAGGTAGCAGAACATTCCTATGGTTATGTGACAAATTGAACAAGAATTAACAGCCCAGTCTTAACCTGTGCTGGAACAGGGAGGCCAACTGGCCTGCCCCATATCCAGTGCAGGGAAGAGGCTGGCTGCTGTGCAACTCAGGGTACGGGGAATTAATTCTCCCTATCTCGTGTTGTGTGGCAGCCAATCCAATAGGGCTCCTCAGATCTGCTCCAGTGAAATTGCTGACGCAAATCGGAGGGGCACAGGGAAGGCCGACCAGGACAGGGAGTGGGGGTTGGATCCAGCCTATGTCAGCCAGGCTGGTCCCAACCCCCTCCCTGAGTTGGTTCACCCATGGATCTGCCCTCCCCCTGCCTTCCCCCAACTCAGTCCATCCTCATTCTGTTCCCCCCCACCCTCCTCTGGCACTAGCAGGAAGGCTAGGAAGCAGCCTTCCTGCTGGTGCTGCTAAGTGGTACGCTGTCGCAACCTTCATTATGGCACATTCCAACAGTGCACCTTGGTGTGTCATGCACTCTGTTGGCGCAATAGGACTGTGTGAAAAAACACGTCATCTCAACAATCACTTATTAAAACTGTACACCTGAGTTTCAAGACAGCATTTGATTCATGCGTAATGCCACAGAAGCATAGGAAACTACCTTTTGGATTAAATACCTGTTTCAGTTTACTAGCAAAAATCAGGATTTTTTTTTTTGTTGGTTTTCACCAATGAGCCATGTTAGAGTTATTAAGCCAGGTTCCAGATGCTTGAGCTTTTATTTTGGTTTTGCATTCATAAGAAGGAGAAATGAGCTGTATAGTGTAATAAAGTCACATCCATTGACCAGAGGAAAGCCAGGAGCAGGCAAGGGAGGGAGGGGCCCAAATATCTTTGGCAATTGTGTAAAAGAGGGAATTTGGGCAGTGCAAGTAGTGTTACTGAGCAGGAAGAATCCCGAAACCTCAGATCTAAAAGGCAGAATCTAGTGAAGTCACCTGGATGCCAATTACTCTATTTGGCTTCCCTTCAACTTCTTGAAGGGAGAACATCTCGCTGGATGTTCTCCTGGAGAAGATGGAATGGCATAGCAGCAACACGCACTCAGTTTTGAGAGGGAGAGGCCACAGATATGGTGGGTGACTAGGGATTGAGACACTTGCCAGGCAGCCAAATAAAAGCCCACCCAATCCTCAATTTCAGGCCAAAACCCTGAGATCAGCCACCCAGTGGAGGGATGAATAAAATGGAGGGGTGAATAAAATTAATTAAAAAACAAAGCCCTGCACTTCCTGCAGTGGTGTCATCCTCAGGACGTACCGCCTGATTGGCTGCCCGTCCGTGACGTGTCGCTGCCTGCCCGCCGGCCATGTGGGCACCCCTGGCTTCGAAGGGGGTGCCCGCTTGCCTGGGGGGGGTGCCGGGTGCCGGGCAAGCAGCGGAGGGGCGCGCCAACTGGAGGGAGCCCGCGCAGCGGGCGGGCAGGCAGCGATGCATCACGGACAGCCTGTCAATCAAGCGGTAAGTCCCGCCTAGCGTTCCTGAACTTAATTTGAGGATGACGCCACTGACCTCCTGAGTCTGTCTTCTATATCCTGTCCTCACCCTACTAATGCTGTACCTGCATTTTTTAACTAATCTTATTTGAGGACTAGAAACTTTCTTTCTTAAGATTAAGGCTAAGGTGTTAAAGTGCATCCAACAGCAGTTTTCATGCTTATATGATGGAAGTGCATAATATAAGAGCACTGCCCTGATAGAGCAATAGTAACTAGTAACTGTAGTAACTCTCTAGTATTAGTAATTGTAAATTGTATTAATAAATGGTAACTAATAATAGTTGTGGTCTTAACATTTACAAGGATAGTAAAACAACATCTTTTAGGTGGAAAATATGCCCTCCAGGCTCTTGGTAAAACTCCTCAGTTTGCCTTATTGATTTTTTGGCTAGCGCATCATGTAAAATCAATCTCTACTTGCTTCTATAAGGACTGCCATGTTTCTTTTTACATATTGTCTCTGCCTTAGCAAGGGGCATGTGAGTTCCTATTAGTGCCAGGCACAGATTCAAATAGCTGTTGGGTTTTATGCTTTCAAAGGGATAGTAGCCATTATATTACTTCTTTGATCCAAAATGTCTTCTTTCTGTTTGTAGATACTGTACAAGCTTTTTTTTTTTTTTTTTAAAGATCTGTGGTTCCCGAACACTCTGGGAGTTCTGGAAATGCTCTAAGTCTTTGAGGGGGCAGAGGGAATGGCAGTGAAGAGATTGCTATGTTTGTACCACTGCCAGGGACAGAAGAGTTTTTTTTAACTTACCACAGCCAGTGCCAGACTCTGGGGTGTGTGGGGAGCACCGCGGACCCCTCTTCAGGTATCTCCGCACCTTGGAAAAGCTACAAATAGCAATTGCTACCCACTTCCAGTTTCACAATTGCAAACCAGAAGTGGGACACGATCACTATTTTTAGCTTTTCCAAGACATGGGGAGCCCTGCAGAGGTATCCACAGTTTTCTCCGCCCCCGCCCAGGTGTCCAATGCTAGCAATAATAAATTAATAAGTGGTGGCATGATCATGGTGATCTCGTTGCTGCCATTCTCTCCACCCCACAAAGACTCAGAGCAGTTCTAGAACTCCTGGGAGAAGAGAAGACTGAGAGGGGATATGATATTACTCTTCAAATATCTGAAGAGCTGCCATAAGGAAGAAGGGACAAATCTGTTCTCATTTGCCTTTGACAGTAGAACTAGGTCCAATGGGTACAAACTGCAAGAGAGGAGTTTCCGGCTGGACGTCAAGAAGAATTTCTTGACGATAAGGGCGGTTCGACAGTGGAATAGTCTGCCAAGGGAGGTGGTGGATTCTCCCTCACTAGAGACCTTCAAGCAGAGGCTTGACAGGCACTTGCTGGAGATGCTCTAATAGGATTTCCTGCTACAGGTAGGGGGTTGGACTAGATGACCTTGTAGGTCCCTTCCAACTCTATGATTCTATGAGTGGCAGCTTGCAAGGAGACTGAGGGGCCAATGAATTCAGGGTGTCTTTCACTCCGTCTGCCATGGCTTCATTCCTTCAGCCTGCCACCAATGCAAGCAACAATAATCTGTTTTCCATTTGTTCAAGCA
Source organism: Lerista edwardsae (assembly GCA_029204185.1). Classification (NCBI taxonomy): domain Eukaryota; kingdom Metazoa; phylum Chordata; class Lepidosauria; order Squamata; family Scincidae; genus Lerista; species Lerista edwardsae. Next base: position 30,648,169 of record JAJKFI010000008.1, read on the forward strand.
GGAAATTAATCCCCTCTTTATCATGCTCCTTGCACACTGCTTTGAGACTGGAAGTCTCCAGGCAGTCACCTCGACAGCCGAGGATGCTCTCCTTTTTCCACCTGTGCATCTCTTCTTCTCACTTCCTGGATTGGAAAAGGTAGGGGAAGAGTTAGGAGAGTAGAGTGGAGGGCTAGAGTGTCAGGGCTAGAGTTATCAGGTAGGCTAAGTCATGGACATATGGTTAATGTTCATCCAATAAATCAATAAACAAAAATCAGTGGCCAACACTCATAACACTGAATAAGATTTCTAGTATTAGCTCTGCTTCATGGAAATGATTCTTACTTAGAGGTTCCCTGTTTTGTTAGCACTACATTGGCTCTTAAAAAGCCATATTTTGGGGGTCACGGCAACCTTTCAGACTGTGCAAAAGAAAGCTTGGATCCAATCCAATAAAGTACTGCCTTATCAAAACTGAGTTCTTCATAGAATTCTACGCAGCCTCTTCTTGCTGTCTTGCCCTGCAGTTCCAAAGGTGAGCCCTGCTTAGGCTGCTACCTCACAGGGCTGTTGTGAAGACACACGCAGCAGGGGGAAATGGGGCAGACGGGGGCACGGGATGGGTGGCGATGGCAACAGTTCAGGTCCCAGGAGTGGCAGGATTGGAAGTGGGTCCCATATCATTCAATTTAATGCAGAATGCAATGAAACGAACTACATTGAATTATCTGTACTCTATCAAACATTCGGCAAATAACCATAAACAGGAAACACAAGTTTCCTGTTTATGTAACAAAAAGTGGTTTTCCTTAACTTAAAACTGACCAATGAGACTTTAAAAGGCATTAAAAATGCGACTTCTGGTTTCCTTTGAAAATCGGAAATTGCTTTTTTTTTTTTTGGCCAAAATGCGGCCTCAGTGGGCCTCAGTGGTTGCCCCTGGAGGCTTCAGGTTGTGCCTAATTTGGCTCAACGCGTGTCCCCTGGATTTGTAATCTGCGGATAATGAGGCTCAACCTGTACTTGTGTTGAAAAATTTGAATACTAAATACAGCAACCTGGCCACTCATAAATACCTCCAACCACAGCTCTCTCCCACAGCAGGTCAAAGTACAACGTTCTAACAAGCACATAATGATCCTCTCAGCAAAGTCACCAGTTGGGCTGGCTGGTAGGTTGAAGTCGCTTTTACTAAGCATTCAGTAATATGCTCAGGGGAAGCTGTATCTGAAGTCCTGACAGAAATATCAGTAATTACTTTAATGCTCCTTGCCTGCTGATGGATGAAGGCACCCTCAGTGACACACAAAACACCACAGGAACATTGAAGTGTTTAGCGCTTCTGAAAACGGAACTTGTATTCCAATGGGATGCCTTGTGGTATTTCTCTTTTCTGTTTTTTAAACTTGTTAGGGACATGAGGCTTAAGTTTTGCGAACAGAAAGGCCCAAGGAGAAAAAAACACACAACAGGACTTAGGGGAGAAATTCTGGGGTTGAGGTAGAAAATGGGCAGGGCCTTCTTCACTCAGAGACTTTCCTTCTTTGAGCTAATCCTCCCTCCACACATAGATAACGTATCATAACACAAACCACTTATTTTGTAATGGTCTTTTTGTATCTCACTCTTCCTTCAAAGGGCTTAGAGTGGCATATGACACCCCTCCCCCATTTTAGCTGCACAACAATCCTGTGAGAAGTTTGGACTGAAAGACACCTATTGGCTTAAGATTACCCTATGAGCTTAAAGGCTAAGCAGGGCTTTGAACCCCGATCTTCTTAGTGCTATTCTTATGCGCTAACCATTGCACCAGACTGGCTGTCCATTCAGAGGTCTATATGCATGGACCCACTTTGTTTGCTATCTCTGCCTCCCTACCTATTGGACCTGCTGAAACTAGGAGCCAGTATAAAGGCTTCCCATTGAAGCCAAGATCTTGCCTGGGTGACCATTGTTTAATGGCTGACTCCACTCTGAGTACCACCCATGGCTCAGTTCTGACCAACATGTACTGTTGATCCAGCGTGATGATAGCAAAGAGTGGAAACACCCAAGCTCAAATCCCCATGAAGCTCACTGTGTGGCTCTGAGCCAGTCACAGTCACCCAGCTTAAACCCAGGTTCTTGTGAGGATTAAAGGAGGGGAGAAGGAGCCAACCTTGTATGTATTCCTGAGCTCCCAGGAGGAAGGCTTGGCTAAATTGTAATTAATAAAAATAATGTTATCTCTGTGCTGGAAAGAAGAGGTGCATGCCCTGAATTCCAGTTGCAGGACAGCAATGGTGGCATAGGAGTCTCCTCCTTGGGGGCTTCTCAGAGGCACCTGGTAGACCACGGTGAGAAACAGGAAGGCAAACTAGATAGGCTTTTGGCTGGATATCAACCGGCTGGATATCATCCCATGAGCACTAGCCTAGCCAGTGTCTGAACGAGACCTCTCACCCTACAGTTCTATGCAGAGTCTTCCTACAGAGGGAGTAACATGTGATATGTTCTTGCAACCCAGTGAAAAGCATCTTAGGACACAGTACTGGGTTGCAATCCATGTTTCCATCCATAGTACCGGGTTGCAATCCACAGTACCGGGTTGCAATCCAAACACTGCTTGGCAGTACAGCAGATGGTTCTTGGCCCTGCTGTTATAGTGACTGCCTGACCCGACCACCACTGGAAGCAGAGATGGCTGGGATGGTGGTGCTCCAATAGGCAAAGTGTGCCTGTGCAGCTGCTTGGCCCTTCCTAAGAGGTAGTTTGGGGAGGGAGCATGCAGAGTAGGACCACAGCTGTGGAGGAAGGTTGGTACTCCTGGGCTCAGCTGCCATCTCCATTAGCAATGGTGGCACTTGTAGGAGTGGGTTGTGTAAAAAACCCCTCAAGGTGCTCCTCATTTGCAGGCCACTGCCCTCACCTTCCTCTTCAACTCCATTCCCTCTCATGCTTTCTGGACTGGTTTTCTCTCTCTCATCAGGCAGCACAGTTGATTACAGGGGGTTAGATTCCATTTGCCGAAATGTGCCCAAGCAAGCAGTATTCTCCATTTTGACCTTCAACTTTCCCACCTCTTCTGCTGTGACACGCAGTTTAGTTTGTCAAGGTAGAAAACTGGTCTCTTGCCATGTGTGAAAAATAATGATGTGCAAAAATGAGCAAGAAAATCTGTGGGTGGAAACCAATCTTTTTTGCCTTCCTCCTTCACAGTGGTGAGGTAAAGTTAAACCAGGTGGAATTTGCTCAAGAAACTTTTTTGCTTTGCAGATCAAACTAGACACGACCGGACTTCCAAGCAAGGTAAAAACTATTGTGATGAAAAGATAACCTTTTGGTTACAGAGCAGCCCTGTTCATACGTTTTAGCTATCCTTTCTGAACTTTCATGGCCCACTTGAGTAATCTGCTGTCTGGACTCTTCCCTGCCACTGCTTCAGGTGGTAGCAACCCTTCCCCCCTCATGACTAAGGGCAGGCACAACAAGTGGCAATGAACTGAAGAAAGCAGAAGCACCTCCCACCCCATGCTTTCAATGGAGGTTTGAGTCCGTCCCACGAATAAGGATAATCAGAGCCAGTCCAAGACCTCTTGGTGCCTAAAGTGCCATGCCAAATGGTACCTCCTCTTACCTGGTGAAGGGCCAGGTGGTGCTTCTCCCACGCCCTGGACTGGAAAAGGAAGCAGGGGACAAAACAGAAGCACAAGGCAGAGCAGGGGAGAATGATGGGCTGGCAGTTCCCAAACGTGCCATGGTCATGGCACCTTTCTTTTATGGCAGTCTGCTCTCCTGAGTTCTGCTATCTTGGATCATGTCCGATCTTGCATGATTCAAGAAGGTGGTGCCCAGGAGAGCCAGGAAAAGGAGGCTGCCATGGCACACGGTTTGGGAACCACTGAGCTAGAACACTGAGAGCCCCGCACCACCCTGGCTCCCACATTCTACTGGTGGAAGAAGGAGGATGCCATCACTTCCGCCGGCAAGCACAGTGAGGCCACCAGCATAACTGCAAGAAGACGCCATCCGCTGGTGCAAGGTGAGTGGCAGTGGGGGTGGGTGGTGGGATGGAGAAGGGGAGGAATGGAGAAGTTTCTGGGTGGGGTGAGGAGGGAGGCAGAACGAGGGAGGGAGGCTGGGATTGGCTGCACCAGTGTTCAATGGGTCCTGTCCCCAGCCCTTTCTGTTGCAGTTATACTTCCAGCATTATTCTGGTTCTGTTCCAGCAAAATAGCTCGTGTAGGGCTGAGGAAACCCACAGGGAAAGTGAAAGCTTTTCCCAGGACAAAAAACCAAATGTTCCCCTACCCTTTGGGACCTCTGCAACTGCTCCTCATCCTAGGATGCAGTGCGGGCTCCTTTGGCAGATCTGTGTTGGTGGAGGAGGGTAGGAGTGAGCTGTGAAACACTTGAGCCTACCACTCGCCTCTCTTCCTTCCTTTTTCTTACACTCTATTCTTTTTTGTCCAGTCCAGGGACTGGGAGGAGGAGCAGCAGCGTGAGTGCATGGACAGAGGGAGGCACCCCAAACAATCTGCCACCTGTGGCAACTGCCTCAGTAGGCCTTGTGGATGGGCCAACCCTGATCATTATGTATTCTCCCAATGAAAACATGTCTGCATGAAGAAGAAGGCTTAAAGCACAACAGCCATGATGCAGCGCCATCTAAGTGAAATAGGTACATGGAGGGGAAAAAATCCAGAGTCATTTTCTGAAGTGAAGCATTAATAATGTTGGATTAACTGACATGCAACTGGAATTTGCAGAAATTTGTGGCTCATGATCAGGATACGGCACATCCCCAATGGTCCTAATCCTGCTAAAATAGGTTAACTTGGAAGCCAGTACTTCCATGGAAAGTACTTCCATTGGATGCATGACTGCAGAGGCGTCGCTTCCATGTGGTGTGGTGATGCACCTGCCATGGGTGCTACTGAGGGAGCTGGGTGCGCTGGGAAGGAAAACTGGTGCAAAGCTGGGCCCTCCCACTCGCCCTCATCTCCAAATCACTCCCAAATGGAGTGATTCCAGAAGCAGGGGGCGTGGCCAGGCTGCGTGGAGGGTGTGTGTGACGTCTTTCATCACCACCCTCCCTGGGCAAAGTCGGAGCCTGCTGTAGCTCTGCATTACTGTAACCCTATGCATAACTACCAATGTGGGTGTGTGGTCTACTGTGCTCAGTACAATTCGCACAGAGGCCCAGTGATGTCATTCAGGGGGAAGGGACCAGAACGGGCGTTCCGGATCCTAACGGGCTCCGTGGCTGCTTCCGGGTTTTTTTTTTTTCAACATTTGAATTTGAACTCAAAAATGAGTTCCTGTTCCTAAATCATTTGAATGACACCACTGCAGAGGCCTATATACATTTGCCGTCTCCTTACATATGATCCCTACATTCCACGTTGGCAGAGTAGTGACAGATGCATGCATGTAGGTTCCAGTTCAAATGGGATCTTGACAGCATGGAGGTCGTGGTCAATCCCACTCCTTCTCCAAGCATCCATTTCCACACTGGACGACACCCTGCATGCCGTTCCTCAGAAGAGAATTTGAGAATTTAATATTAAATGTCAGCAATCTCTTTTTTCAATGACTAAGATGTCTCCACGTTTGCTAATTACTCCAGGGGGGAAATTATTTTTGATGGTGAGAAAAGAGGGAAACAAGGAAAAAAAAAACTTGAGAAATTATTTTGAACTTGGGTGAAAGAACAGCTGAGTTTACAGTGTTTGACAGGCAGCAGATGCAGCAAACGAGTGAGAAAGGTTGTCTCTCTGAAACAAAAGCTGAAACACATAATGCAGGTGCTAATAATTCTGCCCAGAGAGAAATGCAATACAGCTAGGTTACTTGGTAACCGGGGGAACTAGGAAGCTATTTTAGAAAAAGCTTTGCAAAGCAGATGCAGAGATTTGGAGCGGTTACCTGGACTTACACGGATTTTTTCCCCAGCATATGCAATCCTGTGGGATCCCATGGGATTTCCAGACAAAACTGTGTTGGAAACCAGGGCGAAATCTAGATGTGGGTTCCAATACAAGCAATAGATGTTACACTGTTTCACCCCTTCCCACTGTCGCTATTTAAAATGCAGGCACCTCATTTCTCATTATATTACGTGGACAGAATGCTGGTGTTCTGAATTCTGAGTTTACCTGACAATAACCTTCAGAATTGCAAATCATTACTTACAATTATTAATGATAAAAAAGTCATGCTGATTTGGGTTTAGCAAGAACTATTGTGGGGAGGGGGGGTAGATAAATCTAAGGAATAATTGGTCATGTGGCTTAACTTAGGTCCTAGGGAGTATTAAATAACATATGTTTGGTGTTTGTAATTGTTTTGCATCTTCAAGACTGAATTTGGATCCTGCAGACCTTCTTGAAGGGTGTCCATTTGGCTAGTGGGACTTGCTCAGAGGAAAGGTCTGACTGCTTGACAGATTCTTGATGGAATTCTCACAAATTGATTCAATAAACCAAATATTTCCAAAGTTGGGGCTGTGTTGGTGAACTTATTTGGCAACCTCTCCTTCATCAAAGCCAGGTAACAAGTTACATGTTCTCCTGTGGTTTAAGCCTTGAGACTCAGGGGGCTGAGCCTCTGGGGCCACACCTGTTAGAGAGAGTCTGGATAATCTTGATAGGTTTTCTTAAAGACATCCCAGTCTCTCCTGGAGATCTAGAGCAGATTTCTTGCCTATTTTAACATGTGGCGAGATGTTGTGGGTTCAATCAGTGGAAGACTGTGGGAGCATGGCAGTATTCAGGATGACTTTCACCTGCTGCTGTTGCCACCCTCTGGCCAGTGAACAAAAAGCAGATCCTCCACCTCCTTACCTTGTCCTGGCACAGAAGTGCAGGAGTTCCAGTTTGATTTAAAAGGACAGCAAGAATGAAGGAGCACCTTCATTTGTATAGTCCCTTTAAATCAAACCTGAGGACCAGCACTTCCACATCTGGAGAAATTGTGTCAGGAGCAAGGGAAGGGACTTGGAAAAACATGGTGCAGAGATGGCAGCAGTGGACCCAAGACAGCACTGGGTAGCATTTCAGGTCATGCTGCCCCTGGTTCAGTGGTAGAATGCATACAGAAAGTTCGATCCCTGACATCGTCAGGTAGGGCTGGGAAAGACCCCAGCTGGAGAGCCACTCCCTATCAGAATAGGACCCACTCCCCTCAAGGGACCAGCAGCAGAAAGCAACTTCAGCTAGTCCAGAGCAGTCGAGCTTGTTTCATACAGTGGGCCAAATAGCATTCATGGTGCTTGCCGAGGACCAGGAGTGACATCATTAAGTAGGGACATAATTATGCAGATGATGGCCAGAAATAAGCACTTTGTTCTCACATAGAAACCCATTAGCTGCAAATGACAGAAGAGAAAATGTGCAAATCTTGTTCTAATTTCAGGATATAAGAGAGCTCAATTATAACAGGGGCCAGAGAAATTGGTTCTGGAGTCCGCATCCGACCTGCGGGCCTTGACACCCCTGAGCTAATCAGTCTCCAAACTCAGTTCTGCCCCCCCCCCATCTATGAAGATCTACAGGGCAGAAAATCTCGCTTGCTTCCTCTAGTATTTATGGTGACACATAATTGCCAGAAAAATAGTTCTCTCTCCATTCTGTAGAAATGGAAAAGAAGACAGCCAGCAGTTTCATGACACGTCTTTGTCTCCCTCTGGTTTCCTGCCATTCTACCACTTGCAACACCCCCACCCTCCTCTTTGTTTGCTGGAAGCCCTGCCGGTTTTCTTTGCCTCCATGAATTGAGATCTCTGTTAACTGAAAGGCTCGAAAGCTTGTAAAATTGTGTTTTGATCAGGGACCAGATGAGCTTTCCGCTCTCCTTATCCCGGAGTTGTGATCTGTTTATTCTGTATATCATTTTCAGCCTGTCCAAGCGATGCCATTTATGCTGCTGACAATCGCAACAAAAAATGTTCAGCCATATGATACTCTTGCTGTCAGCTGTACTGGCAAACTCAACATGTACCAACTGCTGCCATCCAGGAAAAGAAAAAAGAATAAAAAATTATAAAGCAGCAGGGAAACAGCCCAAGGAATAGGAAAAAAAGACATAAGTGTACAAACCTTTCATAGAGGTTACCCCTGAGTAGTCAGTTTTGAGCGGGGTCAGCTGATGACGGGTGAACTCTTGTGAGGAGCTTCTAGGACCTCAAGCCTCTAGGCATGGCTGTCCTACGTGCTGAGCCATGCTGGACAGGAAAGGGGCCACTGGTGCTGGAGAAGCTGCGCTCATCCTGGCTATCTATAGCCATTTATATACATGAAGGCCTATCCACAAAGCCTGTTCAGGCTAGGACATGACCTGAGCAACAATCATCTTTCCTGGTTGATCAGTTCCCTCCACTCTTGGCTCCCACTTGACTGCTGTCCAAAGCTTAGCCCTGCCAACTCAGTTCAGAATTTGGCTAGCCATACTATTAGACCCAAGTGCCGAGCCCCAGAGTGGCACACATACCTTACCTCAGTTGGTCCCCAATAAGACCTCTTTTGGCTCTCATAACTGTCTCTTGCCCAGGCCACTCCAATGCTGTGAGAGTCCCATGTCAGCATCATAAGGATGTCTGAGCCTGCCCCTGACCCTTTCATAATAATCATAAGTTTTCATTCATAAGTTTTCATTCATGTTCCTTTAGCAAGGGGATTGTGCTATATTTATATTTTTCCTTTGCCGTTCTTGTTGCATAACCAACTTTATCCCAAAGGCTTAAGTTCTCTGAAGTGTGTGTCAAAACTGAAACTCTCTGGCACCGAGTCAAGAACAAAAAAGTGCAAAGGCCCAGTCTTCTTGGGGAGTGACCAGTTATATATAAACAGAGGTCCCAATCGATACCTAATGGCTTACTGAATTGAATCAAGCAGCTGTAGCCAATGTGTATTTTCAGAAGGCGGTGACCTTGTGTTGCGACTTCTCCTCCGTTGATGTTATCTGCTGTGTCAGTGGCTCTAAAATCCAATCAATAACCGGCACTTTCTTCTGAGGGCTGTTATTATTTAGAAAGGTGATATTGTAAAACATGACAAGATCCTACTAGTAGATGACTCAACATTTCTGATGTTATGGCTGGGGAGATGAGTTGATGAGTGCTGCTTGATGAGTGGGGATAATATTTGCTGGGAAGTAATTTTGTTAGCTGTGGACTTTGGATGACAAGTCATAGCACCTTGGATGTGCAAAACCATCTCAGTTATTGGTAAGAATATTTTCAAATATAGTTTTCAATATATTTCAAAAAAAAAATTGACATTGTGTATTTGGAACAATGATCCACAAAAGTGGTTTCATAAATTTCGCAAGGGTAGAGCTTTTCTCCAAATTGTCATTTTGTAAATCCATTCAGTTTCTGGCCAGAACAAATCAGGATGACTGACTGGCATTTTGTCATAGTGCTAGGCTATTGACCACCAGTGTGCCATGCTCAGATTGCTGACTGGTTTGCCAAGCACAATAACATCCCCAAGCCCAATTATGTAACAGTTTCCTATTTTTCCTATTGCATAACAGCATCCCCAATACAAATTAAGAGTTTACTATTTCTCCTATTGTAAGCCTAGTTTTTTTTTTCCAGAGTTCCCCGTACAAATTACTGATTTGCTTTCTGTTGTGCTGTGTAATTATGCATCCTTTCCCATTTTGCACAATTGCCATAATTGTATTTAATTGCCTTAACTAATTGACATCCTGTGTAATGTCACTCTTCTTTTTCTCTCAGATCTGCAATGACCATTCAGAAACCTGTTCCTATATTTGTAATATTCATGTGCAAGTATGAATATGTAATTTTCATTCACAAAATCTCCCTACATGATACATATAGATTGCATCCCTAGTCTTATTCTACAGTACATCAGGGATTCCTCCAGAATTTTGCTGGAACTAGGGCAAACTTTGGAACTAGGGAACTTTGAGCGGGTTATGAATAAGTTCTTTGGGGAGCTGATGCTTCAGACTTCTACCCAGATGCCTGCTTTTGCTTGTGTACCTGCCACTTCTGTGCCCTGTTGTTGAGACAGTTTTTGATTACCACATGTGTATATGGCACTGAAGCCTGACTTTAACATCTTTGGCATGTCAGAGACGCTGACAGTGATTGATGCTTTTCATACGTTATTCAGGTGATATTGCAACACCCTTGTAAGGTAGGCCAGTGTTATCATTCCACTCACATGTCATGTCTTCCCCTATAGTAATGAAGGGATTCAATTTCCAAGGTGAGATTTGACCCCCCCCCCCGAAGGAGGGGTAACGTCATCTGGATCCTAGAGATTTTCAGTTCAAATCAGGTGTATACATCTCTGCTGCTGTTGCAGGGCAACTTGCAGTTTTTGTTTTTTAACAGTTAGTAATCCTTCACCCCTAACGGTATATATTTTATGAACAACTATAACATTTCTATAACTTATTAACTGCACTTGGAGCTTTTCTTTACCTTTTAATTTGTATGTGTATTTTGTTGTTTGTTTTTTTCTTGTTTGTATAATAAAAAATAATGTTAACATCACAAATAGGAAACAGAGAAAACAATGTCTATCTACAAAAGCAAAAGAAAAAAGGATGCACAATTTCTACAAAAATTACGATAAAATAACATTTTAGGGCTACTGATAACAGCATTGATGTTTATTAATGAGTATCAATAAGACTGGCTCTTATTAGCCATATTGCCCTGTACCCCCCAGAAATAATGTGCTAGCAAGTCAAGGCTTTGGAAGCAGAGGGGCCACTTTATTAAACTTTATAACAACTTTTGTAGTAGGGCAAACACTAACCGCCCTTGGTTGGAAGAAATGGCACTCGCCATCTGCCTTCCCTGGGTGATCCGGATGATCGCTGTGCGTACCACCTGACTCTAGACCACAGTTGGTCACTGACCAACACAGTCCATCATTGCCGACCCCAAAGAGGCGAGCAGCGTGACAGCTCCAAGGTCACCCAGCCCATACCGTCAGGCAGACTTTGCATGTCCAGAGGGGCATTCTGGCCCAGCCAACCCACCAAGGTGGTCAAGCAACATATGAGCAGACCAGCCAGCTCTTTGCCTGTGCTGCCTCAGGTGGACGTCAATACAACCCTACCTACTCAACCCATACTTATCCTGACTACCTCAAAGTGACCAAGGAATGACCACCGCATGCCAGTTTGGGGTAGATGAAAACCCTAAGCCAATATGGTTAGTAGCAACAAATTCCTACCCAGCCCCGAAGGCAAGCAGGTAATCTCAGACTGGTTGACTGGTGGGTAGGTGGGGTTTGCTGGCTGGTCCCAACTGCCATGCAGAGGCGAGCACCTGTACAAATAGGCACTCGCTCTGCCTCCCCAGCTGGCAACAAGCCCAGTCTCTCCCCCCAAAGCCCTGCCCTGCACACTCCGGCAGGGAGGGGCAAACACGGCAACGTGCAATCAGCCTGTCACCATTAATATCCACTTTGCCCTTACCAACGTGTTTGGACCTTATGAACCTCCTCAGGGGCTTGCAACTGGCAGAAAGTCACTTCACTCTACCTGAA
>JAJKFI010000008.1:30664669-30680741 GCA_029204185.1 Lerista edwardsae
ACAGATGGATCTTTCTGGATTTAGTCCTTCTTTCTGGCCACCCATTTGTCTTCTTGCTGGCTGATAAATGGCTTCCCTGCTCCCACCAGAGAAGCGGCTGAACTTCGGCACAACTCCCCCTCACACAAGGCAGCCAAAGCTCAGCTGTTAATCAGCCGCAATTAACGAGGTCTGCTGCTCACAGAGACTTCCGGCTGTCCCAAACTGGCGACCTTCAGATCTTCAGCTGTTATCTTCAGGCAAACGGAGGCATTAACCCTCTCGACTAAATCTTCTGCCCAGGCACCCCCAATTCCTGTTTTCCACAGCTGGTCAACAATGAAGCTGCATATCACGGCAAAAAGTTGCCTGATCATAGGCACCTGCAAACCTGAGAGTCAGGAGCTGGGGCTGGTGATATCAGATAATAGTGGCGTACTGCAGGGCCTCCGAAAGGAATTCTATCAGGGGCTTCCAAGTTTCTTTTGGGCCCCTTCCCTTCTCCATTGGATCATAATTCCTACAAATCAAAATGTATATAACACTAAGTAGGCTTATACAAAATGTGAATATTTGTCTTCACACATACCATAACAAATAGCATTCATTATGCCTGATGAGGGCTGAAAGTGGCATCATTAGGCAGATAATGGCCATAAATAAGCAACCAGCTAGATCCAATCCTATACTTACTGGCCATTGCTGTTCCTAGAGCTTCGCTGGTTCTGGTGCTGATTGCTGTAAAGCAGTCAGCAGCAGTCATAAAAGGCCTTTGAGCAGTGATGTCATTCAGGGGGAACGGACCAGAACAGGCGTCCCGGATCCTAACGGGCTCCGTGGCTGGTTCCGGGTTCCTGACAAGTGCCAATCAAAAGTGAGTTCCTGTTCCTAAATCATTTGAATGACACCACTGCCTTTGAGAGTGCACTTCTAAGTGTGCCACTAGGACTGCCAGCAGGAAGGCACTCCTGTCCTGTCCCATTGCACCCCCTGCCTCTCACTGGAGCAGGTAAGTCAGTGGAGGGTGTTGCAGGTGTGGGTGGAGCATGTGGGGCAGGGAGGGGGCAAAATGTGGTGGAGAGGGAAGGGAGATGGGTAGATTGGGTCCTGGAAGGGGGTGGCAGCAGTGTCTGCTAAATCCTAGCCTGCTGAAAGTGCAGTGCTAGCTCTATGATCATGTAGACTGGATAAAAGCTTCCAGGGGCTGTATCCAGTCTGCTAACCTTGTGTTTGATACTCCTGATCTAGGGTGCCAAAGGAGCTATCACTGCAGTCTCTGATGCACTGTTCTACATCAGTCTACACTGATGTAGAACAGTGCAGCAAAGGAAGAAATGGAACTGCAGTGTGTAATTGGGTGTTTCCAATATAACTTTTATTAGCAATTTCTTAATATTCCTGATAGCGGCAGTCCCAGCAGGTCGTGTTCATAATATCCACTGTGATTAATACAAATGACAAAAGACATAGATAATAAACTTGGAAGCTAATGAGCTGCTTGCCTAAAAATATCCTATGCATAATGAATATCTTATTGTGATTTGACATTTGTTTCTCCCACATTCCTGTGTTAGATTTCCCAGTTTGTATTCTGCTGTAGTAAAACTCAGTTGGATTTGGTGAATTATTTTATTGTTTGGAATTTCAAGACTAAAAACTATGTACTTTTTAAGGTGGAGGATAACTGAGGTCAATTGGACTCTTTGGAATAAAGAGTTTAAATCCTGGTTTTTATTTTTTTTGCACCATTCTCTTAAGAGTATGCTACTGAAAAGTTATTCCAGTTCTAGTTAATCACTAGCAAATCATTGCTCTAGGACAAGATTCATACTGCAGTTCATTCTGGCACTTATTCGTGTGACATAATCTGCTTTATTTCCCTTGAAAAAACCATCCGCTTAAAACTGTAGAATACAAGTTGTTTTGAAAAATTGGAATGTACAAATTGCCATTGTGTGGTGAGGTTACTATTTGCTGTAGAGTTAGAGACACCTTGTCTTCTTCATGGAGAAGTTTCCAGAAGTCTGGTGCTAGCTTAGGCAGATTGGTCACTTCTGGTAGCCATAGTGTTGAACCAGCACAGGGGTCACCAAACTTGGGCCCGCGGGCCAGATCTAGTGTCCACCCTGTCTTTTTCTTGAGTGAATGGCTTGGGATAGTGTTCTGTGTTCGAGTGTTCTGCTTGGGATAATCATGAAGAGAGGGCCGGCTTTAAGCCAATGTGACCAATGTCGTCACGTCGGGCTCCGCACTTCAGGGGGCCCCGCACTAGCAGGGTGAGCATATTGCCTGTGGCTGCAGCTGGGATCTCTATGGGCTGTAAGTCAGTGGGTGAGCAGAGCAGCTTTACCTTGGTCTCTCCCACCTGCATCTGCCTCTGAACAGCCCAAGATGGGCCACCTGGAAGCAGTTGGCGGTGATGTTATGATATCACCACCAACTACTTCCACATGCCATGCTTTGCACATGGCACAAACTGCGCTCTTCTTGGTGAGTGGGGCCCCCGCAGGGGGCCCGCACAGGAATGCCCTACATTGGGCCCCGTGGCTGCTGGAGCCGGCCCTGCACAAAGACCCATTACAGCCCCCAGATCTCTTCACGGTGAGCTACTTCTGCATGGAACTTGGCCTGCGAGGCATGCTGGTGTGGCAGACCCTGGAAGTGGCTCGCTGCAAAGACCCCTGGGGCTGGAGTCAGAGTCTTCACGATCTCTGGGTGGAACAGAACAAGCTGGTTCAGTGGTGCAGCGGTCTTCAGTTTAGACACCACTGAATTATCGAGACCCACCTATTACGGGACTTTGTAAGCTGCCTTGGACATTTACTTCAGCATGAGAAAGGAAGAATATAAATTCTTTAAATAAATAACAAATGTTATTTGTTATTCAAATGAGTAACAAATGTTATGATGTTTTCCGTTATGATAAATATCCATCCTTCCTTCCAGTTTGAAAATGCAATGCAGAAAAGTATACCAGGAATGCACTGAGACTTCTGAGTAGGAAAAGAGGAAGATGAGAGGAAAAAAACCCATGAAAGTTGAGAAATATGAGGAAATGCAGATTCCACCTTAGAAAAGCAATAGCTGTAGCACTCCAGAAGTGCTGAGAAAGAAATGACCTTGTGTTTCCCTGGAGATAAGGAAAGACCAGAGTAGCAAATGGAGGATCAGAATTTCACAGAGAGGGCTGAAAGAGGATCAAAGGAGCACTGCGAGTTGACAGATTATCCCAGGTGTCATATGCATGTTATAAATACAAGTGGAGGAACGAAAAGGGAAGCGACTGAAACAGAATCTGCTTTGACTGGGATTTTAAACATTTGACAAAATCAAAGTGTAAAGTGAAACCGGCAGTTTTGTCCCTCACTAAGCACATTTGGTATGGGCTGAATGTTCTTGATTCAAAACTTTTTGGGCTTGCGATATTCTGAGCTTCCTCTTTGATGGCTGAATGTATACGCTGACTTCTCAGATCCTCTACAAAGGTGGCCCTGTGGGTCATAAGTGCTATCATCACTGACATTCTGCATATGTGGCCACTGAATGCGGGTGGTGCAATCCAAGCACGCATATCTTGGTCGTTCTGGGTTAGGCAATACAACCAGTTCAAAATGGTAGCACCCATCTTGGGTTGTGTTGCACATGAATGCATTATGTATATGCACAAAATGTATTATGTTTATGCATACACGGTCAGGCACTACAGGTCTCATACCATGCTTTTTGAGATAAAATCCTAAAGGGCTCAGATCTAGTGCTGCTAGGCCAAGTGACGAAACATTCACACAATCTCAAGACTCTGATAGATACAGTCATTGCAACCCAGCAGCCACAGTCTGTCCCATTTGGATATACTCTTAGATAACCTGGCCCCAACCAGCCATTTCCTCTTTACTTCTGCATTCATTTCCTGAGCTAGCAACAGACACTGAGGGCGCAATCCTAACCTGCAGTTAGGCCTGCACAGTTAGGCCAGCAAAGTTTGCCCAGCACAAGGGACACCGTAATGTATGTTTGGACCACTCTTGGAGTCAGAGAGATGTGCACCATCCTCCCTGAGTCCAATTGTACTTTATGGTGGATTTTGTTCCATTTCCATAGTGGTCCAATCACGCTTTATGGTGGCTCTTGTGCCGGCCAAACTTTGCTGGCCTAAACATGCCAGCCTAACTCCAGGTTAGGATTTTGTTCTCAGACTGATGGTGCTAGGACTTGGTTTGCTGAGCTCAAATTGGACCTTACAAGTTTAATTTACTTATGGTCATCTCTCTCTCTCTCTCTCTCTCTCTCTCTCTCTCTCTCTCTGGCTATGCACGTTTGATTCATCTGTTGGAGGACAGGAAAAAGAAAAAAAAAGTGCCTATCAGAACAATACAGTCAAAAACCTTGAAAGAAAATCAAAAGTTTGTTTTGCTTATGGATGACAGAAATGCAAAAGAATCCACATTTTTAAGGGAATTATTAATTAGATAATATGTTAATTTATGATGGGCAGGATTGTAATCAGTCAACTTTGTTAAACCAAGATAATGTGGAAATAAGTAAAAAAATTCACTATTACAAACCAGGCAATGGCTGTAGTATACTGACAAGTCTAGGGTTGGAGAAAATACCCAGTCTTTGGCAAGAAAGTCTCCAGGTACAGGCTCCCCATACATTAACGGTTTTCAGGGCGGACAACATTTTCACTGGAAGACATGTACTAATATGTGAAATGTTCATGCTTGCTGGACCAGATTAGAGTTGATTGTAAACAGCTTGTAGATGATGCAATGCTTCATTTGTGCAGGAACTGCAGCAATTCGCATGTCCCCATCCTTTGGAAACAAATAGATGGGTGAGCACAGTAGAGCAGGTGCAAGGCAATGATAAATGATGCCCTTCTGCTTGATCCCTGCAGTTTATTATAGTTAAACATACAGGGACTGTAAAGGCAAGGCATCTGTTTCATGAGAAACCCCATGGTGAATTTGCTTATTCAACTGTAGATGTTTCCACCTACGCCTCTTCTTTTCGATGTTCTAAAGAAGAACTTTTGCCTAATAAAGCTTGTAGTTGTATGCTTCTGTTGTGGCACGGGGGCCATATCCATGTGGCCCAGCCCCACATTGGATCAGGCTCTGTGCATGGCACAGCTTCCTTGATGCCCATGCTGTCCTTCCTTGGGGGTCAACAGTTCAGACATGGGAAGTAACCATGGAATCTTCCGGTCCCACACTAGATAAATAGATGCTTCTGAAATTCTTCTCATCTCATGAATTTCTTCCTAGAATAATGAACTACCAAGATCCTTGGTATTGATAGCAGAGTGAAATCCTCCTTGTCTTTCCTATGAGAGACTGGCTTACACCACAATTCTAGGTGCATCTGCTCAGAAGCAAGCCCTATTAAATGCTTGCCCCCAGAGAAGTGTGCTTAGAATTGCACTCTTAGGTTTCTTTGCCTCACTTCCCATTTCTACCCACATGAACATGTTCCTGAGCCTTCCACGGTAGCTTGTGGAATCTTGACTACCTAGCCCCAAAGTCCTGGCACTGCACCAGGTTCCAGAGAAATCAACACAGGAGAGAGAAATATCAAGCCATCAATGATGCAGGTGAGGTGGTCTAGCATTTCCCCTTGGGTTTAATGACTTCCTTTATCCCCTTAGCCCAGGGGTTCCCAAACTGTGAGCCATGACTCCCCTGTAAGTCACAGAAACCAGGCAGGAGAGCTGTGGAATCCTTGCAAAAAACCTACTACCCTATAAATCTATATGGGGAGCCATGGTCAATGGCCCAGTAGGTCAAGGAAGCTGCCAGTGGAAAAAGTTTGGGAACCACTGCATCAGCCTGTTCTATAAGTCTCTTCGTCACCTGTGTGCATGTCTGCGTTTTGTTAATTCGTGCATAGACCTACTCATGCATAGAACATAGACCTACGTTCAGTGATGTCATGCAGGGGGAACGCAGGGGAACTCAGTTCCACTAGTTAAAATTAGGGCTGACTCCACCCACTTCACTCTCCCTCCTCCCCCTCCCAATTCCTCTGCAAAGAGCTTTTCTTCTTGGTTGGCCGGCACTCAGAGGGTTAAAGGCAGTGATGTCATTCAGGGGGAACGGACCAGAACGGATCCTAACGGGCTCCGTGGCTGGTTCCGGGTTCCCGACAAGTGCCAATCAAAAGTGAGTTCCTGTTCCTAAATCATTTGAATGACACCACTGCCTACGTTCCTCTTTTGACCTGCCTCTACAGAGAGCTCTGCTGCAGTCCTAGCTTGGTTTCCCATTTCCTTGCAGCTTGTGGCCCAAGGAACAGTGGCGACAGAACAGTGTCTGCACCATCCCAAGGAAGAGGCCAGAGAGAAGGGTAATTGGGGACAGGCTTCTCTTACTTTCCCAGCTGCTGCAGGGTCCCTTATGAGACTCTCCAAAGCAATGCTAGCTCTGTTGCTGACGTGAGGATCCTGCTAGGTGTATGTCTGTCCGTCCTGGGACAAGTGTTCAGGAATTAGTGGCCACCAGCTCCACCTTGTCCCATCCCCATATACCCCAACATGCCCCTTTCCCACCCTTCCACCAACAGAACCCTGCCTGTGGCCAGGCTGCGCTGCACTGCTAGAACATAAGAAGAGCCCCACTGGATCAGGCCAAAGGCCCATCTGGTCTGCTTCCTGTATCTCACAGTGGCCCACCAGGTGCTTCACAGAGCATACAAGACAACTAGATATCTGCATCACATTGCTACTCCCCTGCATCTGGCATTCTGAGGTAGCTTACTTCTATAATATGGTGGTTGCACTACCCAGCATGGCCTGTAGCCTGTGATGGACTTTTCCTCCAGAAGTCTGTCCAGTCCCCTTTTAAAGGCACCTAGGCCAGAAGCCATCACCACCTCCTCTGGCAAGGAATTCCACAGATTAATTACTTGCTAGGTAAAAATGTAATTCCTTTTCTCACTCTCCACTCAATTTTAGTGGATTTTCCCTGGTTCTGGTGTGAGAGAGGGAAAAGAACACCCCTCTATCCACTTTATCCACCCCATGCATAATTTTGTACATCTCAACCGTGTCCCCCCTCAGGGGCAATGCAGCAGCCAATGGCAGATGAGCTGCTGCACTAGCGGGCCCTCATTGTCCTAGTGTGTCTGGAGGTATGCCAGCATTCAACAAGAATAGGATTGGGCAGTTCAGCTCCCACTTATTGTCTTTCTGCATCCTGAACCATTTATTTCCCTTTTGCTCTTCCTGCCTCTAATGTCCCCACTTCCATAGATACAGAGCATCCTTCTGTCCATGTCCTGTTTTCACCTCATCTCTTTCTCTCCTTCCTCTTTTGTATGCCCACGTCACCTTCCA
Organism: Lerista edwardsae; assembly: GCA_029204185.1. Lineage (NCBI taxonomy): Eukaryota > Metazoa > Chordata > Lepidosauria > Squamata > Scincidae > Lerista > Lerista edwardsae. The sequence goes on from JAJKFI010000008.1 coordinate 30,671,985, forward strand.
CTTTCAGGAAGTTTGGCTTTTTCATTTTAATCTACCTAGTAACCAGCCATTCTATTACATTTCTCTTGTAATGTTCCATCCCCCCTTTTTTTACATTCATTCCCACAATAAATATTAGTGTTGCACCTATATATCCCACTGTCTCGTTCTTGTGGAATGCCATGTGTCATGAGCCAGCTGCAAGAAGTCCTTGCACCTGAGCTTGGTCTCCCATATCTGCATGGTTTTTACATGTATCAGAGCATGTCCGACAACAAGCGTTTATAAGCAGGTGGCTCAGGGGCATCGATCACTGTGTCCAATTGGTGATACACATTTAGATGTTGTTTTCATGCTCCCAAATCCAACTGAACTCTGACAGATGACGATCTGCTGCGAGTTCTTCTACCTAGTTCAGAGAAGCTCACAGTTGACATTTTGTTTACTAGCTGAATTGAGCCTGGGAAACAATGGCGCTCCTTCAACACACTCTATTGGCCAAGGATGACCTTTTGAACAGCTCCAGCTTGCAAACAGTATCCAAGGTTTGCTCCAGGCAGGCTGTATTTGTTCATTAGTAGAGTTGTAATCTACGTGTTGACTGGAGCCCCCAAACTGGCTCCCAGCTTTAATAAAATATAATGGATCTTTAAAAAGCATTGGTTTTGTTGCATTTCCAGCTGGAGCAGAAATCTGACATTACGATAATAAAGGTTGCACTACAGTAATAGTTGTGGTTCAGAGACTCCAACACAGTGAGAGGTGGACATAATTGGAAGGGCACCCATGTTTATTTTCAGTGTGGGCCCTTAGATTAGGGAGACCCAAGATCAAATCTGCCTGCTTGAACCTCAGTGGGTTACTTTGCCATGCCCAAGTGCAGGCAACAGACGGTTCTAAAAGCAAACGGAGCCCTGCTGCAGGCTGGCCCAAGCCATCTTGGTGCCTGAAGCAGCATGCCAAATGCTGCTCCACTGACCTGGTGCTGTGCCAGCCTCTGTTCCACCCATTCTGTGGATTGGAGCACCAGCTGTGCTCTAGTCCATCACTCTCTTCTCTTCCACTCTGTTACCCTCTTCGATCCAGGGAGTGGAGAGATGGCACTGGCATAGGCAATCCAGGGAGTGGCATAGGCAAGTAGGCTGTTGTACCCTTTCCGATATGCTGCCTGGCAATAGCCTCAAGTCCAGCCCAATCCTATGCTCCTCCCCCCACCAATGCAGCCATGCCAAAATGGCTTGCATTGCATCCTGTGCAGGGGGGTAGTCCCAAAGGTCTTTTCTGTATAAGGAAATAGTTCCCTTACCTCGGGGTAAGCCTCCAAGGCTTGGAGGGGTCTACTAGGACCTGCACCAGTGAAATTGCTGGCACCAGTCCACATGTATCCAGACCAGTGTTGTCATGCACCCACTATGCACCACTACGTGAGTACCGGTTCCTAGAAGTTGAGCTGGCCCCGCCCACTCGAAGCTGGCCCCACCGGCTGGTTGGCTCAGCAGCTGGGCATGTGTACTGCACGCCTGCAGCTGTTGCCTGCACTTTCTGTGAGGAGGCAGGCAGGCAGGCAGTGTGGTGGTGGCGGCAGCAGCTGCGGCAGCAGCAGCAGCGGAGCGAGGACCGTAGGCGGCGGCGGCAGCAGCAGCAGCAAGGGAGACCCGGGAATAAGGCAGCAAGCGTGAGAAGGTAGGCTGCCTGGGGCTCCCGCTCCCTCCAGCCATGCAGATCCAGCATCCCGGTTCTTCCTGCAGCCTCCCCCCAGCCCCAGCCCCCACGCGGTCTTTTTTGGTTGCCCGTTCCCCCTCCTGCTCCTTGCTGGCTCCTTACATTTAACATTAAAGTTAAATGGCTCCCTGTCCCAAAAGGGCTCACAATCTAGTACAGTCTAGCCTGCTATATTTTGCTTCAACTGCCAGGGAACAGTTGAAGCAAAATATGTATATACACATCTCTAGAAAGCAAAGCAATAGAAGTTAACTCAACACTAACCACAAGCTGAAGTTATGACAAACATGATCACATCCATGGCAACAATCATGACCTCACTTCCGGCCATGACCTCACTCCCTGCCACGACATCACATCTGGCTTATGACATCACTTCCAGTGGGCGGACCCCAACAAGTGCCAATCAAAAGTGAGTACTTGTTCCTAAATCATTTGGATGACACTACTGATTCAGACCATGGGATTGGGTCCAGGAAAGGAAGATTGGATTCAACAGGCACCTCTGTTGCCAAACCTACTCCCTTCCTAGACCTAATTCCTCCTCCCTGCCCCGGTTGCTGTCCTATTCAATGGGTACACTTTCCTCACGTTTGCACTGTTCCCATGGACCTCATTACAGACCTCATTACAGACTGGCCCAGGGACTTCACTGCAGCCATCTGGGGTATTCACCTCTTCGTGACTGCAATGGACGGCTTCAAATTTCAACCACACATCATCAACATTCTGCTACTCCAAAAGGAAGAGTAAAGCACTTACAAAGCCATTCTATATATATTTACTTTATTAAATTAAAGCACCCCAAATCGATTGCATTCTCTTATCACTGATTCCATGACAAGAGGCATGCTATAAACATCAATGGCAAAAGGAAAGTGATTTCAAGGCAGCCTGCTGATGCTTAACAAGGGAAGGGGTGGATGATCTTTGAATACTCAGATGGGCAGAATTAGGATTGTTTCAGAACATGCTATTTCTCCTACATGGATGTTACTCACACGTACATCAATATAGTATATGTAGGTTTTGCTATTTCATTGCAGTAATGCCATGCAGTTTTGTAAAGCTTTAGAGTGTCTAAAGTGCTTCCCATACATGATCTCAGGAAATCTGACAAAGCTCTATAAGGTAGATCATGTAGTTTAACTTGGGCTGTCTTTAGGTCTCCTCTCATATACACCACCTATATGGTGGCATATGTCTGAGGAGAGAAAAGGGGTGGGGAGGTTTTTGAAACCATTGCCACATATCATTGGCAGGTATCATTGCCACGGGATCCAAGTCCTTACCACTTCCAGATCCTACCCCTGAAAACTTGGTTCCTTCCGCCCCCCCCCAGCCTATCCTCTATGCCAACTTACCAGCTCTGGAGTAGTTCGCCGACTGTAGCACTGGTTGCCACCTGCTCCATAATGGCAGTTGATGGAGCTCTGTGTGCCCTCTGTTACTGAACTCTGTTCTACTGTTGTAACTAGCCCAGTAGGATTATTTATTTATTTAATTTTGAAGAATTTATACCCAGCCTTTCCCATGCCGAAGCAAATGCCCAAGGTGGCTTACTTGGGCAGGCTAGTCTAAACCACCATTTTTCAACTGTTTTTTTTTTTTTTTTTTACAAATTTACACTATTCTGCGATTCACCGAATCCTCAGTCCCAGATGTAGCCTTCACAGTGTGGTTCTCTCCTCTGGCCGTGTGACAGCGAGCTTCAGCAGGTGATCGTAAGTCCAGTCTGGACAGGTCCTCAAAGTTGGGCTCTGTTCTTTTGCCAGCTGGCCTTCTCACAACATTCCCACATTGGCTAATCAGTTCCACAGTGACTCCGTCCTGCCACAATAGGTACTGCAGCTTGTCACAGCCTGGCATTCTGTCTCCCATCCAAAAATAGACCACAGATTCTCCTGCTTAGCTTCTGGCAGTACCAGCAACTCAACCATCAGTCCATACCTCCTGTCAGGATTAGGCTGTCAGATGGCTAAATTTGTCTAAGGCCTTCTAATGAATTCATGGAAGTGGCAAGGTTGGAACCAATGATTTCTTGGCACACTGTTCAATCTATATCAACTACTACAACATGTTATCTTTTGGTACTTTTATGCACAGCAAAACAGGGATGTGTGTGCACATCATGCAATTGACAGCTTTTCCTTCCCCACAAGGAGAAGCTGCAATCAACAGTAAAAATGACAAATATAAGACTGCCTCTTAAAGACAAGGACTGAAACCCAGAACCCTTGGAGTATGAGTAAAAAAGGTGCTTCTGAGTATGTGCACAGTGTCTCCTCGTTGCAACCATGTAATCACATCTAGCTTCCAGGAAGAAACCTTCCAGATAGCAGGCATGACATCTAGGGAAGCTTCAGCTCTGACATCTTCAATTTCAGGAATTAAACATCTATCAATGCAACTATGACAAAATCTAATTATTTCAGCCCAATTAATCAGCTTGAACTAATTGATTCCCTCCCCTTTCCTTGTCTACTCACAGTTACTAATGTAGATGAACTCCTGCTCCATCACTCCGCCTTTAAGTCAACTTTGAAGAGGGAACCCACTGTTTTATTATTGAGAATCCTTGTATTTCAATTTAAAACACAACATTCACAAGGCAGCTTCCATAACACATCATAAACTACAGGATAACAGAAATAAAACAGCAATTCAGGGTAATAAAAACAGTAGAAAGCCACATACAACCCAGGAAAAATGTTAAAATCCTACCATGTGAAATGTCAGCTGCAGCAGCTGCTAGTCAATAAACATGATCATGCTTAGTTAAAAGCTTGAAGAAAAATTGTGGTTTTGATCTGCCCCCTACAGTTCAGCAGAGTTGGTACCAGGCAGATTACTCTAGGGAGCATGAATGGGGTGTAACCATAGCTCCCCAGCTGCTATCTGCCATGCCATCTGGGCACCTGGAGAGAGGCTTCTAGCTGGTGATCTCAACAAACTGACAGGTTCTTATGGCTGGAACTGTTCTGATTGGACTGGCAGACCACTTCAAGCATTATTTGTTTGTTCAATTTTTACCCCACGTTTCTCCTCAAAGGGCAGGGAGAATATCTCCCATTGACACCAGAATTGGGAACTAAAGGTCCAATCCTATCCAACTTTCCAGCACTGGTGTAACGCCATGCATCCTCAAGGTATGGGAACAAATGTTCCTTTGAGGAGGTCTCCCTGACTGCACCCCCATTGAAGGAGCGCACCCCATTAGCATGGCTACATCAGTGCTGGAAAGTTGGATAGGATTGGGCCTGAAGAAACCAGTCCTATGCTCCCATCATCTTCTGCCATTCAGCTGTGCTGATGGACCATGAGCTGCATGCAGTGGTGATGGAAGACAGCCAGACAGCCTGGGAGATTTAAGTGCAATTACTCCTCTGCAGGCCATGTGGCTGTCAGTGGGTTGCTTTGGACCTACACCAGCTATTTGGGGGTAATTAAAAAAGAGGTTGAAAATAAAACAGCCAATATTATCATGCCATTGTACAAATCGATGGTAAGGCCACAACTAGAGTACTGCATACAGTTCTGGTCACCACATCTCAAAAAGGACATAGTGGAGCTGGAAAAGGTGCAGAAGAGAGCGACAAAATTGATTTCGGGGTTGGGGCACCTCTCTTATGAAGAAAGACGTTTGGTGCTCTTCAGCCTGGAAGAAAGGTGCCTGAGGGGGGACATGATTGAAAAATACAAAACTATGCATGGGAGGGATAAAGTTGATAGATGTTCTTTTCCATCTCTTACAATACCAGAACCAGGGCACATCCACTGAAATTGAGTGTTGGGAGAGTTAAAACAGATAAAAGGAAATACTTTTTTACCCAGCGGGTAATTAACCTATGGAATGCATTGCCACAGGAGGTGGTAATGGCATCTGGCTTAGATGCCTTTAAAAAGGGATTGGACAGATTTCTGGAGGAAAAGTCCATCATGGGCTATTGGCCATGATAGGTTGTGCAACCTCCTTACGTTAATAGGAGGCTACCTCAAAATGCCAGGTGCAAGGGAGTAGCAACAGGATGCAAGCATCTTGTTGTCTCATGTGCTCTCTGAGGCACCTGGGGGGCCACTGGGAGATACAGGAAGCTGGACTAGATAGGCCTTTAATAAGAGCAGCAGGGCTCTTCTTATGTTCTTATTTTGCTGGCATAAGTATGAGGAGAGGCAGGGGGCATGTTGGACCAGGAAAACAGCAATAGCATCCCACTTCGCACTGCTGCTGCAGGGATCCATCACCTCCCTTCCTCAAAATGCCTCTGCCCTCTCTGCTCCCTGTCCTACTCCGCCCCCGAACCCCCCTTCCTTCCTCCACCAGCTTGTGTGCTGCAGGGTGGTGTCTAAGCACATGGGGCCTCTAGCCATTTGCGCAGTGGCTTCAAAGTGCATAGCAGCATATGGGAGGGCATAATGGGGCAGGGAGAGGGGCAGAGCGGGGGTGGGACGGGTGTTAGTCTTTAGAACTATGCGGCCCTATAAAGAGGCCCACACCTCTGTGCTGGCTAAATTGATGGTGCAGAGGCAAGTAGACCAGTGGTGTCATTCAAATGATGTAGGAACAGGAACTCACTTTTGATTGGCACTTGTTGGGAACCTGGAACCAGCCACAGAGCCAGTTAGGATCCGGAACGCCCGTTCTGGTCCGTTCCCCCTGAATGACATCACTGAAGTAGACCCATCGCCTACACTGCACCCTTCCTTGGGGGAGCCTCCTGTAGCTGCCTGGCTACTGCAGGATGCACCGGTAGCTGTTTGACTACTGCTGCACCCGTGGCAGGTAGGCAGCTCAGGATTGGCTTGCCCATCCTCCTCCTCAAGACTATATCTTGATGTCGATGGTATTTACATCAAAGAGATGTCCATCTCCTGCGAGACTTTTAATATTTTGAACTCTAAATGTCTTGGGGTCAGCACTAGGGGTGGCTTGTCTTGATGGCAGGTTGGAGGGATGTGGTGGTGACAGACTTGGCACCTCCTTGGACACCTCACAACCTGCCACTGATGCAGCCAATATCAGGTGGCTGCATAGACGGGCCAGCAGTGGGTTAGCTCCAGCCATTTGCTGAGCAACTGCCTTTCAGACCAGCCATTGCTACTCAATTGTATTCAAAGGTTACCACAGGTGGAACACATTATTGTAATCATGATTACAGCTCAGAAACCTGTGGCGAGTGACCTAGAGTTAGGCTCCATTATCACAATCAAAAAGATACAAATGGCTTTGTGACCCTTCTCTGTGAAGGCTGTGTACACAAAACGACACACTCCCCCAAGTTCATTAGTGCCCAATAAGCACTAATATCCGGAATTAGCACTAATTAAATAGCACACAATTTAATATCTGAAATTAGAGACCTACCCCAATCTCTAATCTAACTATTCTCTGGCTATAAATAAATCCTTGGGGGGGGGGGCTCAAGATCCTTTCGCAGCTGCTACTCCAGGGATGGAAATAGAATTTCACTGGCTTTCTGAATATCTTATGAATGGCTCAGCAGGCAGCCTTTTAGCCAGTTCTAAGACATTGATGGTGCAATCCTAACCTGAGCTGGAGCAGTCAGGCAGGCTTTCCTGAGCTGCATCCGAACACAGGCTGGAATGGCGAGGCCAACTTGGCACTGCAATATCCAATGCTACATAGGAGAGGCTAGAGCCCCCCATCTCTGCCCTCCCTCTGCACATGGAGCTGCCCTTCTTCCACCATGCAACGTCTCTAGCATGCCCGGTGCAGGCCTACGCTAGTGGGGCTAAGCCGGTGCTTGACTGGCACAGCTGATGGGTGCATAGTGCCCGTGAGCTGGCACTGCTGCCTGCGCCAGCCCAGCAACCAAATTCGCGGCGCAGATATGCCTTATGGCACATTTGCAACAGCATTGGTCTGGCACAAGAGCGTTGCACCAGCACAATGCCAGGTTAGGATTGTGCACTAAATAGGTTTGCTTTGCTGTGCTACAAGACCCCCTCGCCCTGTCCCGGAACTCAGTCCCATGATGCTGAGGTTCCTATTTCCAGCAGCAGGACTTCTGGCCAATCAGGTATTAGTGTTGACAACAGGATGTTCTCACTGTCAAGGATTTTTCCATTCTGTGCTCTGCATGGTCACAAAATGTGCCATCATCTCATTTTACACACATTTGCTTGTCATTTTGGTCTATTTCAAACATACTGTATCTCATTTTACTCTTACAGTGCCATCCTATTTGGTGCTTAGTGCTGACACAGGGGCACCCAGCAGACCCCCCACACCGGCACTAAGGCCCTGCTGCGCCTATGCTGAGCCTCTCTAGCGCCAACTGAAGCTGGTTGGCACAAGGGAGGCTCCATGCTGAGGCAGCACGGGGATTGGAGGGAGGGAGAGAGGCGGGGTGGGATGTGGGCGGGCTTGGGAGGTCTCCATACGGCCGTCTGCGCAGCCCTGATTCAGGCTGTGCGGTTTCCTTGGATCTGCGCCTGCTCTTTAGCGAGGAACACATAGGGGAGGCTGGAACCTCCCCTATGGTAAGGGAGTGAATGTTCCATTGCTGTGGGGGGGGGGGGCTCCAGCCTCTCCTATGCAGCGTTGGATATGGCGCTGCCAAGTTGGCCTCGCCATTCCGGCGCTGCATAGGATTGTGCCCTTAGTGTAATCTGATCTGATAGAAAAATATACTGGACAACAAATTCTGTTTTAGGAGGACCCACACACACTCTATGTTTCCCTCAGCTGGAGAAAAAAATGAATTTGTATCATCAGCTGGAAAAGATGATGATGATGATGATGATGATGATACATGAACATCTAGATGACCTATTGCTAAGTGTTTGGATGAACACTGGTTGATGCTCACCTCTGTATGGCCATACTTTTTCTTTAGCTTTGGTTGCTAGGCATGCACTTGATCTGAGGTGAGAGTAAGATGGTCATTGTAAAAGGTTTGGGTTGCTCTTAGTTCAGGCTTTAATGGCTTTGAAGGGAAGGATTTAATTGTGCTGATGCCACAAAGGCATTTATGAGAAATGAAAAGAAAGTGATGATAGTCCAGTGGTTCCCAACCTTTTTTTGGTCATTCC
>JAJKFI010000008.1:30687490-30717924 GCA_029204185.1 Lerista edwardsae
AGAGAGAGAGAGAGAGAGAGAGAGAGAGAGAGAGAGAGAGAGAGAGAGATCATAATGTAGGGAAATGTTTCTGGAAAGCCAAGTGCTACATGAAACTGTGGCATGGGCGCCGACTAGATGGGGCTTTGGGGCTTTGGGAATACACATGATTTCCCCATGGGGGGCAGAGCACTCATGTTCACCCCAGCACCCACACGAAATCCGCTGCAAAGCACCCACTCAAATCTGACCTGCATGGACTTTGGGCAAAGATTGAAGTTCGCGATGCCATTTTTATTGCTGGCGCTTGTCTGCTGTCCTTCACAGGCTGGTGGGTGGTGTCCGGTGCGACTTGCCCAATCAGCGAAGGAAGGTGGAGTAGGGAGAGCCAATGGGATGTGGCTGCATCCCCATAGATTCCTGATTGGCTGGCTGACTTCTCAGGAGTTGTGACCAAAGGGTGGCCATCCCATTACCTAGATAGGCCAGCGAGTGAATCCAGGGGCGGGGTTAGCTGTGACGTAAATATACCCACAACAATGCTGATTCCAATGATTTCCAATGGGTTTTCGCATGATGTTTCGCGCTGAATCGTTTACTCCTGAAGCAAAAACTTACCAAAATAACAACGTGTGATCGTGGAGAAACATCAGTGGTAACCTAATTATGAGTTAATATGCAATTCCAAGGTTTAATTCCGCAGAATTATATTACTGAACATACCAGCGGCTGTGAAGGGGACTGAGGGAAGGAAGGGGGCGTGGCCCAATCACAAGGCGCTCGCTGATTGGACGCTGGGAGGAGGGAGGAGGGATGGGAAAGGGGAAAAAAGGGGCGGGGTTATACCCGGAAGCTTCAAGTATGTGACGTCATGCCCTCTCTATGTATAATAACTCTATGGTTGTGACACTTCGGAAGCATACTTAAAGAGCTTCCTGCGCTTTACGCCACATACGGAGCTCGGGCTTAGGAGGGTGTGGTAGCAGGAACAAGTGCACTTTTCCTTGATGCAGGCAGGCCGAAGCGCCTCCACCTGCTCAATTTTGAGAACTTGTGGGTTGTTGTGTTGACTTGTTTTGCAGTTCCCGAGTGCAGGGTCTAAGGTTCTGGACCCTTGTACCGTGTTATATCTGAGAACTGCTGCAGTACAGAGAGCGGGTGGCATTGCACCTGCACCGAGCACACACACACACACACTTTTGTGGGTTTTGTGTTGAATTCTTTTTTTTCCGGTTCCCGAGTGCAAGGTCTGCAGTTCAGGACCCTTGCACTGCATTACACCTGAGAACTGCTACAGTGCAGAGAGCGGGTGGGCGGGCACTGCCAGCCAGCACAAACAACACACTTTTGTGTGTTGTGCTGTGCGTTGTTTAATTCTTCTGTGTTTCTCAGCTGAGTGGAGGGTCTGCAGTCAGGACGCCTTCTCAAAGCTACACTTGAGAACTGCCCCAGTGCAGGCAGCCAGTGGGTGGGCAATTGCACCCACACCCGGCACAAAGAACACACTTTTGTGCATTGTGTGTTGAACATTGTTTTCCAGTTCCTGACTCCTGGGTGCACTGTGCAGGGTCTGCAGTTCTAGGACCCTGGCACAAAGTTAGAGCCAGCCAGCGCACAAACATGCAACAACACCTGCCTACATTCAGCTGATATAATTTCCTGGGACTAGGATAGTTTCTGCAGTGAAACCAGAATGGATAGGTTTGTTATTAGGAGAGCAAGGCAGTATGGTGGAGCCATGCTGTCACCATCCTCATCATAGCATCCACAAAGTGGAAGACCAGAAACCTCTGTGACTTAGGGGGAAGGCCGTGCAGAAACCAGTCAGAGCCAAACACAGACACAGTCAAGCCACCACATTTCAGACTCAGTCTCAAACACAGAGAGGAGGAGGTCTAGCAGAAACATTCCAGAGGCGGACGCAGACGCAAACTCATACCAAGATGAGACACGAAGCCTCTCAGAGTCAGACCCAGAGCCAATCTCAGACAGATAGTGCAGAAGCGCGTGACTGCAGAGGAGTTGCCGAGCCCGCACCTGAACCAGAGCAGAGACAGAAGCGCACGTGGCCATCACAGACACCAGGGCACAGCTTGGGGGTCAGAACGTTCCAGGCTAGTTGGAGTCAGACGTTCCCCTGGCTGGAATACGAGCATTCCAAGGACGCCACATCCTGCCACATCTGTAAGTCAGCATTCCATCAGAACTGTGTGATGTTCACGTCTCAATTTCAAATGTTGTTCATTGAGACGGGCTTCAGAAATTGGAGGAAGGCTCTGGAGAGATTCAGGACACACGAGCAGTCTGAATGCCACAGAGAGGCATTGTTGAAGACCAAAGCACTGAGCTCTGGAGTGACGGTCTCCTCTCTCATGTCCAACGCCCCAAAAGCCGCCAAGCTGGAGATCAGGAAAGCTCTGATAAAGATACTGTCCTCGCTGATGTATCTCATCACTAAGGGCCTGCCGATTTGCGGCCACGTTGATGACAGCATCAACATTGTCACCCTTCTGAGGCTGAGATGCGAAGACTCTCCTGTCCTGAAGAGATGGATGCAGCGCACTTCATACAAGTGGTGCTCCCATGAAGTGAGCAATGAGATGCTGGAGATCACGAGCCACCACATTGCCTGCTCCTTTGTCTCTCTCATCGTTCAGGCCAGACATTATGCCGTCATGGTGGACGAGACCGCTGACACCTCCATCCAGGAGCAGCTGTCCATCTGCTTCAGGATCGTGACGGAGAATCTAGAGGTTGAGGAATTGTTCCTGGGCTTCCATTCCGCCACCAATACCAAGTTGGAGACCACATTCAACATTGTCCTGGACATCCTTCGCAGGTTCAACTTGCCAGTCAGGGACTGCAGAAGGCAATGCTTCGACGGAGCTAGCAACATGGCAGGGGCCATCAGAGGCGTGCAGGCCAGAATGAGGGTGGAGGAGCCGAGAGCACTCCTTGTGCACTGCGATACAGCGATTTGTGCACCCGTATGCAGAACACGCAGGCATTATTAAAGACGTTGAGATTAACTTTTACACACGGGCAGGGAGATTTTGATTCGTGACTCCATGGCGGCAATCCTCCTTCATGGCGATGATCTCAGTTTATACCCATGGCTTCAAGAATGTGACATCGTGTTCCCTCCTGTGTATAATAACTCCATGTACATGTATAGGAGCAACCCATGGCCCTGCCTTAAGAAGTAATGCTGCTGAATTGAAGCCAGGGGGCGGGCTTAGCAGCCATGTTTTCGTACTCAAAACAATGCTGATTCCAAGCATTTCACATTGCTTTGTGCATACTGTTTGGGACTGAATAGTTTACTCTTGAAGTAAAAACTTACGAAAATAAAAATGTGTGATCGTGTAGAAACATTATTATACACACAAGAAATTACACAGCTTCAAAAATAATGTACTCACTGAACTGTAGTTTTATTGAACCGATGTAATGAGAATACATGAATCTTTCCGCGGAAATTAAGTCCCATTTTTCGTACAGCGATTCGCACACCCGTATGCAGAACACGCAGGCATGATTAAAAGGTTTTACACGCGTGCAGGGAGATTTTTATTCATGAATTTGCGGCAAGCCTCCCCCTTTGTGGCAATGATCTGAGTCAGCCATCTTTTTATACCCACGGCTTCAAGAAAATGACATCATGCCTTCTCCAGTGTATAATACCTCCATGTATAGGAGACATTGTTGAAGGTAAGCAGGAAACTGGTGCTGATTGGTCCAATGCTAACCAGGATACACTGCCCCCATTGGCTACAGGAGTTGTCAAGTCACACCCTAAATAAAGAGCGCTATAATGAAACAGCAAAGTTTGGCTGGCACAAGGGCCACTGCAAAGCGTGTTTGGATCACTCTTGGAGTCAGGGAGGATGACACCTGTCTGTGTGCAGGCCTCTGACTCCAAGAGTGATCCAAACATACTTTACAATGTCTCTTGTGCGGGCCAAACTTTGCTGGCCTAACTGTGCCGGCCTAACTCCAGGTAAGGATTGTGCTCTAAAAGAAACAGCATTTTCAGTGGACTTGCTGCTGCTGCTGCTGCTGCTACTACTACTACTACTACTAGTTTTCCACAAGCTTCTCTCAGAGTACAGTAGTTTGCGCAATGGTAAATAGCAATAGGTATGTCACACAAGCAATCATGCACATATGTAAGGTAGATTAACCCTTATCCGGACTTCCAAAATCTGGACTAATCCAAAATCCTGACACTTTTGTCCAAGACTAAAAAAAAAAACGTTCTGTAGTTTGAACACTAGAAGCTCCTGTGCTCATTCTCACATACAGTGTGAAGGTACAGGGTATAAGTTCTTTTCTCTGCAATATGGTGTGTACCTATACAGATATTGTTGAAAAATATCAAAGAGGCCAGCAGACACCCAGAGCGCAATCCTATACCGCTGTTGCACTAGCGCTATGCTCTTGCGCCGGCCGAAAGCTGTCGCAAACGTGCCGTCACGTGTGTCCGCATCGGCGCTATGGCACTAGACCGGCGCAAGCAGCAGTTCCAATGCTCAGGTGCCACCGCAACTGTCCGCAGTGCCGGCCTTGTGCTAGTCGAGTGTCGGCAGAGCTCGGTTGGTGCTCGCTGAGATGCTTGCCAGGGGCATAACAGTGGGCAGAGACAGGGCGGTGATGCAAGACAACCATAGTGCCAAATCCTAAAGCCCACCCCCGGCCAGGGCAGCCCCAATTCAGGCCGCTCCTGTCCACGTTTCTCTGTACCTGCCTGAGCTGCAAGTTGTCCAGAATGAGGACCCTGGCTAAAAACAGCAGTTGTGTAGAGTTATGCAGAATGTTATTGGCTGTTATGTCACATGACTAACCCTAAGTGGCACCAAAACACAGATAAGAGCAGGTAGCACTTTCCATCTCTGGCACGCTCCCAGAGTGGGTCAAAGGTTAAGGCAGCCGGGAGTGCACTCTTAACCTGGAGTTAGGCTGGCACAGTGAGACCAGCAAACTTTGGCTGGCACAAGGGACATGGCAAAGTATGTTTGGACTACTCTCAGAGAGGCGAGCACACAGACATGTGCCATCCTCCCTGACTCAGAGAGTGGTCCAAACACTCTATATGGTGGCCCTTGTGCCAGCCAAACTTTGCTGGCCTAACTGTGCCAGCCTAACTCCAGGTTAGGATAAAGGCCCTGGTGTGAGATCCCTGAAGTAGCTGCAGTGACTGAAATCATTTCCATGCTGGCTTCTCACCGCTGCACCCTCCCAGTCTCACCTCTGGAATAGCACTTGTTGCTGCACAGTGTGTTGTCCTAGCCTTGCTTGTTGTGACCACCCTGCAAGTAGGGATGCCTCATCTGTGCTGCAGCATAGCCATGTGCATCCTGGTTTTCAGCCTGGTGGTGATTGCTATTGCACCTGGCTTACAAATCAGTGCTACAGCCTGCGTGAGCCCAATCCTCTCCGTAGGTCCCATTATAGTCAATGAGGCTTACTCCCAGGTAAGTGTGGGCAGGATTGCTACCTGTGATTCATTAGCAGCCCATAGGATCAGATGGTAAGGAAGGGTAATATAATTAATCAATGTGAATGTCTTTTAATTATAGGATCATATTTAATTCCACAGTTAATTAATGGCATCTGTTGAATGTATTTCTTTAGTGGATTGCTCCATTAACTTAATATAATCATATTAAACCAAAAAAATCCCATAAAATTCTGCTAGGAAGGCTCTTAGATCACTATGTCAAACTGGCTGTAGAACGGGATTGTTACCTTAAGAACATAGCAATTCAGTGTAGAATTTATTGTCACACTGGCTTTAGAAGCAGGGACGCCAACAAAATCTTTTCCAAGAAACATTGGTGTTTACCCACGCACTCCCAAATAAAGACACCAGACTGTAGCTTGGGTATAAATGGCCACTTTATTGACTGACATACAGAGAATCAGCAAGCAAGGACTGCCTAACTATGACAGGTAAAAGGGGGAGGTAACCTCCCCCTTTTCAGGTGTGGGGTACTGCCTGGGGTGGTGGTCCTAGCGATCACCCCCCTGATCTCATTGGGCGAAACCATACAACTTGAGCCAATCCCAGTCATTACACTGGATGGCTGTCTTAGTTGCCCCCTGAAGGACCTGGGGAGCTGGCTACCTCGAGCCAGTCAATGGGGTCCTCTCAGCAACTCCAAGCTGGGTAAGCATCATCAGAGCTGCCATGATTCCCCCATGACCTTGCCGCCCTGGCATGGACACCGTGAGCTGTCTGTTTTTTCTCCTTATCCCGCACTTCTCATGCCAGTGGCCTAACTACTAACTACCAAACCACCGCCTGATGAAAAGCCACACAAACCAGTCTGGGGTAGGCGAAAAAACCACTCTCCACAGCCAATCAGGATAACGGCAAAAAATTCCTACCCGGCCCTTGATAACTCTCAGACTAGTTATAGGGCGGGCAGGTGGGCTTCACCATCCAGATCCGCAGTGAACGTTTAGCATGAGCGAGGCTCGTGCAGGAGGTAGCAGCCCGCCTCCCAGCAACCCAAGCAGCCAATGGCTGTCAAGCTCCAGCCTGTTTGTCTCCTGGGAGGCGGGGCAAGGGGCCCGTTAGTGTGCAAAGGCGCTAACGGCTTTTCTCTTGGTGAGGTTCCTGTGAGGTCTAGTTTTGTACCCCATCTACCTTCAAGGGTGGTCAACTTACCAGAGAAAACAGCTTGACTTGTTCTTGACAGTTCTCAGCAAGTGAAACTTTGCACAGAATAGAGATTCTGATGATCACCTGCAGATGTCTGTCTGCTGTGTTGTTGGGTGAGGCATAGCTACAGGGGCCAGATGAAGAGTTATCAGCCCCAGGTCCTGCTCAGGTGCTCACCTATTGGGAAAACAGCGCGTGTGCGCTCACACACACCATCTAACCAAATTTCTCAGAGGAGTGTCCCAACACATTCCTAGTATTGGACAGGACTACGTTTTATTTTTTTAGTTACATCTTTTTCCTACCATACTTCTAAGGAGCTCAAGATAGCGCTCACATCCCCTTTTAGCCTCCCAACAATTCTGTGAAGTACCAGGGGTTAGTGACTACCCCAAGGCCATGCAGTGAGATTCAGGCCTATGGCAGGATTTGCATTCAAATCTCCCAGAGTCCCCGTTCCTAGGCCAACACTGTAAACCAGCAATTTTCAATCTTTTTCATCTCATGAAACGGAAACTGTCAAGGCACACCATCCATTTTTTCCCAATTGACAAGACTCACATCTTCCAATGGCCCTAACTGTGCCTTCAATGGCCTAACTCCAGTGGTGGTCCTAGCTTTTTTGGGCCCCAGGCCCCTTTTTTGGGTTTCCCAAGCCACCCCGAGGTGCAAAAAGCCTCCCCCACTGGAAACAATTGTGGTGATGACCTGATAGCGTTGCTGCAATTACTTTCAACGTAATTACTTTCAACGTACCTCCCCCTCCATGTTTTAAGTGGAGGGAGGCTCCGGCGGGTGGCTGCGATTGAACCACTGCCAGAGGATTTTTCTCACTGTCTGCCCTCTCCTTCTCTGCAGAGGAGCCCCCACTCCCCCACTCCCCCACTCCCCCACTAGAGCCCCCCCTGCCCACTCTGCTTCATTCTGCTTTAATTTTTGATTAAAATTGCTGTACTAGATTATCACATGTCAAAGTCACTGGTGTGAATAAAAATGTCGCATGCCTTCTCATATAATAGACCCATTTTTTAAAAATGTGGACTAAAGTAGTTTCCTGGGCTCCACCAGGATTAGAGGCTCTGAAGCTTAAGCTTCATTACTTTAGTAGTAGATCTGCCCCTGATCCCACAGAGTGGAAGGAGATGCAGTGGATACAGAGTTGGTGGACCGAGTTAGGAGTCTCCCATCAATTTCCTGCCTGCTTCAACTGACCTCATGGATGGGCCAGCTCTCTCTCTCCCTCTCCCTCCCCCCCCCGGATGTACCTGTATTGCTGATTTGAGCTTTGAAAGAAGCTCAGAGAGAAGTTGGAAATATCCAGAGTCTCAGGAATGTTTTTGAAAGGAGTGATGGCAACTGTCAACACTATTCTCTTATGGAAAGGTTTATTTTCATTGCCTGTCACTATAACTTGATTACTGTCTCTTTTTTCTCATGACAATATACTCTAAAGACTCCACTTATGGTAATAGTAACTGCATTAAGCATCATGAAAATCCAAAATTCATTTGAGGTTATGCTAGGGGTTGAAAGCCAGGCCATTAAATCAAACATGAAAGTCAGACACCATCCTTCACCTGAGCGACTGAGCCTTTCATTTGCAAATGAAGAGAGAATGCAGGGATCGTAGCGTCTGCAGTGTGAAGGCACAGCTTTGAATATTAAAAATATGACACAGAAGGGAACTGGGAATGCAATCCAGCTGTAGACACATTCAACAACTGGAGGCCCATGATGTGATGCACTTCCCCATTCATATCCAAGAATGTATCAAGTCTGTTCAGTTTGGCACAAGTGAGAATTGCAATGCTACTTGGGAGGTGCATTCCGCTGACCCTGGCTATGCATGCACATCAGTGCTGAGTCACAAGGAAGAGAGGCCATTTTGTGAGAAGCTCTTGCAGACTTAAAAATAGCCCTGCCATTGGAATGAATTTTCTAATTTGACCGAGAAATTGCTCACTTGTTAACAGTGATTGCTGATTGGCTAGAAGCACTCGTGTAACCGCTACCGAAATGGTTGCCTTCACTATAATGGGCTTCATTTGCTCTTAGTGCCGTTTATCAGCTACATTGTGAGGTCTTCATTTTCAGCACATGATCCCTGATTGGCTAGGATTGCTGACTGATGAATGAAACGGGAAAAATGGCTGCTGAAGCAAAGCAGAAAAGGGGTAAAACAATGGCTGTGAACAATTGCATAGTACAATTAAAAAGGAAGACTGAATATTGTCTTTAGGGCTGGGTTTTTGGCTCCCCTTTCCCCACCACAATCCAATTTTCAAGGTGAAAATTTAACCTGGAGAACATTTAGTTCAGCACAAGCACACATTGGGACAGTTGAGTAGAAATACCGTGCAGAGTTTGGCTGAGGGGCATCCAGTTTCAAGCACTTATTCAGCAACAAAGAAGGAGTCCAAACGCATTGATCCACAATCAGAGCATGAGAAGACGTTTCCTTGGGGTAGTACCTCCAGAGCACTACAGAAACAATACTTTCTTTCATTTGCAAATGCAAATGAATATTTGCTGCTGGGGGAGGGGAGAGTGCAGTGTTGCCTTCTTTGGTGAATGCCCCATTTTTCTCTATTTTTATCCTATTTTCCTTTTTTTAGACACAATGTGCTTCTGTGCTGGTCCAGTAGCCTAAAAGCTACTGGGACATGCTCCTGCAGCAGCCTGTGTTTGGAAATGGCATTCCCAGACAGGAATGTGCTAGATGTGGATTTGGGTCCTCCTTAATGTCTGGAGTAGCCCAGCCTCCTTCTGAGTTTGGCACATGCCTATTAGGAAGCCAAGCCTGTCCTTTTAGATAAAGGCGTCCAGATATAGATGCATTCCACCAATCAGGTAACCACTGACATCATCAAACCTAGATTACTTACTTTCAAGTGCAGTCATCTGCCAGGTCTGCCATAATACCTGGTATTGGCTCATGGGAGGCACATCCACTTACTTTCCAATAAGTGCAGGGACCAAGATTCCTGCGGCAATGAACACAGATAGTATTAGGGGCTGCATTTCTAGCTAGTTTTGCTTGCTCTTTTCACTCCAAGCTAACAAGCAAACTTGGTTTAGTGACACATTGGGAGTTCGTGTGCTTTGTTTTTAGCTGGCTCTCGGCTGGCTGTGCTCCAGTAGCATAGCTAGGCTGGGCCAAGGGGTCTATTTTCCCCCTCCATGTTGGACTAGCAGTTTTCTGTTGGGGGTACCTACCTCTTGGCGCATGGAACCCTCCCACCAGCCTGGGCTGCATAGCTCCAACTGGAGCTGTTTCCAGGGCCAGAACCATGCATGCGCAGAGGAGTGGGGTGTCTGCACAGGCATGGAGGATGATGCAATTATGTGGGGGTATCAACGCATCAGCTAACCCTAGATTTCCAACCCCCAGCTATGCTACTTCTCTGCTGGGTATTATTGTGCCCAGTTTAGTCAAGCTTTTTCTTTGTGGCCATCTAGTCAAGTTCAAGCATTTTCCACCAACCTGCTCATACCTCTTCCCTAACCCCAATCTTTCTCTGTTATGTTTAATTTATTTTCTTGTGGAATTTAAATAAACATGTTACATGGTGACTCTTTGCTTTTCTAGCCCATGTTCAGGGTTAATTTAATGGGTTGTCATGTCTGAACACTCACAGGCACTACTGCAATTAAGAAAAACCCTGGGCTTCTGTATTATCCTGAAGGGGGGGGGTCCCAAACAGCCCCCCTCAGCCAGATATCTGTAGCCTGTGATGGTGGCAGAGGAAAGAATTACCTGTTTCTTCCCATTGAGCTGCTGACCCAGCAAGAAGGGATGCATGAGCACTAAGTGCTATTCCCCTTCATCAACTTGCCTTTTCCTGGAAACTTCCCCTCATAGCCTGATTGTGGACTTCTCAGAGGCATCATGCTGGCCACTGTGGTAAACTGGATGGTAGGCTAGCTGGACCTTTGGTCTAAGCCATCAGGATTCTTCTTATATTCAATGTCCTTGCTTTCAAGCTGGCTCTGCTCCTATCATCTGCAGTCGAGCATCAGTTTTGAAGGCAAGGTCATGAAATGCTAAAGGATAACAAAAGAAACAGAAATGAACAACACATTTCTTATAGGTAAAAATATTTTTTTTCTGAGTTGTTTTCATTGATCATGACATTGGAAAAGCGTGGAAGCACAATGCACTGTGATTAGGGCATAGGTTCAAGGTCAGATTCAGGGCGCAATCCTAAACTGAGTTAGGCTGTCATAAACTAAGCCAGCAAAGTTTGGCCAGCACAAGGGACACCGTAATGCATATCTGGACCACTCTTGGAGTCAGAGAGGCCAGCATACAGACGTGAGCTATTCTCCCTGACTCAGAGAGTAGTCCAAACATGCTTTATAGCCCTTGTGCTGGCCAAACTTTGCTGGCTTAGTTTATGCCGGCCTAATTCCAGTTTAGGATTGCGCTCTCAGTCTATGGTCAGAATACAGACTGAACTTTTCATGTGGCTTTCAAGGGTATTTCAATATGCCAATCACTTTGAACACATGCTACATGTAAAGCCTGAGGGTACAATATGTTCAGCATTCTGTAAACATTTGAGATTCAATGAGGAGACCAAGAATGAAAAATCAAGTCAGATTCATTTCAAATTTGAACAGTTCCACATGCCTTCTCTTTTTAGTTTTCCACTGATTTTATTATGTGCCATTTCTGTTGGAGTCTAGTACAGGGTTTAAGCAGGTGTTTGGGGCTCCCAATTTCCCTGAATCATATAAAGTCCCAGGGGCAGCTTTATAAGGCCTGCTTCCTTGTGCTGGGAGATTATGGAGTCTGAAGATGTTCTTGTGATGTCTGTTTATACATGTGCAAGTTGAGCATGCTAGGCAAGTATGCAGAGTTGCAATTACAATGCAGTATCAGTCCCCCACAAAGCAGAAGCATACCTCTGCAACACCCGTAGAGCACGATCAAAACCCCTATGTGGGTCACAAGACCCAGTTGTGCCATTTTCTAGGATAAGCTAGCGCACGGATGTGGGCTGGCCTCTATGCCTTGTCTCCCGGCCTTGGAGGCCTGAAGGTAAGTGTGAGGCCATGTGAGCCTGGCACAGGGACTTGGGGAGGGTGGCAAGAGGTGGAATGGGGTGGGGGAGGGGCAGAATGGAACGGGGGAGGCAGGAACAGTTGGGTCCATGGGCATTCTGACCCGGGGAGGGCGTGGAATGCTCTGGCCTTTAGGCCAGATTCAATGTTCTGTTCCCGGCCCGGGTGGCCCTGATTTGGCAGCTCAAGAGTTGCTCCGCTGATTTAGGTGGCACAGCTCCAAGTTGCCCCAGCCAGGACACTGAATGTTACATGGGGAAAGGAAAATGCCCTTTCCCCAGATACGTGGCAGCATATCCAAGCCCTGGGCTGGATATGTGGCAAGAGTGTCGGCCTGCCTATTTTAGCCAGGGGGGTGGATTGCGCTCTTAGAGGGCTTTTTGCTAGTTGGGTCCAAAAATTCATAATTTTGACTCAGTTCACATGAGGCTAGTGGTCTTCTTTGCAGGATGGAGAAATTTACATGTGTTCCTGCACCAACTCTACCACTCATACAGGATTACTTGTGGAAGCCTAATTTGTGTGATTCTTCCCCTTTAAAAAATGGGGTGGTGGTGGTGGTGTTCCTTTATGTTTCCTAAGAAGATCATCTTATTAGTCAACACTTCATTTGACTTCAAGAGCTTCTTGGTTGGATGGATAAATGGTGCTAGCAGTCTCTATGTTTTTATCGCTGCTATTTTACACTGTATTATGGTGCAATTTTTGGTATATTTGTAGCTTTTTTATTTACATTTGTTTCTGCAAAGTGCTCTGAGAACCATCTTGCTTGAAAAATAGCCTAGCAACCGAGACCTGAAACAAAGTGTGGCTGTAGCTCACTGGCATTGCTTCAGCTTTGCATGGGGGAAAAAAAGCCCAAATGCAAGTCACCTAGCACGAAATGCTAAAGAAGGCACCTGTCTGAAATAATGGAAAGCTGCTGTTCAGTCAGATTAGGTAATTCTGAAATTGGCCAACCAATGGTGTGACTCAAGGAAAGGCAGCTCCAAACGTCACAATAAGATACCAAAAGGACATGCAGCATTTGTTTGTACTCATTTGTTTGTACTTATTACCTTCCACAATGTACATTTCCAGTGATCTATCTCAGGGTTCTCAAGTGTTTAGAACTGGGACCCAATTTTTGGAATGACACTCTGTTGAGACTCGAGTGATGTCATTAACTTGGAAGTGATGTCAAGGCTGACAGTGACATCATCAAACAGGAAAATTTAAAAAAATTTCCACCCCTTGTACAACAAAATCAAATCTAATCAAGGGTGCAATCCCAGGTCCCCTTTGCGTTGACGCAACATTGGCATCCCCGCATCGGCGCTGAGTCTTCCAGACTGACGCTAGCTATAGTGCCGGTCTGGGAGTGTGGCACAGGGGTGGCTCTGGCTGAGAGGGAGGGTGTTTCTGGGTGGGGGTGGGTGGGCTGGTGGGCGTGCCTGCCTGGGGAGGGGAGGAGCCTCGGATGCATCCAAGACCTCATCCTCAGGCAGTGCAGCCCCAATTTGAGCCACGCAGTCGGATCTGCACCTGCAATTTTTCAGGCACAGATCCAAGGGACACACTGGGGAGGCCTCCCCAGGTGCAAGGGCACGAATACTGTGTTGGATGCAGTGCAGGTCCACCAACCTGCTTGCTCTAGCACAGCGCAGGATTGCGTTGTAAGTAAGCTAAAAGTTTGCAATACTTCACAGATTTATTTAAAATAAAGAACCCTCCTAACTCTCCCAAGCAGTTGCTGCTCTGTTCAACAAAAATTCCCAAACATTCCAAAGGCTGCAATCCTAGCCACACTTACCTGGGTTTGCAAGTGTATCGATGATTGACTGATTGATGGCTGACAGTTGACTATCATTGCTTCAAGCACAAGTATAGTAGCCTATTAAAAGCACAGATCTAACATTTCTCCAAATGCAGTCACGTAACATGTTAGCATCAAGCATTAATATGTTAAAACTAAAATACACATTGAAATGAGTGGGGACCCACTGAAATTGGCTCATGACCCACCTCGTGGGTTCCAACCCACAGTTTGAGAAAAACAGATGTCTTATCAAATGTTAATAATAATAATAATAATAATAATAATAATAATAATAATAATAATACATTTATTTATATACCGCCTTTCTTAATATCACTAGATTTCTCTAATGATTGAACTGAAGGCGGTTTACATAGGCAGACTTTCTCACAAACCCAAAGGTTTTTACAATTTACAGAATGTTCTATCTTCCAAGAACAACACTCCTACAGATCTTTCTTTCTGGATTTAGCCTTCTTTCTTTAGCCACCCGTCTGTCGTCTGCTGGCTGATGAGGCTTCCCTGCTGCCACCAGAGATGCAGCTGATTTCAGCACACTCCTCCTCCCACGAGGCAGCTGAAACTCAGCTTGTAATCAGCCGCAGTTTCCAAGGTCTGCTGCTCGCAGAGACTTCCGGCAGTCCCGAGCTCACGACCTTGAGATCTTCAGGTGTTATCTTCGGGCAAACGGAGGCATTAACCCTCTGGGCTAAATCTTCTGCCCTTTCTCAAAATTTCTCAAAACTTTCTCAAAAATCTCAAAATTTATCCTGCCCTTTCTCAAAATGCACAAAGCATAATGCACAAGTCCCTTCCCATTTAACCTCACAATGACCTGTGATGTAGGTTAAAAGAGAGTGAGTGGTCTCAGGTCGCCCAGAAAATGTTGTCGCTGAGCAGGGATTATATCTGTATTTTATTATGTCTTCATTTCCCCATATGGGAAGGAAAGCACACTTGAAAGACCAAGGAAGCGTCAAAAGCAAGCAAGGCTTATGAATTTGCATGGTGAGCCTGAGCCATTTCTCTTACAAAAAAAACAGCAACACCCTCCAGGTTGTCCGGATTATTTGCCTTGTTCCCCCAGCTCTTGTGTTTTGACCTGGCTCATGAGAATCAAATGGCTCATGCAGAAAGCATGTGCTATTTAAATAGAGACGATAGGCTCTTTTCCAAGGCAATTACCTGTAATTTGCACGCACATGACACATCGGTAAAAATAAGAGCAACACTGTAGGGCAAAGCTGAAGGCATTTTCTTTAAATGCTGCATAAACAATTTTGACACGGTGATAGAACAAATGGAGACTTTGTGAGAAAAACGGGGTTGAGAAATCCTTGTTGGTCCAAGGGAGGAAAAGCGCCGCACCTGCCAGTTCCAACCACTTTTCACAGACACCTCAAATAATTGCATGCTGAGTAGATTCTCAGTATGAGCAGAATCCCAGAGGCATTGCATTGTATTACTGTTGCTTGCAAACACTACAAATACCTCACGCAAAACATTTAATTAATTCTCCTACAAAACCCAGCATCTACCAGCTGTTCATCTCTGATTATAAGCTTCTTTCTACATCAGAAGTTGCACACCCAAACTGAGAGAATCCCTGCTGCATTCGGCATGAAGCAAAGCAGCTGTGTGGTCCCCTCTCTATGTGAGGCTGTTGGGTTAAGTACCTGACACTCTGCCCCACTGATCTTAACTCTAATGCCGTGGCCATGCAGATAACAATCCTGCTGAGGGCAGAGCGGGAAGGTACACCATACCTTGCTAGGTCTGGTCAGTGCTTGGGAGCTCTGTGCATAGCACCTTGAAGAACCCTACCATTAATGGAAATTGGGGTATAAATGCCAAAGGAAAGATATCTGCTTCAGATAAGGCATCACTTCAAATGGACTAATCGCAATGAGCATAATTGGATTTGCTCAAGGCATGATGCAGCTGAACATGTGAGCAAATCAGTGCATTGTGCATTACTGTGTCACCATGTTCTGTGTAAAGTAGTTAGTCCAATAAGCAATAAATTCAGAAAAGGAAAGGATGCATTGATGTATAAAATGCCTATTGTATGGCTGTCAGTTTATGTATGTTTTCTATGACTTCAAGAAAATATATACAATAGTTGGATTTATGCATACTGTTAATTCAATGAACAGTAACCATATCAAGATGTGCAAATATTAACATTTGCACATAAGCAGGGGATAATCTATCTATCTATCTATCTATCTATCTATCTATCTATCTATCTATCTATCTATCTATCATTGATTTTTCCTTATGTTTATAAAGATATAAGTGAAATAAAACATAATGCTTGCCCTCACTAAGTGGTGAATATAGTTTATTAACAATGGCTTTAATTAAGCCTCGGGGTATGGTCATTTTCTCTACAGAGGTGATTCCCAATCTGGGGATCGGAATCCCCCAGGGGGTTGCAAACTGATTTTCAGGGGGTTGTGAAGAGCTTGGGGCAGCCATCTTAAAAAGCTAGGCACTACCATCTTGGAAGATGCATTTTGGCTAGGGAAGAGGCTTCCCCATTAAACTGCCACTTCCTCAATGCTTGTGCCTATGAGGGAAATTAACCTTGCTATGGGCTTATCTTGGTGTGTGCATACGTATGTGATGAAGTCTCTCCTGAGTCTCTTTCTGAGTGTCACACCTTCCATATGCATTCCAGGGGCGAATCTATTTGAAAGGGCGCCCATGGCGCCCAATGAAAATGTGCCTCTAGGGGCACGCAACGTCATGACGTCACATCGCGCTGCGTTCTAACGCGGTGCCCTGGCCGCGTTCTTTCTGTTCGCTCGTGCCGGCCTTAAAGAGCCGGCACGAGCGAATAGAACGCGGCTGGGGCGCCGCGTTCTGTTCGCTGCGGAGCGAACAGAATGTGGCGCCCCAGCCGCGTTCTTTCTGTTCACTCGTGCCAGCCTTAAAGGGCCGGCAGGAGCAAACAGAACGTGGCGCCGCCCAGCGCCCCGCCCCCCTTGAGAAGTGGGAGGGGGCGCCGGGTGGCAGCATGTTCTCCTCGCTCCGGCTGGCTCTTTAAGGCCAGCCGGAGTGAGGAGAATGCGGCGCAGGGAGTGGGCGGGCAGTGGGCGCCATTTTGGGGGGGCGGGTGCCATGCGAACGGCGCCCCCTGCAAGATGGCGCCCATGGCTCGTGCCACCCCCTGCCACACCCTCGTTACGCCCTTGATGCATTCCTAGGTGAGTCTCAGCACTTAGGAACATAAAGACTCTGAAGACTACCTAAAATTTGGCTTTACCACCTTGATCAGCAATGGCATGGAGAAGCCACAATGCATTATGTGCAATGTTCTCAGTGCTGAGTCAATCATTGAACTCAAAACTCAGATGTCACTTAGAGCACAATCCTCACATGGAGTTCGGCCGGCATAGTCAGGCCAGAAAAATCTGGCCGGCGCAAGGGGCACTGTAAAGTATGTTTGGACCACTCTCGGGAATCAGAGAGGAAAGCACATTGACATGTGCCATCCTTCCTGACTTCAAGAGTGGTCCAACCATGCTTTACAGTGGCTCCTGTGCTGGCCAAACTGTGCTGGCCTAACTCCAGGTTAGGATTGCATCCTGAGATACAGAACATTCAAATATTCTAAAAAGGATGTGGAGTTTTTTCATTTTTCAAAAAGTGTGATTTATTAAAAACCATCACTTCCTGCTTAATGAAATCAATTCTGGCTGTAGGTCTTAGAGGGATCCCATCAGGTTGTTGTACAAAAAATGGGAGTCCCAATGCCAAAAAGGTTGGGAACAACTGCTCTGTTGTGTGTATGTGTGTGTGTGCTTGATAAACTCTGACAATAATGGTTTTTAATCTGCTGTGGGAATGTACAAGAGATCTATTATGCTTTCTAGTGGCATGCACTTGGAAAAATATCTTTTGAGAAATATCATCTACTACAAGTCTGAAAAACAGATTGTATGGCCTACTTTTTACAAAAGGCCAAGGGTCTGGTGCAGAACATTAATGAGCACACAGTGAACGTTAAGCATATGAGGTGCATTCAGAAATAAGCTCTGGAGTCTTGGCAACAAATTCAGGCCCAAATACTAACCAGTTTCTAGCACTGATTTAGCTGTGCCAATGGGGCATGCATTGCTTCCTGCAGTTGGGGGACAGTCACAGAGGCCTCCTCAAGATAAGGGAATGGTAGTTCCCTTTCCTCAAAGCTGCCTTGTCCTTACCCCATGCTGGAAAGTTGGTTAGGATTGTGTCTTCAGTTTCAGAGCAACTACTAAGTTATGATTGCTTGCAGTTGACTGGGGTTCAAATCACACAACTCGCAGGAACAAGTGGTGCTGCCTTATACGCAACCAGACCATTGATCCAACAAACTTAGGA
Organism: Lerista edwardsae; assembly: GCA_029204185.1. NCBI lineage: Eukaryota > Metazoa > Chordata > Lepidosauria > Squamata > Scincidae > Lerista > Lerista edwardsae. Next base: position 30,705,370 of record JAJKFI010000008.1, read on the forward strand.
ATGCTTCCACAGTCCTAGCTGGGTTAGTGAACTCAAAACATGCTCTGCCTGGCAAACCTGGCAACACATGCTCTACCACCGACCAGTCTCTCCTCCCCTTAACGTCATCTCTTTTCAACACCCTCTGTTCCCTTTCATTCTGGTTTCCTTATTTTTGGACACTTCTAACCAGCAATGGAATTCACAAACGACCTGGGGGAACACTGGGCAGGATGTACGCAGAACTCCCGCGCGATTGGCTGCCCGTCCGTTCCGCCCCGCCGCCTTCCCCGCCACCGCACGGACTGCCCAGGCCTCGGAGGGGGCGCCTGCTCGCCTGGGGGCCCCCCCGGGTGCCCGGGCACGCAACAGTGGGGTGTGCCAACCAGGGGCAGCGGGCCCAGCCCGCACGGCTGGCGGGGACGGCAGCGGGGCGGAACAGACGGGCTGCCAATCACGTGGGCTGCCAATCACGGGCTGCCAATTACGCGTATGTCCCACCCAGCATTCCCCCAGGTCATTTGTGAATCCCATTGCTGCTTCTAATCCCCCAGAAACTTCTGTGCCAGTTCAGCAGCAAAGCTGCCAGGGCAAGCAGCTTTGGCCATTTGTTTAAAACCTCATTAATAGCAAGCACATGCTTTTGTGGACTAGAGTCCGTCTTCTTCAGAAGCAAATGCCTAAGGGGGCTTACAAGTTCCACACTAAAATGCACAATATGTAAAAACAATGAAAAAAAGTTATTAATAAAACAATTGGGGAACCACCATTTGGGCCAAAACATTATTACAGAGGCACAGAGGGAACACATTAACCCATCACCCAAATGCCAGATGAAACATTTTGAGCCCTTGCCAAAAAGCCATGAGGGAAGGGGGCAGTTCTTAATTCCAATTATGGAGGGAATTCCATAATTGTGGCACCATTGCAGAGAAGGCTTTCCACTATGCTGCCATCCCTCTAACTTGAGGGAGAGGCAGACCATGGAGAAGAACCCTCTTAGAAGATCTAATGGAATTTATTGGAGATAGCCTGGACCTAAACCTGAAGGACATTAAAGGTCAATACCAGCACCTTGAATTCAGCCCAGAAATGAGTGGGAAGCCAGTGTAGTTGCTGAAGTAGTGATCCAACAGAATAAAATCTTCTAGTTTCAGTAACCAACCACCTGGTCCTCTATATTTTGCACTAATTGCAGCTTCTGAGAGCGCATTCCTAATCTGGAGTTAGGCCAGAAAAGTTTGGCCAGCCCAGCACAAGGGACACCATAACATATGTTTGGACCATGCTTGGAGTCAGGGAGACCAGCACACAGACGTTCACCATCCTCCCTGATACTGAGCGTGGTTCAAATGTGCTTTACGGTGGCCCTTGTGCTGGCCAAACTTTGCAGGCCTAACTGTGCTGGCCTAACTCCAGGTTAGGATTTTTATTTTTTATTTTATTTTGAAGAATTTATACCCCACCTTTCCCATGCCGAAGCAAATGCCCAAGGCAGCTAGTCTAAACCACCATTTTTTCAATGGCGTCTTTACAAATATACGGTATTCTTGTGATCCGCCAATCCTCAGTCCCAGATGTAGCCTTCACAGTGCGGTTCTCTCCTTCGGCTGGTTGCCCCCTGAATAATCTCCAAGGGCAGCCCTATGCAGAGTGGGTTACAATAATCAAGTCTTGAAATCATGTAGGCATAGACCACCATTTAACATATTAAAATTTTGCTACAAGTAAAATTCAAGGCCAGGCCAGGATGCTTCTCTTCAGGAAAAAAAAAATCAGAAAGACTAAAAAATAGATGGGATAAGATGAGTGACATTTCTCAGGAGATTTCCTCAACTCTTGACGAGGACATCAAGTGTTGCCATGGGAAAGGCATAGTATAGCCCATATACCACACTTAGCTCTCAGGCAAGTGACTTGGGCAATTCACGAAACATAACTGTGCAATGGTGCCACAATTATGGAATTCCCTCCCCGTCAGTAGTGGGATTAAAAAGAAATTCTGAATGTGTGTTCCTATCCAACAATTCCTTGGAACAAAGGTTATCCAACATTGACAATACAGCACTGTGGCAAGCTGGAAGCACTGCTAAGTATTACATTCCATTGAATATTCTCTGATTTCTGTATTCACTTTGAAAGTTGCACATTTGTGGAAGCTGAATTGATTGCACACAAAGATATATCATGCCACCAGACATTTGCATTGTTTTGCTGCTGTTTTGTAGGGAAGAGGAGATTTCACTCATTCCACTTCTTTATGTATTCATTGGTTTGCTGGGCCATGAGTTCCACTCTTCCTGCATTCCACTTTAACTGACAATTTTCTAAAATGAATGTCATAATTGGACCATCTGCAGTTCAGTCTGAGTTTCTTCATTTTATTTCCATCATTGCCTCTTTCTGGACTACTAATGCATGTATGCACATTGATTAAAGCCACAAAAAAATGCACGCTTGATGTGATCAGCAACTGTGACTGCAGCAAAAGTCACTTTGTTTGGTGTTCTATGGCTGCGAATATGTGCTCTTGTGCATTGGTCAAACGCTGTAGAAAAAGAATCTGGAGGCAATCATGCATGTGACCACAGCAGCACCTTTTTCGAAGGGTTTATTAGTGATGATGACACACACACAGCTTGATGACACACAGAGAGAAGAAAATCTCAACTGAAGGCATTGTGCAGGACTGTGCATGCAGTGCTCTTTTCCCTCTCTCAAAACACCAGAACCAGGGGACATCCGCTAAAACTGAGGGTTGGGAGAGTTAAAACAGATAAAAGGAAGTACTTTTTTACCCAACGGGTAGTTAATATGTGGAACTCTTTGCCACAGGAGGTGGTGATGGCATCTGGTCTGGATGCCTTTAAGAGGCGATTGGATGGATTTCTGGAGAAAGGTCCATCGTGGGCTATAGGCCATGATGGATTGTGCAACCCCCTTACATTGGTGGTGGACTACTTCAGAGTACTGGGTGCAAGGGAGTGGCAACAGGATGCAAGCGTCTTGTGTCTCGTGCCTCCCTGGGGCACCTGGAGGGCCGCTGTGAGATACAGGAAGCTGGACTAGATGGGCCTTTGGCCTGATCCAGCAGGGCTCTTCTTATGTTTTTTGTTCTTATGCTCTGTAAAAACGTGGAAATAAAAATGAAATAGTAGAGAGTTGATTGATTCCACTTCCACTTCAGAAACAAGGGAAGGTAATTCAAAACTCCGCAACTGAGAAGAAATTCAGATGAAGAGAATTTCAGGAGCACCCAAATGTTTTATTCAACGCACTGCTACTGCTTTGCAGCACTATTCCCAGCTCCCTGGCTTCTCATTTACTCTTATGGCGCAAGCCTATACTGCGCTGGAATGGTGAGGCCAATGGGCCTGTGCCACATCCAGTGCAGTATAGTGGAGGCTGCAGCCTCCCCAGTGCCCTTGCTGTAGGGGAGGTGCCAGCAGGTGCAGATCCGAGGAGACTGCACAACCCGGACTGGCATAGCCTCCTGGGCTGAATCCAAAGCTCGCCCCCTCCTAGGCTGGCATGCCTGCCGGCATGCCTACAACCTGCCCACGGCCTGCCCAGTTACGCCCTCCACCTGCTCACTCCCTCCCTTGTGCTGGCATGGGCGCAGTGGGACCGGCACTGCCTGTCGTGTTCTCGTTGCCTTAGTGCTGAAATGGGGGTGCCACTTGGCGCCCCTGCGTCAGTGCTAAGAGCACAGCATTTACACAACGCCGTTGCATCGACGATACACACAAGGCAGGATTGTGCTGCCTGTCTTATCTGCCCACACTGCCATTGATTCTGATTGACTGTGGTGATGCACAGGAGGTTGTCAACAGTCGATGATGACATGACATCAAAAGAAGTGTTGTGTCACAAGTGCAGTCACAGCCCAGCAGTTTAACACATGAATGAATGAGGCTGATGATAGTGATGACAGGAGGAGGAAAAAGAACATATTTGCAACAAGGAGGACCGGCCCCTCCATGAGGCCAACTGAGGCAATTGCCTCCAGCAGTAGATTGGCAGGATGCACCCACTCTGTTCTGCAAACTTGTTTCCATTCCCTGACCTGGAAAAGGAAAAGGAGGGTGGAGTGGAAGAGGAAGTGTGGAGCAGACAAAAGTGGTGGGTTGGAGCATCCCTGACACTCTAGCCCATCAATCCTCGACACAGTTTTCACCCCCAGTTCCTTTTCCAGTTCAGGAAGATATAGGGACAGGTGCATGTGCATCACCAGGTAAGGGGGGCTGCATTTGGCACATCAGGTGGTAAGGAGGTCTTGGGCTGGCCCTGGCAAACATATACTGAGGAAATGTATTGGAAGTAGACTCCACACTTAGAATTGTTCTTAGAAAAAAAGAGAACAAAATGAGGCAAGCCATTTCCGTTTGGCTCTACTTAGGACTAAGGGAGCTGAGGGGAAGAGAAAGCAAGAGGAAAAGAGACAAATTCTATCATACTAATTTCCTGCAGATATAGTTAGTGAGTTGAAGGGGAATGCGTGTAAACCACTTGAAAAGGGAGTCTCAAGTGCAAATATTACCAAAGGCTATTAAGGAGGCAGATGAAAGGGAGCCAGGACACGGCTGTCCTCACATTCTCTCTTGTCAAGAGGGTGTTCATGTGGCTTTGGGCTATTAAAGGTAAAAGATAAGAGAGAGGCATCCCACCGGGACCAGGTTGCCGTCTCAAGGCAAAGAAGAAAGAGTAATTACAGCACGAAGTTGGATTACGTATTCAGAACGAGGAAATTACTTATTCGCTCAAATGAGGTGAAGAAGAAAGGAAAGCAAAAGGATAGGCAGGAGGGTGACCCACACTCTGTGTCTGCTTAACTCAGCGAGATCCTGAGAACGTAAGAAGGGCCTGCTGAATCATGGCAAAGGCCCATCCAGACCCACATTCTCTTTCTCTCCGTGTCGGCTCCCATGATGGGCCACCTATAAACATCTTAGATCTCTTTGCTGTGCTTACTCAGACATACAGATCTGTAACACTGTGGATAGTGCAGTTCCAGTGGATGGAGGTGTTTGAAAGTTGTTCTTCATTTTACTTAGGAGTAAGCCCATTGTGTTCAGAAAGGGCACAATCCTAACCTGGAACAGGCAGTGCCAGTTGGCCTGCGCTGTATCCTGTGTAGGTTGGGAGCAGGCTGGAGCCTCCATGGGTAGGCGCCATTAACCCAGGGTAGGCGCCACCCACCGCTATGGGGTGCTTGGATCTGTCCAAGTCCAAGCACATAGCGTGGCCTGAATTGGGGCCATGAAGGCCGGGGGGCAGGGGTTTAGAAGCAGCCTAACAGACGCAGCCAAACTCCACCCCCCTCCCTGGGCTGCCACACTTGCCGGAAGAGAACTCAATATGGGGGTGCTGTGGGGGGGGGGGTAGCAGCTCTGTGTCTTGTGTTATGAAGTGCTCCTTGGAATGTATTTGATCAGACTTGACGTTTGCTGAATTAAGGAAAATATCCATTCCAAACATTGAAACAAAACAGCCCCACCTATTAAAGTGGTGTGTCTGAGCTGCACCACTTCAATGCGTGGGGGCCTCATAATTAAATGTCCCTCCATAGAAGATGTTCTGCATAGATATTAGAGGGAAGAGTTCCAGTTTAGTTCCCTTAACAACAACAACAACAACAATCTGTGGATGCAAGAAAATATTACAAACTGACTACTTGGATAAGCACAATAAAGTGGCAGGTTTAGTGCACTGAAACATTTGTAAAAAGTACAATCTTCCAGTGGCATGAAAATGGTGGGACCATAAGCTGGAAAACATCATGGAAAATGAGTGTGCAAAAGTATTATGGGACTTTAGGATAGACAGATAAATATCTGAACCATAATACCCCTGACTTGACTGTCATAGACAAGAACGTGACAATAATAGAGTAGCAATACCAGGAGATGCAGAAAAGGAATTTGAAAAGATCACAAAATATAAGGATTTACAAATTGAAATAGAATGGCTATGGTGAAAGAAGGTCACCATTGTGCCAACTGTAATAGGAGCATTGGGCGCAGTCCCAAAGAGACTTAAGCAACATCTTAAAGCTTTCAAACATCTTAAAGCTTTCAAACTCAACAGAAATCTCAACTATACAATTACAAAAGGCAGCTTTTTTAGCGACTGCCCACATATTGAGGAAATTCCTCTGAATATCCTAGGTCCTTGGGAAGGATCCAATGCTCAGAGTATACCGGTCACTACAAAAGTATAATACTAATACTAGTACTACTAATAAGGATGATGTACTTTTAACAAATACAACAAATACCAAGACAAACTTCAGCAAACTACCAAGCAGTTTGCATAGCAAAAGAAACAAAAAGATGGCTCCCTGTCCCAACAGGGCTCACATCCTTTCAAGAACAAGATACAGGGGAGACAGTAGCAGCAGTAGCAACCGCTGCTGGAAGGAGCACTGCCATTTGCAAGGATGCCTCTTTGCACAGGGACCAAGGGATGCTACCTTTTTACCAATTCAAGGCACATTGATTCAGTGAGCCCCCAGGCCCTTGCTGAAGTGGCGCACCTCAGACTCAGGCTGACCACTTCTGTATGAATTAGCCCCCTCTGCACCTCAGAAGAGACGACTGAGCCAAAGAAGACAGGGGGAATCCTCCACTTTGCCCTCGGCCTCCCTTGGCTGTGCCCAGGTTGAGTGAGCCTCCTGTCGGTTCTCAGAGGATTGCCTGGGAGCCTTGCTGTCAGAGCTCATATCCATCACATGCCTTTCCAGGCACTAAGAAGTCTTTGCTGCTTTCTGGATCTTGCTTAAGAAGCAATACTTGCCGGAGTTGCATTTCTGGCTTGCTGTGACGACCTTCTCCTCTGAAATGTGGACCTGAATGATAAGGAAATGTCAGCCAAGTGACACTGCAGTTTCCCTTGGATTGCTGTGCTTGTACTCTAAGGAGCTTGCATGGCTGCTTTGCATCATGCAACCATCTGGAATATTCTCTTGGAAACAGTTGTGGGGGCAGAGAAACCTACTGGGTTAAAAACAGATGCATTTATGAAGGCTAGCTTACAATTGTGAGTTATGATGCCTCAGCCGCTTTCCTTCATGCAGGGAGAACATTTCAGATGATCCATCTGTTTTTTCCCCCAACCTGCTTTCATGGGAATCTTGGGGCTGCTTTTTAGGAGCTTTCTATGAGTTTCTCCAGAAGATCTGTGATGGCAGAGAAGTTTATTCCAAGATAGCTTGCCTGCCATTATCGCTCTTCCTGTGCATCTTCCCTGATGGGCATGCTCATGCTTGTGCAACACTTGTGGCCAAACATCTCTCTGAACATATGAATCTTCTCTATCCTGAGTCAGGCTCCTTGTTAATCTTGCTCAGTAGTGTCTATTTTGAGTGCTTGTGGTTCTCCAAGTAGTTGCTCTCAAACAGAGGTCTGTCCTATCATCCACTGCCTGATCCTTTTCCCCAGACAAGTGACCTCAGTGTCCACTTGAGAACCAGGAGCTCCCAGGACCTTCTGCTAAAGCACTTTAGTTCCCCTACAGGCAAGCTGATATGGAAAGGATATCCTGAAGGTAACAAGCTCTGAAACCACCAAGTGAGTGCAAAAGGTTGCTACCTGCATTTTGCTGGGATTGTGGGAGGAAGAGATCATTGCTGGTGAAAAATCCCAGAATTTTAGTTTTAGTTTTTGAAGGAAGGCAGTGATGGTTTGGGGGTAATCTTGCAATCTCCATCTCAAATCCATCTGGGTGGGGGTGGGTGGAATGGGGAGGAGATGGGGGCAGATCAGGAAGGTTTGGGTTTGGTGGTAGTGACACCCTCCAAATCTAAACCCCATTCATAGGCATAATCCACCTGCATGGATCAAAGCAGACTTGTCAGTGGTATTGCTGGCAAAGGACTGTGTTGACCCATAGCAACTGCTGGAGCTTATATTATTCCAAAGAGATTTCCAGCAGCCAAAACTCACCAATGGGATGGAGCAGAGGCTTTGCTGATGCAGATGCATTGTCCCATGGGAGTTTAGGTAGGATTGGGTTGTTGCTATGGTTAGGAATTAAGAGTTTCCTAGCTTTGCTAGTTGAGATTTTTTAACTGGAGATGCCAGAGAGCTCTTTCAGGATGTTTCAACTTTGTGCTTGTTTAAAAGGTAAAGGTTACCCCACGACCGAATGGTCTAGTCGTGACCGACTGTAGGGGGCGGTGCTCATCTCTGTTTCAAAGCCTGTAGAGCTGGCATTTTTGTCCGAGGACAAGCTTCCGTGGTCATGTGGCCGGCATGACTCTACGCCGTAGTGCACGGAACGCCGTTCCCTTCCCACCGAAGTGGTCCCTATTTATCTACTTGCATTTAGGTGCTTTCGAACTGCTAGGTTGGCAGGAGCTGGGACAAGCAATGGGAGCTCACTCCGTTGCACAGTCTTGAACTCCCAACCTTGCGGTCGAAAGCCCAGCAACAGTGGATTAACTCGCTGTGCCACTGTTTAGATTCTTCCAAATTCATTGTGTGAATGGACAGGGAGTGTATAACCTCTAGACATTATAGAAATAAATTGGGGTGTGCCAACATGTTTCATATGGGGAATTTTTGGCTTGAATTTTGGACTGGGGGAGCAAAACAGGGGAATGGAATGGGGCTTCAAGCACAATTGTAACCTGGAGTTAGGCTGGCAGTTAGGCCAGCAAAGTTTGGCCGGCACAAGGGACACTGTAAAAGTATGTTTGGAGTATGTAAAACTCTTGGAGTCAGGGAGGCCAGCACACAGACATGCACCATCATCCCTGACTCCTTGTGCTAGCCAAACTTTGCTAGCCTAACTGTGCCAGCCTAACTCCAGGTTAGGATTGCGCCCTTGGTATTTTATTCCTTTATTCTTCACCACAAACTATTTTGACTGACAGAAATACACACCTGACTGCCTCCAGCTGGTTGTCAACATTGCCAGGGTCCCTCAGAGAGATGCTAGCAATATTCTGATGGATATTCTGAGAGAATTTGGCAGTCCGCAGCTGGTGATCAAGGGGCCACACATTTCCCTCACAGTGTCTGTCAAAATAATATTACGTCATGACATAGCATCTCTCCAAGGAGCATTGTGGGGTTAAAATGGATGCTGTTGGGGGAAAGCACTGCTGCCATTCCTGCTGCTAATATGTTTTGCTCCTTGACTTGCACAGATCCTTAATGAAATGTTCCTGTGGGGCATTCAAAAAACAGGCTGCAAAGGTGGGGGGGGGCAATTTGGGGCAGCCTTAGATGTCACATGTTAGTTTATCCAAATATTGAATTAACCATTTCTTTTCAGGGAAAAAAAGGGGGGGGAAATAGTTTTGTTCTCTTTCTGCTCATGTTGTAGCAAGTACTATTCCTCTAAGAGGCAACTTGTTGTCGTCTGGGATGCGGTGAATCCAGCTGCTGTGTTGTTTTAATGAGTTTATAAATTGGTTTCGCAATTAGGAATGACTCCATCATTCCGATGTTAAAATGGAAGGAAATTGGCCTGCTGTTTTTCTGTAAGCACCTTTTCTGTAGCAAATACTCATCTTTTCCCCTCCCCCTCCACCTATATTTCTGCATTTTTTTCTTCAAATCTTGTACAGAAGAAAAATAGCAAGACATACAACCTGCTTCCATTGAAAGGCTTAACAGCCCAATCATATGCAGGTGTATTCAGAAGTAAGTTCCATTATTGTCAATGGGGCTTGCTTCCAGGAAAGTGTGGAAAGGATTGTAACCTAAATTAGAACAATAGATCATCTAGTTTCCAGAATTGTGATATTCTTGGAGGCAAATCTTAAAACATAAAACTTTTTTGCGTCACACTTTGTACCAATGCACTTGTGCAGTAAATAAAAACGCTGATTCCATTCAATTCATATATTTTGCCAGTAAAGTGTTTTCCACATGGAAATCTTTCTCCGATGCTATTTGACCAATCTTTCTTTTCTTTATTCGTATCAGAAGCACCTACATTAATATAATTTTATACATACATCAAAATATATTTTAAGAATAAAATGCAAGGTTAAAAGTAGATATCATTTGCCCAATACTGGGCCACTTCAACAGCGTTCTCCCTTGCCAACGTAAGATCTTCCATTGTGCATGTGGAGGGGCACAGTGAGCACTGTAGCATATGTGAGGTGGTTTGTTGTTCTCCACATTCACACAGCATGTCTTTTATGGGAAACCCCATTTCCTCAGGTTGTCCTTAGATCTTCCTACCCCAGCACGCAGTCGATTTAAGGATTTCCATACAGGCCACGGTTGTTCTTGACCTGGTGGAGGGCATGCTTATGTTTGTGCCCGTTCACTCAGCAGCTCCTTGCTTGCTTTCCACAGCATTTATCCAATGCTGTGATGATATCATGTGCTCCCTCCTTTTGGGGGAGGGGGCATTTTGTCAGGAAAGCAGTAGGTGTGAAGGGTCAGAACCCCCTTCCCCATACATTGCAATTCTATTATGGATCCCCCCCCCAGTGGTGTCATCTACTCTCCAGTAGACGGTACGCTGGGCGGGACTTACGCGTGATCAGCAGCCCATCCACTCACTTCCGCTTTCTTCCCGCTCGCCACGCGGCTTTCCCTGGCCTCAGAGGAGGCGCCTGCTCGCCCAGGCACCTGGTGCGCCCCCCACCCCATCCCCCCGGGAGTAGATGACACCACTGATCCCCCCCCCCGCCCGGTGATTGTTTCTAAAATAAAAACAAGCACAGATGAGATGATTCAGCTACTGTCTAATCCAGGGGCATCAAACGTAAGGCCTGCAGCGCATGGAAGCTCTTTATCGATCCTCTGTGACAAAGGGTCTCTCCCACCACCACCTCCAGCTGCTTTTGGCTGCTGAGTTGTACTGACGTGTCACAGCTGCAAGGGTGGCCTACATGATGATTGGACTCTCCCATAACTTGGAAATATGATCATGATTTGAATATTTTCTCTTCTGTCATTTGCAGCTAATGGGTTGCTAAGCAAGAAAAAAAATGCATAATTCTGGTCATCGCCTCCTCCTTAATGATGTCACTTCCTGTTTACTGACATCACGTCCAACTCTCAGCAGGCACCATGAATGCCATTCAATTTGCTGTATGAAAGGAGTTCGTTACTCCTGATAACCTGACCTAAAGGCAACCTACTCAACACTAATTTTCCAGCCACAAGAGTGTACTGGGTCTGTGGAGACCCAAGACACCTGGCCAGTGTCCCATGTGAGCCAATTGTTTCACTTAGAATATATTCCAGAATCCTTCGCAATGCAGTAGCCTTCCACAGGAGACATGCATGGGTTGCCCTGGTGGACAAGTCAATGTGGAAAGGTTCCCTGAAAGCAAAGCAGGCATTTAAAAGCTTGAAAAGCACACATCTAAGGTTTTTTTGGGGGGGGATGTGGTGGCGCAGCAGGTTAAACCGCTGCTGCTGGGCTTTCTGACTGGAAGGTTGGGAGTTCAAGTCTGCGCGACGGAGTGAGCTCCCGTTGCTTGTCCAGCTCCTGCCAACCTAGCAGTTCGAAAGCACCTAAATGCAAGTAGATAAATAGGGACCACTTTGGTGGGAAGGGAACGGCATTCAGTGCGGTACGGCGTAGAGTCATGACCACGGAAGCTTGTCCTCGGACAAAACGCCGGCTCTACAGGCTTTGAAACGGAGATCAGCACCGCCCCCTACAGTTGGTCACGACTAGACCATTCGGTTGTGGGGAAACCTTTACCTTTTTAAGGTTTTGGGGAGGGTGGAATTGAATTCATTTTCTGGCAAATATTTGTGGGGAAGAGTGTAATGAAGCTTCAATCTGCTGGGGTATGAGAGCGGGAGGATGTAAATGAGACATCACACCTTTTTTTCACACGTTATTGAAATGCAACAGGCTCCTTGTTCCCCTACAAGCAAGAACTGAGATGAATAGTTATAGCCCTATTCCTAACTATGTACCTTTTTAATTGCCTTTCAGATTGATAATACAGTGGTACTGTCACCAGAGATGGGAAGTTGGGACTGACAGTGCAATCCTAAGCAGCGCTGGAATGGCGAGGCCAGCTGGCCAGTGCCATATCCAGCGCTGCTTTGAGGAGGCTGGAGCCTCGCTGGCACAAGGGCATGTTTGTGCCCTTGCCATAGGGGAGGCACCAGCCTCCCAATGGTCTCCTCAGATCTGCATCTGCTAAACAGCAGGCACAGATCCAAGGAGACCCCGCAGGCCGAATCGGAGCTGTGCGGCCTTGGGATGAGGCCTTTGATTCGGCCTGCCAGCCCATCCTGCCGGCCGGCCTGTCCACTGCCCGTCCACTGCCTGCCCAGAAAGGCCCCCGCCCACTTCCTCCCTTACCTCCATTCTGGCTCATCACACATCTGTGCCAGCCAGTCATTTAAACTCATGTTTTTTGCTGACTCATGTACACTCGAGTCACACGTGTCAAAGACTCGGGCATGACTCAAGTCTGAATCTGAAAAAAAAAACCTCGAGTTTGAAAACCTGTAAGTCTTGGTGTGCTTGTTTACTTTTTTTTCTGTGGCATTAAAGACCTCATGGGGCCATCTAGTCCAGTTCCTTACCAGCACACTTACCATATCAAATCAAAAGAATTCAAACGAAAGCCCTCTCAAC
>JAJKFI010000008.1:30748320-30782327 GCA_029204185.1 Lerista edwardsae
TAATAATAATAATAATAATAATAATAATAATAATAATAATAATAATACTTGGATTTATATACCGCCTTTCTTAGGTCACCAGATTTCTCTAGTGACTGTAACTCAAGGCGGTTTACATAGGCAGACTTTATTCATAAACCCGAAGGTTTTTACAATTTTTACAGAAATGTTCTATCTTTCAAGAACTACACACATACAGATGGATCTTTCTGGATTTAGTCCTTCTTCTGGCCACCCGTTTGTCTACTTGCTGGCTGATAAACGGCTTCCCTGCTCCTACCAGGCTTGCACCCCAAATCAATGATGAAGGGTTTTTGAGCACACAGGATGTTGAGGTTGCCCTTGCTTGACTTCCTAAAATGAGAGGAAGCCAGTGTTTGAACCCAGTGGCCCGGCCTTGGAAGGGGGTGATGAAAGCCTTCCAAGGGTTTCTGAGGCCAGGGTGAGCGATCAGAGGGGAGGTGGGCCTCAGGAGGGGCTGGCTTGCAAAGCAAGCGCCCAGCCCAGCGCCCGACATTGGGGGTGCTGAGCACCTCCAGAAAAATTATTGTGGGTGCCAACAGCATACTGTCACCCCTGGAGTTGGCATTACTGCCTTCACATGACTAGAAACTCACACTGAGGCCACCCTAACCTGAGGCTCCAGGTGCTGTGCTACAATAGCACTCATTTCTTGCCAGCTCCTGATCCAGCCATGCTCTAGTAGTGCACTGCAAACTTTAGGGACACACACCTCAAATCTTAATATGGAATCATGCTGGGAAAATCTCTCCAACTTTATTTCTTGCTCCCAGACCTTCAGAGTTAATAAGGCTCCTGTCTTTCTTGGTGGCTTCCTTGCTCACTAGGTGCGATCAGAGTTCATTATTTTGATCTCACGGTGCCATTATACGTGATGCCACACGTCAAGAGTTGCAATTAGTTCATAATCGAACTCAGGGAAGGTCTAACAAAAGTCAAATTATCATCTTATCCCAGTTCTAACTTTGTGAACTCTGGGAGAATGTCTGCAAAACCTCAGAGTTGGGGGTTATGCATCTTCATTACAAAAGAGCAGGTATAAGACTCAATTGTGGAGTTAAGTTGACCACAGCTGAAGGACAGCTGGCATTTGCTTCCCAATGACTCCCCAATGGAGGAGGTGGAAAGATTGGATCCAACAATCCAATAGCAGATCCCCTGCTAACTGGGCAAGAGGCACTTTTTCAAGTGGTGTCCTCTTATATTTAGCAGGGGGAGAGCAATTGTCCCTCTTCACCCCAGCACAGTGTCTTTCTCGTGGCTGTTGCTGGTGGTGGTCTCCATTCTTTTAGATTGTGAGCCCTTTTGGGACAGGGAGCCATTTAACTTTAATGTTATTATTTGCCTGTAAACCGCTTTGTGAACTTTGTGTTGAAAAGCGGTATATAAATACTAGTGATTGATTGATTGATTGATTGATTGAACATCCCTCTCTGGTTTCCAGTCCCAGGTCTGCACCCCTTTGTTGCCCTCTGGAGCAGCAGCAGTGGTGGACCAGGTTAGAAGTGTAGTATGCACCCATTGGCTTCCTGAGGCCTCCAAGGCCTGCAGTCCTACTCATCAGGAGGAGGCAAGTACAAGTGTCTGCCCTAGATCAGGATCCAACAAAGACCCAGGAAGTGGGAGAGCAACCATTTGCAATATGAGCTTATTTGCACAATTTATTCTTCTTTTTCTAGCCATAGTAAATTACCAGGGATTGAATGGTGCATTAAAGCAGCTGACTATTAGATTATATTTTTTTTAGGAATATAGATTTTTTATTTGAAAATTTTTCTTACTACTTCTTTGTTTTATATCCCCGAGCGCGAAAAACCATCACATTTCGGATTTTCTTTACTCATCTAACTAATACAAAATCTCTTACCTCTCTATCCTACTACTAATACATTTTTTTTAACACCCTACTACCAGTGGTGGGATTCAAATAAATTAATAACCGGTTCTATGACGTCATAGCCGGAGCAAAAAAAAACCCCGAAGCCAGCCGAGGTAAGCGAGTGGGCGGGGCCCAGCCATTTAACAACCGGTTCTATAGAACCTGGGCGAACCCCCTGAATCCCACCACTGCCTACTACTATATTGCTGTTCAAGTCCAAGGTATCATTCACGTGATTGGTGGAGTGGTTCCTTGGTCCCAGGGCCAAAATTTGGCCCATCTCATTTTAGATAACCTTTCTTTTTTGAATCTGCTGAAAGCTCTCACTTTGAACAAAATGAGTTCTACTGCATGGTTAGTTCCACTTTCTTTCCCTGTTTTTACCTCTCTGCTCCTTTGGAAAGTTAAAACTACTGACTACTAGAGCTTACTCATCCACACCTGTAGTGGCTAAGATTTAACAAGACTCTTTCAAGCGTTGTTTTCATCTCATATTTGTGTGTGTTTTGTGTTTGCGTGGTTTAAATGAACCCTGAGCGTTATTTTTTGTGTCAGGAAACTGAATTCTGCATGAGACCAGGTAAGCGCAGATCAGCACAGATGCATGGGGAGGGTAGCAGGAGGGTGTGGAGGGGGCGTTCCAGGGCAGGTCGAGCAGGGGGAGTGAAGGCCCTGGAGGGGGTGGGACTAGTGGATGTGTCTTCTGCCGAATCCTAATCCCTGTAGCAGGTTGAAAAGCCTGCAATTTAGGTGGCGCTGACTCAAGAAGCCTCATTGATTTGGCTGGGGTGTTACTCAGAGTAGGGGGACGAATGGGGGATGGGCTAAGAGTACGAAGAGACCTCCAGCCTGCTTATAGCTAGCACAGCTCCTGTGCTGGATAGGATTGGGCCATTAAAGAAGGACCTGATGAAGACATTAAGAGATTATGTCGTTGTAACAGTCTGCTACTTATATCACTGCAGTTTTAAAGAACTGTTAGACAGTGTAATGGAAAATATGCATTGAAAATGATCGGTTTAATGATTTGACTACATTGTGCTGGGAAATACGCTAATATAATACAATACTTTCTTCGTATAAACAAATCAGATATTAAAATTTGATGGGGGGGGGGTTTCTTGCAAAATACCTCATATGTCACAGTGGAATATACAGTGCACTATAATTGCTAGATGAGGAGACCTTTCTGATTTGCAGGCTCTGGTGCTTATGTTTGTGGAGTTGCGAATTCATAGAGAAGAAAGTAGTTCTGTCCATGCCAGAAATTTTTTTACAACATGCAATTACATCTGCTGGGTTTTTTTGTTTTGTTTATATTTGCTGTAACATCTGTATTATACCTGGTCATAGTGACAATACAGCAGTCCGTATTCCGTCATTGATTTATAAGGCCATTGCATCCCATCAAGGACAAATTTGAAGGCAGAGCAGTGTAAAATGTGTGTCAACGTCTTATATACATCGCCCGAGTGCATCCTTTATGTTTCTCATCTGGCTGCTCCCCTGGCAGTCATCCAGGATGGAAGGCAGACACCCATTTATCAGAAGAGTTATGCTGTTCAGTGACACTCCAGTGTGTGTTCATACCTGATAGCCAACGTTGTTAGTGCAAGATAAAGAGAATAGAACATGGTTGACTAATCAGTAGTAATTAGTGACAGCCTCTATAGTCCTCTTTATGTTACATTGGCAAGAAAAGTGAGACTTTAATGTACAGTCGACAGTTTAAAGCACATTTTTTCATCACAGAGTGTACATTTTAAGTGGATATAGTTCTCTATTCAACGTCATTGATCTATGTGGACCTATGGGGAGGGAGACTTCCTGTCCACTCGAGATAATATTGTCTCTTTTATTTTCAGGGGCATTTGGAAGACAAGAATTACCCTCCTTTGGCATTGTACCAAGAAAGCATTCTACAGTTACAGCCACCAAGTATGCTACTGTATATAAGCCACCAGAAATGTAGCTATGATTCTCTCTTTCAACATGGAGAGCTTCAGGGCACAATCCTAACCTGGAGTTAGGCTGGCACAGCTAGACCAGCAGAGTTTGGCTGGCACAAGGGCCACCATAAGCGTGCTTGGACCACTCACGGAGTCAGGGAGGATGGTGCACTTCTGTGTGCTGGCCTCTCTGACTCCGAGAGTGGTCCAAACATACTTTACAGTGTCCCATGTGCCGGCCAAACTGTGCCGGCCTAACTTCAATTTAGGATTATGCCCTCAATCACTGCAGTATGATAGAGAAAGTTTGCCAATGAGGTAAAAAGAGAATTAGAACGTTGTGAGAAGTAAGTTCTTTCAGTCGTTCTTTTCTTGGTTTGTTCCACTGTTGTGCAATGTGGGATCACTGATGCAAATGTTTGGAGGCCCTGCTCATGTGCCAATGGCTCACCTAGGCTGCACCACAGAAGGTAAGGTGAGGAGGGGTGTTTGTAAGCTGGAGGTGGGATAGTTTGTGCCATTCCTTGCCTGCCACTGTGATGGGTTGCTCCTTCCATTTTGGGTGGGGAGGTGAAACGACTGACTTGAGTTTATTTCAGTGACTATGCAAGAGTCAGTCACACTCTCCCAAGCTGCTCCTATAATACAGAAGGAAGGAGTTGGACCCAATGCTACTGGCCCATTAGTCCTTTTTAGCACTGTTAAAGACTGGTTGTTGCCTAGGTATTAACAAGTGCTTCCTCATCGGGCTAGGTTTGGAGATATGGAGAGATGGGCATTTTGTTGCAAAGCAGCTATATTCAGCTTCCAAAACTTGGTGGGTGAACTGGTTAAAAAGAGGCAAAAGCAGTGTCATTAATCCTTTTGAAAATGATTCCAGGCACAATCCAAGGCTGGCATTGGGCTGGCTAACGTCCCTTACACTGGCCCAGTGCTGTTGCAAACGTGCCATAAGGCTCAACTACTCCAAAGAAAAGAGCATTAGGCCAGCACAGGGAGATCCAAGGATGCCACAGAAGATGCCTGGTAGGCCGTCCCTGCATCAGCCAAGTTTGGCCGGTGCAGGGGCTTGGGGAGGGCAGGGGGAAGGTTGGAAGAAGGATGGTGGAGAGAAGGCAGCCAAGGAGGGGGAGAGTGTGGGGTTGATCTGGCTGCTTGGATTTGCATCAGCGATTTTGCTGCCACAGATCCAAGCAGCCTCACAGGGCTGGCTGGGGCTTACCCTGAGGTAAGGGGAAAATATCCCATTACCCCAAGGTGAGCTCCAGCTGTTGTCTAACCTGCATAGGATATAGCACAGGCCAACTGGCCTGCCTGCTCCAATGCAGGTTAGGATTGGGTTATTAGCTTCTCTCAACATTCTTAGAGGAGCCTTCCAGTTTCGCCCCTCAGTTTGCTTTACATGAACTGTGGTGGCAATTCTACTTGCAGTCTGTTCACACCCATTCACATATATGTAACATTGTAGCCACCAGAACTATAATGACTCACTCCACACTATGAGTCATGAAGACCTAACTGTGATTGGCCATCAACCAATCTGAGCAGTTCATAAAAGGTACATCATCTTTTAAACATATGCGAAATGTGTTGTTCTTCTGGGATGTTGGGACTCGTGATGTTTTTTGATCAGTGAAATCTGAGTTTGCTGTGTTTCAGTTTATGATGAAGACTTAATTTGTTCAATGGTTGAGTTTTCCAAATGGAAGCCACAACCCAGAAGAGAACTTTGCATCTGATTTCCATTCTTTATACCAGTCATATTTATGGAATGCAAATTTCATCTCGGAACATTTGTCTCTGTTCTAGATAGTTTTTCTCCCTTAAAAATACACATAATTATTATGATCCTCATCAGTAATGCTCAGAGCTTTTCAGTCAACCCCATTGCACACTGTTTGATTGTCTTACAAACAAGATTACAGACAAAACAGAAACAAATATTCATCCATCATGTCCCAGGAGAAGATGGAAAAAGCTGATGTTCAGATTCATTATGACAATAGTTGATTGCTGAAATATTATGAACTCATCTATCTCTTTCTCATCGTCTTTCACAGTACAATTTCAAAAGCAGCTTGTGTCCCTTGCAATCAGCCTTCTATCAGTCTGCAAATGTCTTTAAAAAATTTCCAAGATGTACTTTAGGTCATAATGAGCCTTTTAAAATCCTGGAAAAACAACCCAAAATTTCAGGAGGAAGCCTGTGCTATAGTCCTCCTTGGAAAGAAAGTACCTGTAGGCAGAGGACCACTGGTTTGGGTGCAACCTCATAGCATAGGTGTTTATTATTTATGTATTTGAAAGTGTTGATTAGCTGTCTTTCCAGCTCTTAAGACAATGTACAATCATAAATTGTAAAAGTTGTCAATACAAATTGAGGGCTGGTGTAATATAGTGGTAGCCAATCCTATTTGGCAGTTAGGGTGGCAGATCTCACAATCAGCTGCTGTAAGTTCTGGTGTAGCACTGCAATAATTGTGTTGCTGTTGTGCACTGCAGAACTGTTGGTGCTAATGGCTGAAACCCTATGAATACACCAATGGCTCATCCAGGCCATACAGGTGACAATGGGAACAAGTCATGGGCGGTTCGAGGAAATGTTGGGGGAAAAGCGGGCAGGGGCCTTTCAGGATGAGAGAGAGTGGATCTCAGAGGCATGCAAAGATACTATCCACATTTTTCCATCCCAACATGATCTCTGAGGCTGCTTGGACTTACACCATCTAAACAGCTGGTGTAGGTCTGAGAAGACCCATTGACAGCCAAGCAGCTTATAGAGAGTAAAAGCAGTATTTACTTACTTATTCTGGACTGACTGGTGCCTGCACCCCACCACAGCATGCAGTGAATGTTTCAGCAGCATGGCTGCATAGTGTGAACTGGTGTGGGATAGGGTTGGGACATTAGAGCCTGACCTGTGAATCAGGTAGTCCCTGGCTCAAATCTTGCCTTTGTCAATAACAAGCAAGGTCACCTCAGGGAAGCTACTTGGGCTCAGCCTCAGTTGCAATACAGGCATGCCCTGGTATCCGCTGGGGTTCTGTTCCAGACCCTGCTGTGGATACCAGAAACTGCGGATACTGGGGATACCTTTTTAAAGATAGGGGAACATCAGTGGTTTTCTTGCAACAAGGTAAAAAAAGAGATTTGTCTAATATTCCCCTGTCTTTTTAATAGCTGCCCCAGTATCCATGGGTAACTGAAACCATGAATACTGAGAGCCCAATCCTCAGATAGAGTTAGGCTGGCACAGTTAGGCCAGCAAAGTTTGGATGGCACAAAGGATGCTGTAACATATGTTTGGACCACTCTTGGACTCAGAGAGGCCAACACACAGATATGCACCATCCTCCTTGACTCCAAGAGTGGTCCAAACACGCTTTACAATGGCCCTTGTGTGAGCCAAACTTTGCTGGCCTAACTCCAGGTTAGGATTGCGCTCTCAATCAGTGGATACCAGGGCACACCTGCACGGGGAAAATAGTACTTCTAGCAGAATCCTGTGCAGATAAAAAAAGTCCATTGGGTTCAATGGGGCTTTCGCCCAGGAACAGGTGAATAGAATCACAGCTTTACCTTGCAGGGTTGTTGGAAGGCCTACACTGAGACAATCTGTGCAAAAGGTTTTACACATGGAGACTGCTCTGGACAAATGCTAAATAAAAACAAATAGAGCAAATTGTTACTAGTGTAGCTGTTGAAATCCTGGTCTGATGCCTGAGATTAGGTGGCAACCAGAGAATTGACTCTGGACAAAACAGACATCTTCTTGGTCAGGAGTTCTACAATGCAGGTTTTGGATCAACAACTTGATCTGAATGGCGTAGTGCTCCCTCTACAGGAGCAGGTTCACAACTTGGGGTACTCTGACTCATTCATACTCCTGGGTGACCATGTTCAATGGTGGCCAGGGGTGTCTTTGTCCAATTTCGGTTGGTGTGCCTTTCCTGAATTGTTCAAACCTGATCACAGTAGTCCATGCAGTGGTGACATCAAGCCTAGATTACTGCAACACTCTCTAAGTGGGGCTGCCTTTGAAGAATGTTTGGAAATAGCAATTACGGCGGAATGCAGCAGCCTGTGTAATAATAGGGTGGTCAGACTCTGTTGGACTGCTTCTCTGCCTGCACTGGTTACTGATTTGTTTCCAGGCACAATTCAAAGTGCTGGTTTTGAGCTTTAAAGCTCTTCATGGCTTGAGGCAGTGGTTTCTCAAGGACAGCCTTCTTCCATATGAGATGGTTTTCCCACTGAGTCACCTGAGGGGGCCTTTCTACAGGTGTCCTGAGTCTCTGAGGCTTGATTGATGGCAATGAGAAGAAGGACCTTCTCTGTAATGGCATCAGAACTGTGGAACTCCTTCCCTGTTGAATTAAGAATGCTGTTCCAGTGGAGGCTTCTTTTGTTTCATATTAGGTTTGCTCCTTAAATATGAAGATGTAGATACATGCACCTTGAACTGAAACCAAAAACATAATGGTGGCTAATGCAAACAGTAGTAGTAGTAGTAGCAGCAGCAGCAGCTAAGGGTGCAATCCTAAACTGAGTTAGGCCGGCATAAACTAAATCAGCAAAGTTCGGCCAGCACAAGGGACACTGTAAAGTATGTTTGGACTACTCTCAGAGTCAGAGAGGCCAGCACACAGACGTGCGCCATCCTCCCTGACTACGAGAGTAGTCCAAAAATGCTTTATGGTGGCCCTTGTGCTGGCCAAACTTTGCTGGCTTAGTTTATGCCGGTCTAACTCCAGTTTAGGACTGTGCTCTAATCCTAGAAAATGAAATGAAATCCCAGAAATGCCTTACATGGCAAAAGATGTGCAAGTCCATGTGAATTTAAAATGCTGCAGGTTCTTCATTTATACCACATTCCAAAGTGCCAGAATTTTGGAGAATCTGTAGAGATAGATAACATCAGATACAATGAATTAGCTCTGTGCTAGGTTGACCGAACTTTGTGTGGACTTCATGCCACGGGAGAAAAAGACAGACACTTTCGTATCTTTTTCCCTGCCATCTTTTTTTTTTTAACAGTACTTTAGGAATTTTCATAAGAGTTTGGGGGCATTCACTCTTTTGAGCATTCACAGTAGCAGTTCTATGCTGTATGGGTATGCTTTCTGGGATACTGAAAAAACACCTCAGTAATTTTGACTTGGATCTATTCTTGTTTGTTCACAAACAGAAAGAACAGATAGTCTGATAATTTCTGCACTGCATGGGGTGCAGCTCTTGAGAGCCCCCTGATCATTGAGGGGGATTTTGGGAGGTTTTGATGACTTGCCACCAAGGGGAATGCTTGTGCATGGTTAGAACCCCACCTGTGATGTTGTGATGTTTTGGCTCCAGGCCACAGCCTCTGATACACAGCCTAATGGCCAAACATGGGAGGAAAAAAATACAAAAAGATTGAGTGCTCTGCCAGCAGAGAAAATATGAACATCTTTGTCTGTTGACAGGAATAAAATGTAACTTGTCACCGGAGCTGATATCTTGTATTGATGGTCCTTTATAAGAGACACAGATGCTGCCGAGTCAGGTGCATAAATATTGATGGGATCACTGAGTCTTTTTGAGCTGCCTTATGATTTTTTTTTAAGAGATAATGTTCTTTAGGGTCAAAATCCAACTCTAGCTATAGGTTTACACCTTTTTTCACTTGGCAAACATGCATGGGGAGACTGTCAAGCCACTTCCTCGGGCAAAATGAATAGGACATGAAGGCGTTTTATCATATTCCCAGTATAACCACAGGTGTCTGCTCACATTGTTTTCATTATTGAAAGTATATTGCTCACTCATGCCTGATGGTGATGCTGCTGGTGATTTGAACTTTGATCATCATTGTTGGGTTGCGGGAGACATGATTCTTTTCAGCTATTCTTTCAAAACAGCAGCAATGGTCAGAAGGTCGCATAAACCACAGTATGCAGGAGGTTGATTTCCAAGAGTAGGAACCAAAAATCAGAAGGGCCAGAGGGAAGCTGTGCAGATCCTGCAGTCAGGACATCACATCCTGAAGGCAGCAGTGCTGCGGGAGTGAGCAGAGTTGATCTAAACACAATCCTTCCATAACAAGATAAGTTCTGGTCGCCACATCTCAAAAAGGAGAGAGTGGAGCTGGAAAAGGTGCAGAAGAGAGCCACAAAAATAATTACTGGGTTGGGGCACCTCCCTTATGAAGAAAGACTGAAGCTTTTGGGGCTTTTCAATCTAGAAAAAAGGCGCCTGAGGGGGGATTTGATTGAGATCTACAAAATTATGCACAGGAGGGATGTTCTTTTCCCTCTCTCACAGCACCAGAACCAGGGGACATCCACTAAAATTTCATCTTGGGAGAGTTATAACAAATGAAAGGAAATACTTTTTTTACCCAGTGGGTAATTAATCTGTGGAACTCATTGCCATAGGAGGTGGTGATGGCATCTGACCTAGGTGCTTTTAAAAGGGGATTGGACAGATTTCTGGAGGAAAAGTCCATCAAGGGCTATAGGCCATGATGGGTTGTATAACCTTCTTATGTTAGTAGTAGGCTACTTCAGAATTCCAGGTGCAAGGGAGTGGCAACAGAATGCAAGCATCTTCTTGTTTCGTGTGCTCCCTGAGGCAGCTGGTGGGCCACTGTGAGGTACAGAAAGCTGGACTAGATGGGCCTTTGGCCTGATCCAGCAGGGCTCTTCTTATGTTCTTACGCTCAGACTGAGAAGTCGGAACGGAGGCTGGGGTTTTACATGGCCTGGAGAATTGGCCCTTTAAGTCAGCTGACCGAGTGATGGTATAACAGCTTATGTGGTATCCCGGAAGAACAGGTAGCCAAAACATAATGCTGGTGATACAAGAAGCAAGGTAGTTTGCCTGGTAAGTGGGAGTTCCAGTTTGAGACATCCACCAGGTGCCTTCCAAATATTGAGAGCACAGAATCAAAGGACTGAAGAGGATTTTGTAGGCTATAATATGCAATCCCTTCCTGGGAAGAATTCATTAAGGGCTCAGTCCTAACCAAATTTCCAGGACTGATAACAGCGAAACAGACAACAGTTGAAAGTGTTGCCACTGTTTGCTGAGTGGCCCAATCCTGTCTGGCAACAGCATATAGGATGCAGAGGCTCCTGCACAGCATCGGATGAACCCTAAGCGTGTGTCTGATGAAGCCAGAGAAGACGACAGTCAAGGGGGTAACGGGGAAAGGCTTGTCTTACTGTCTAGGCTGCTGCATGGACCCCTATGGATTCCCCGATGGAAGTTATGCCAGCTCTGTTGCTAGTGCAACTCTGGGGCATGCCCATGCTGGGGGCATGTCCAGCCCATGATAGGGATTTGGGATTTGAGGTTTGGGAAGCTGCACGCACCATCTTAATGGTTGAAGCAAATATTCCACCTCGTTTTTGACCTTCCATTTGGAGTTAGTAAAATGGAGGCAGTGTTTGGGCTATTCTGGGGTTGGGTGGGATAATGTTGGGGATTAAGGCTACATTCCCCCCCCCCCGCGCACCCGTTGCTCCTCATGATATAGCACAGTTCCAGGGCATTCCAGAGTATGGTAGTAGTGGTGACTATCAGCTGGGGGGGGGAAGGGCTCTAAATACTATACCTCTCAAATGTGCCCCTCTGTCCAATAGCCAAAATGGCCCCCTCATTACCACTACCTCCTAATGAGACAGCAAAAATGATGGAGTATTTTGCTTCAGCCATTTATTCAAGGTGTCAGTAGCACGAGAACTTAATATTTTCAGACTTTTTCCCCCTGGATTGTTCCTTAAAGTGCTGTCACCTCATTAAGGAAATTCTAGGTGAATAATTGTATGAGTTTAGCTGACTAATTGATAAATTAACCAATTAAATGTTCTTATGGTTAAAACAATAGTTCTAAAACAAAAAAAGCGTAAGTTGGGTTTTTTTAAAATAATGCTTGTGAGTGCTGTATTAGTAAGTACTTAATACAGTAGCAGTCCAGTAGTACTTCCCGCCACCCCAGGCCATGCAGTGCAGCTGATGGACCATGTGCTACATCCTGTGGAGGGCAACCAGATGGCCCAGGAGAGGTAAATACAGTTTTTCTTAACTTACCTCCCTGTTGGCCAGCTGATCTCCAGTGTGTCTCCCTGGACTTATGCCAGCGTTTTTTGCTCAGCCAGGGAGAAGGGAAGGATAAAATATAAGCATGCGCTGCTGCTGCTGAAGTTCTCCCTTCTTGCCCACTCCCACCCCCCACTTTGATCCACTCCCCAAACTGCCCATGATCCTCCCCCAAACTGCCCCTGCTACCTCCCTACCTACATGGTTCAATGCAGTGGTGTCATCTAAATGATTTAAGAACAGATACTCACTTTTGATTGGCACGTGTTGGGACCCACCCACCAGAAGTGACGTCATAAGCCGGAAGTAATATCGTGGCAGGAAGTGACATGAAAAAAGCCCTTTTTGAGGCCTCAGACAATTTTAAACTGACCCAACCGTTGCAACAGTATTCCACAGCACCCCCAGAACATGTTAAGGAGGCCTGGCATCATGTTAAAGTGACCCAACAGTTCCAAAACCCCAGAGCAGCTCATTTTTCAGTGGCAAGGCAAGGCAAGGCTCCGCTCGCTGCCTGCCTGCTTGCCTGGCTCTGAGAACATGCAGGCAACTCAAACGTGCAGGAAATTCAAATGTTGCAGGGGGCAGAGTCGATGAGTGGGTGGGCGAATGGGCGGGGCCAGCCATAATCCTAGAAACCGGTACTCGCGTACCCCCGCGTACCCCCTGCATGACATCACTGGTTCAATGGCCCACCACTTCTTGCATGGGACATCCCACCCACCCCCCACAGTCAGTAGCAAGCTGCCCACTGTCAGAGCAAATGTCAAGTTCCATCCACTAATACCCCAATAGAATTGGGCTCTAAGAAATGAGGGGATGCCTCTTGTACAGTACAAACCTATATCTGTCTATTCAGAAGTAAACCCCATTTAGTTCGGTGGGACTATGCAGGTAAATTTCTATAGAATTTCAATGTTAACAGTACAGGTAGATTATCCCTTATCCAGACATCCCAAATCTGGACTATTCTGAAATCCAGACATTTTTGTCCAACCCTTAAAAAAAAAAAATTCTGTAGTGTGGACACCAGAAGGTTTTTTTGTTCATTCTCATGTACAATGCAGGTACATGCTGTAATTTCTATTCTCTGTCCTGTGGTGTGTAACAGTATGGGTAACAGTGAAAAGAGCAAGAGGAAGCAATTCTCATTACATTTATGCAATTTTCCAAAATTCCAGAAAAATCTCAAATCTAGACATTTTCGTGTCCTAAGCATTCCAGATAAGGGATAATCAATCTGTATTTGCAATCCACAACTTTTATAAAAGTTACCGTATTTCCCCAAGTATAAGGCGCACCAAAGTATAAGACACACCTTAATTTTGGGGCCAGAAATTTGAAAAATACATTTTTGGGGCCGGCTGCTCTTTAAGGCATGCGGGAGCACAGAGAATGCTGTGTTCTCCGTGCTTCCGATTGCCTTAAAGAGCCGGCGGGAGCACTGCCCTCCCTTCTCTGTGCTCCCGCCGACTCTTTAAGGCAAGCAGGAGCATGGAGAATGCAGCGCTGCCCGGCACACCCCTTGAATAAGACGCACCCAATTTTTAGCCCCCGGTTTTTTGGGAAAAAGGTGCGTCTTATACTTGGGGAAATACGGTATGTTTAAAAATCTGTTCTCTGATTAATGAAAATATATTTATTGTTAGACAAGCATTTTTTAAAATTAATTAATCTATGTAATTACTCAGAATACTGCAGTTCTAAGCATACTTTCCTGAAAGTAAAGGTGCGATCCTATCCATAATTACCTGGAAGTAAGCCCCATTTACTATAATGTAACTTACTTTTAAGTAGACATGCATAGGATGAGGCTCTAAGTTCCACTCAAAACTCTGAGTGACTTGTGAGTACAGGTTTTCCCACTAAATTTTACATTTCCATATGTTTTCACACTAGTACGTAACTAAACTGAAATTTAGTTAAAAAATACCTGTACTTGGAAGTTGGAAAGCATTTATTGTCATTGCTTAATAGAGGAAAGAAAACCATAGCTGTTATGTATCACAAATCATAACTCCTGTTTTGAAATATCCCCTTTGAGAAAAGCAAAGGCTGCTCAGTGTCCAATTTATTTCTGGCAGGAGAGCAATTATGGATGAAACTGAAAGGGTGTTGGCTTTGTGTACTGAAGTACTGTCTTTTGACAGTTAGCCTTTGAATTCCCCCCTTTATTGGATATATGCAGTGGTCAGGTGTTGCTGTCTTTCATTAAGTGATTTATTCGTATAGGGGGAAAAAACCTGTATCTGGAGAAACTGTCCCAAAGATAAAAAAACAACACACACACACACACACACACACACACCTTTATCACTTTATACAGTACACTTTGCATACACTATTATTTTGGATCATTTTCTTTCTTAAAGTGTATGCCGCCACAGAGGATCTCAGAACACAATGAGAAAGACGTAGTTTATCAGGTCATATGGTCCCAAGCTATTTAGGGCTTTAAAGGCAATGACCACCTTGAATCTTGGCCAGAAGCAGACTGGCAGCCTGCACAGTTGAATAATAGAGGTGAGACTTGGTCTCAATATCTTGTTCCTGTTAAAACACTAATATAATGGCCACATTTAGTACCAGTTGAAGCTTTCAAGGGCAGCCTCTTGTAGAGCATGTTCCAGTAATCCAGGTGAGAGGTGACCAAGACAATCTGACTGAATAGCTACAGGCATAGGTCGCACACCAGCAAAAACTGGTTCAAACCTGGACTACAGCTGTCACCTGAGCATCCAGAAATAAGGTTGGGTCCGGGAATACTCCCAAATTACAAATGTGTCCTTCAAGGGGACTGCTACCCTAACCAGAACATACCATCATCAAATCCGTCTTGGCTTGATTTAATCTCCGCTCATATGCTCACATCCAGCCCTTCACCCAGGGCCATATTAACCAATGCCGGGCCCATGGGCCCCCTCCAAAACTCTTCAGGAAAGCTTCCGCCACACTAAATGGAAGCCCCTGGTGGACGGGCAGGCGGGTGGGCATGGTTCTCCTCCTCCCTTTACAAATAAGGCCTCTGCAGCTCAGCTAATGCATCACTTTTCCCCATCTAGTGCCTTGTTACAAAATACACACACACACACACACGTACATTTGCAGCCAACCCCCAACCTTAGGCAATCCAGCTGCAGGTGGACTTCTCACAAACAAACCCAGACTTGCATAGAAGCTCCCCACCCACCCCCACTCCTAAAACAGAAGAAACACAGGCAGAACTCTGAGGGGCAAGCAACGGAGAGGCCAGCACTTCTAAGTTATGCCCCAAAAGGGAAAAAAAACCCTCCCAAACGGACCCAGGCTTGCATGGAAGCTTCCCAGCGATGCAGCCTCCACCTGCAGCCCATCTCATTCCCTGGAGGCGGAGCTTGCCCTACGTTGTTCTTGGGGAGCTCTGCAAGCCTCACCTTTTCAAGGTCAGACTTGCTGTAGTCTCTTGCCCTCTGGAGGGTTGGTGGGCTGGGTGGGGTGTCCCCAGGGACAGATCTGGAAACCCATGCATTATGCTGATTTCTCAGCATGCCACCTTGATGGGCCTTAGTCCCTAGGTTTCAGCCTACTCAGCCTAATAGGATAATACTGTCCTGCCTTCACCAATTCATTGCACTGGTTCGGGACATCCACAGCTTGGCTGCATGGAATGGGAGCAAGATGTGTGATTGGGTGTCATCACAAAACCCCTGGACGATCTCTGCCAGTGGTTTCATCTAGATGTTAAACAACATAAAGGACAAAATGGAACCTTGTGGAATGCCACATACCAAAGACTCTCTATCTCCTAGAGCCACCTCTAAGGGGCACTGCTGTAAAGCAGTGCCCCTGTACCTATCCTGGAGGATACCATGATTGATGGTATTGAATGCTGCACAGAGATCCAGCAGAATGCACTCCCTTTGTGTCCATCATCAATAAAATCCCCTCCACTAGAAAGAAGAAGATCCCCCCTCACCAGGATCCTCCCCTTGTGGTGTTCCAGAGTGAGGACCAAGAAGGGGCAACTTTCCCTTTAGTGTCCCCCCTTTGGTGGCAACACCACCTGCAAGTTAGCCCTGAGGAAATACTCCCTACCGAAAGGGGTCTCAAGGGCCAGAAGTGTGTTCTGTCCTGGGTGGTGGGGTGGAGAAGCTTCTTAATGGGTCTGCAATGTTGCCTCTCCGCTGCCACTGGCAGTCCTCTCGTTCACTCTCTCTCTCAAAGTACCAGCAAGGTGGACCAACTTAAAAACCTCCTTCAGGTGGTAAACGTGCTGCAGAGACTGGGCATGGGGCTAGCACCAGTCTATGGTTCCATGTAGTTGGTGTGCAAACTTCATGATCCCTGGATCTCATTGTCATTCATTGGAAATCCCGAGTGCCAGCGCATAGCTGAGTGCCCGTCATTGGCTGGCTCCACCCCTGCCTCGGAAGACAGATGCTGCCCAATTGGGCAGCTGGCCATGGGGGTTGTTCTGCCAGAAACTCCCTGCTGGGCCTCCCCAAGGGCCCCAATGCTAGTTTCCCCTCCAAAGCAGCCTCGGAGATAGGCAAGGGAGAGGGGGTTCCTTCACCCACTGGGCTTCCCCTCTTCCAGCAGCCTTGCTTGGATTCACTGGCTGGCTAGCCCCCTCCAGACTGCCCTCATCATAGTTAGCTCAAGATACCCTGTCTAACTTGGCACCACAAAACCCCACCACCAAACAATAGGCAGTCAGCTTGCCTAAGCCACATCTGTCTCCTCCGCTTGGTGGCTCCAGGGCGTGGCAGCCACACAACAACTCCCCACAGTCTTCTTACCTTCCTTTATCCAGTCCTTTAATACTCTATCCATTGGACAGTCCCAATCCGTCCAGCCTACACCTACCTGGTGCTAATCACCCTTCAACAATCCATCCAGCACCTACCCGGTGCTACACCTACCTTGTGCCAACTTACTGCAGCTCCTGCCTCCAACTTTATACTGAGACCAGCCAATCAGTGTCTGTTGCTGGGCAGGCTCTAGCTCATCAGCCACATTCATGCTAATCACCCTTCCTAGCCAGGGCCCTCATCAGCCCGCAGCTATGCTCCTGCTGCAGGCAAGGATCTGGGGGTTAACCCTGTAATCCCTAGCTGATATGGACAAGAAGCCACTGCTGATACCATTCCCTAACTCCTGGGGATATCTTCCACCTTTTCCAATACAGGGGTGGCACCCAGAGCTCACCTGGTGGCTATGAGGCTACTTGGTGGCCATTCCTCTTTGGATTTCCAGGGACACGGATCCCTTTGGCGGAATCCATGTCAGCGGAATTGCTCCATCCCCCTTTGACTAGCAAGACAATTATGTGTTTGTCGCACACGGTAATGCAGAGGAATATTGGGGGTGAGTGGAGCACCGTTGGGGCTCACAGGGCCTACGAGGGAATGGCTTACTTGCGATCAGCCCACCGGGGGGGGGCTCATATGAGAGCCCTTGCTGCGCGGCAGCATGCTTGCAGGATGTGGAGCCTTCGATTGTGGCTGCACTGCGCCGCCCACTCTCCGAAATGGTGGGCGCGGGCGGCCCCAGCAGATGCTCTTCCTGTGCTTCAGCCTGCTTCCCTAAGCTAGCAGGGCGCAGCTCACATCCCCCCTCCCCGCTTTCCCGGGAGCCAGGCCCTTTTCTGTGCCCGATGATGTCCTCTTTCCGTGCGGCAGCTACTACACGCCAGGGGCTGGGGGGTGTCTTGTGGTGATACAGTGCGCTCGCGGCGTGCTGAGCCTTCGTCTATGGCTGCTCCTCGCCACCTGCTCTCCAAGAGGCAGCTGTGGCGTGCCAAGATTGAGGGTTGCATGCAGGCAACCTCGAAGCGTTGTTGCATGCACCCCCAGGGGACGGCTCCATTGGACATTTTCCCAGCACACATTAATGTAGAAAGTTCAGCAGGGACGGCTCTAGGAGTGGCGGGGCATTCCTATGGGGCCCCCCACTCACCAAGAAGAGCACTTGTGGTGCCACACACTAAATGTGGCACCTGAAAATAGTTGGTGGTGACAGGATGACGTCACTGCCAATTGCTTCCAGGAGGCCCATTTTGGGCACTTCAGAAGCTGGGGCAGCTGAGAGGGCCCAAGTAAAGTTGCTCTGCTTGCCTCACTGACCTACATACAATCCTAAGAGATCCTGACTGCACTGGTGCGGGGCCCCCCCCAAAGAGCAGGGCCCGATGTGATGACATTGGTCACCTTGGCTTAAAGCCAGCCCTGAAGTTCAGAGTCAACAACTACTCAGTGTGATTCACAGAGTATTGCTAAGGCTACAATTAGGGATCAAATCTTCAGAATTCCCTGTGCATGTCAAGGTGTGCACATTTTAAAATTTCTTTTATTTTCAAAAATGTGCACGCCACCTTTAACTAACAATAAAGTTGAAATCTATTCCGTCAAAACAAGGCAACGCAACAACAATAAAAGAGCATCAAAGGCAGAAGCAACAGGAATTTCAAAAAGAATAAAAACAGAAGTGTAAACAATCAAAACAGCAATGAAAGCATCAATAGAAACATCAAATAAAACCAGAAATGTGAAGGCAGCAAAAAGAGATAGTCTCATTAAACAAAACAAAACAAAACTGGGAGAATCAGAATGAGTTGACCTGGCAATGAAAATCTAGAAGAGTAGGCCCCAATCGACTGTCCCCCAAGAATTTTCATCACTGGGGTGCCACCACTGAAAAGGCCCCAACTGGTTGCCACTGGCCTAAGTTAAGAAAGTGGGGGAGGGACACTCACACCCCACAATTCTACCTCCCACCTGCCCCTTGTCCACCCAGAGATACTTTGTTCCTTCCCCTACTCACCCTGCTCCTCCCACCATCTGTTCCCTGCTGGCTTACCTACACTCTCATTGGTAGCTGGTAGGAACAGCAGGCCTTTGACACAGGCACCATTTGTGGTGGCAGTTCCAAAACGACCACTGGTGAGGAGGTGTGAGCACTGCCATATGGCCATTTATGACAGTTGAACCCCTGTCCTGCTGTCCTCAATACTAGTTTGGATTGGGCTGTTGCTTAATTAACAGAAACTCTCCTTCAATGTTTACTCAAAACATACAAAATCATGTCAGGGTTAGATGTGAA
Source organism: Lerista edwardsae (assembly GCA_029204185.1). Classification (NCBI taxonomy): domain Eukaryota; kingdom Metazoa; phylum Chordata; class Lepidosauria; order Squamata; family Scincidae; genus Lerista; species Lerista edwardsae. The sequence goes on from JAJKFI010000008.1 coordinate 30,767,329, forward strand.
GCTATCCAGGCAGTGTCGGATTGCAGCTCAAGGACACCGAGCAAAGAAAAACAGATGCTGAAGGATTCCTCCACCAACACTGCATTCACTTTGGAATACGTACAGCAGCACAGCAAACTTAAAACACAACACACTCCACTACAACCCACACTGAGCATTGGAAGCGTTCTGGTCAAGTACATATCTGCACCACCCAGAACGCTCCGATTTGCCTAACTAGGCAATTAAATTGTTTTCACCTGTGCTGTGACTCAGCACCTTTACAATCACAGCTGTCTGTGATTGCCCTCCATTGGGCCTTGTATTTTCAGGCCTACAAATTCCTGGTTTGAGGTGCTTTACAAACTTTGACAAATCAATTGTGGTCTGTGTCCTCTCTCTGCACGTGGCTATATTTCTAAGAGCAGATGCCAGGGTGTTTTGTTGTTGAAAAACATGTGTGCAGTGGTTGCCAGTTGCCTGCTCATTTCCATTTCCTTTACAAGCAGAGCAATATTTGCTAAGCAATGCAGCAGAAGTTCTAACTAATCTCATTCTCAGGCTATGTCAATCTGGACCTCCTCTTTAGTAAGGGGGCAATTTCTGCTTAACTTCCCATATCCTGATTTCCCATTCCCTGAATTGCAGTCTGCCGTCGCTGATGATATTTCCCCCCAGGTGTTTGAAAATGGTGTTTATTGACTCAGAAGTAAGCCCATTATGTTCAGTTAGACTTCAGGCCCAATCCTGAGCCCTACAGCATGGGCGTTACAAGTGTACTGCCCACGCTGCTGATGCAAAAGGTGCTGTAAGGCACCTCCAGCCTTCAACCTCCACCAAAGAGCCATTAGCGCTAGTGCTGGCTCAATGCCGGCCCCATGGAATGGAACGCTGGCAAGTGGTAAGTGTATTGCTCACCAGCGTTGCATGCTTTTTGGGTGGGTGGGTGGGTGGGAGCAGCGGCGTCATCCTAGCGGAACGGCCCGGTACGCCGTTCCGCTAGTTCTGCGGACGGGCCCGGGCTGCGCCGCCTCTCCTGAGGACGGGCAAGCTGCTCCTGGGCCCTCCCTCCCTCCCTCCCACACATCCAAATTGCTCTGAAATGGAGCGATTCGAAGTGCAGGGAGGTGCAGGGAGGCGTAGCTGACCTCTGCCATAGGGGCGGAGGGCTGCCAATCATCCGGGCATTCCGGTTCCTGGTGTGCCCGGATGACATCACTGGGTGGGAGGGCAGAACTGGGTGGGGGAGGGGCAGAGCAGGGATGGGACTGGCAGTGACCTTCAGCTCCAGATCTTATCCTCCATGTTGAGCCGTACGGCCCTCGACTCTGTGCTGGTAAAATAGCTGGTGCAGAGGTGAGTAGCCCCATTGCCTGCCCTGAGTCCTTACTGCATAGCAAGGGAAGAGGACAACATCCCCTTCTCCTGTGGAGCTTCCTGTGACTGCTGTTTGGCTTTTGCTGTGCCCATGGGCAGCCAGGCAGCTCAGCATTGGGCTGCCCAGCTGCAATCCTATCTTACTCACTGGAAACAAACACCTCTATTCAGAACACATATAGTTAAAACAAGAAATTTTTTTTATTTCACATCAGCATTTATCATGAAAAAAATATGGTCTCCATTGTTTATGTATGTTAGCCACAAGGTACATGTAAACAATGTATAAGAAATGCAGGCAACTGCATATTTCTGAATTTTGTCAAGTACCACGAGAAGTTTCTCAGAGCAATTGCAGGAGAATTTCTCACTAATATCCCCCCTTTGTTAAAATGAATGGGGAGGCTGTGGGGGGCAGGACAGTTTCATATGTATGACACCAATCCCCACCCCCTGCTCACAGACTTTGTAATGCTAGGCAGTTGGGTGAGGAGTCTGAATGCATCTATCAACTACTTAACACTATTTGCTCTCCTAGAAGTTGGCACAGAAACAATCTAAAGCCACAGACTGAGACCAAAGAACAGAGCTCCAAGCCAGAGCACAGTCTCTTTAAAATGTTTGCAACTTTACTCAAAGGATTGAGCCCTGCTTTGGAAGGTGGGCTTTTGATTTTGTTGGAATAACATCTGCTGTACGCAGGGAACTGTCCCATGTCCTGTAGCAAATCAGGTTGTTTTGTTCTTTATTTTCTGCTGTCTGCCCATTTCTGCTGAACTGTGCTGCCTCTCTACTCCAGCTTGTTTTTCCTAGATCTTGCCCATACCCTCTGGCTTCTCAGCCTAGCTGAAACAGGACACAAGCTGAAGAAGGCTGCACTTTTATGTTGCTGAGAAATAAGGTATTAGCACATGTGCCTTGCAAAAAAGTGTATTGGCAAAACTATGAGCAACATATAAAGGGGAACGAAGGTCTTTGCTGGCTTTTCATCTTCAATATTTATAACTGCAGCCCTCTTAAAATGTCTTAGTGGCTGTGAATCTCCAAACTCCTTGTTCAGCTGTGATTTATTGATGGAGTGAGTCCCAACAAAATCGTGTTGTAAAAATAATGTCTGCTATATTTCATTGCTTCAGTTCAGGCTATGCCTTTCTGCTGGCTTATTTACCTCAATTTTTAAAATGAAGACTTGAAGGTAACCAATTATTCAAGCTAGCACATGCTGTGCTAACGGCAGAGCCTCGAATCTATGAGTCAGCATTCAAGACATTCTAGGCAACGAAAGGTTGCAATCAAATATATAGGGCAAAGTCAGCAGCAGCAACTGAAGATTGTGTTCCCATATTGGCGGGGCAGGCACATGCACATTCCTCCTCCACTATGACCATAACTTGTGAAATGAGCACTTTGCACAGATGTGTGTGGGCTCCTAGACATGGGATCCGAACTATGTATTCATCTCAGAAAAATGTGGTGGGAGGAACTCAGTTTGACCCTCAAGACATATGGGCATCTACTTATGATGCACATAGCACATGTCATGTTATGAGTTTAATGCATGGGTACTACTCATCAATTTTTCTGCCATGAGAACAAGGCATTTGGATAAAGAGTTGGACCTATGTTGTGAGCAGAAATATGGTATGAAGATAGGTTCTCTCTCCACATCATGTCAATGTGGTGATTCATGTCAAGAGCATGTTGGTGCAATGCTTGACACCCATGAGGTGTCCATTAAGGTAAAGGTAAAGGTTTCCCCACGACCAAATGATCTAGTCATGACCGATTGTAGGGAGTGGTACTCATCTCCTTTTCTAAGCCGAAGAGCCAGCATTTGTCCAAGGACAAGCTTCCGTGGTTATGTGGCTGGCATGACTATACGCCAAGGCACACAGAACACCATTACCTTCCCACCGAAGTGGTCCCTATTTATCCACTCGCATTTTTATATGCTTTTGAACTGCTAGCTTGGCAGGAGCTGGGATAAGCAATGGGAGCTCACTCTGTTACATGGTCTTGAACTCCCAACCCTCCAATCAGCAAGTTCAGCAACAGTGGTTTAACCTGCAGCGCTACCACGTCCCCACGAGGTGTCCATTAGGCACATATAATCACCGCTGTGCATGCCCTGAATTGTCTTACTTTCCTGGCAATAGTTCTGTGCATTGTACTGGAAGCTTCACCGCATAGCCATCCTTTGAATCATGGCCCTTGTGCATAAAACATGACACTTTGCACATTATTCAGTTTATTACCTCCAGGATGAAGGATGCAGCTTATCTTTCGAGCACATTTATATTCTTTCAAGGAGTGAAGAATGGTGTCCCTGGAAATGTTCCATTTTATTTTCACAGCCACATCTGACCAGGTATCACTCTGGGCAGGCAAACACCCACCTTAATAATCCTCCCACCCATAATTGCTTGACAATCCTACCAATTACTTTAAAGCTTTCAGAGCAAGGTGTATTATCATTTCCAACAAATTGATAATCAGCTCAACAAACGCAAGATACCATGACAATTAGACATTCCGTGTTGAAAACTAATTTCACTAAAATGCTCCCAGGAATTAGCACATCACAAATATGCACTGCGTGATGGATGAGAAGGGCCATTTTGTGTCTTTGTTTTCACTTCTCCAGGCTGCTGAAGAACAAATGTCAGTAGTGACAGAACAAAGGATGGGTTACCTGTCATTATGAGGGATGGAGAGAATCAGTAGCAGCAAGTATTGGAAAAAATGGAGCCTTTGATTCAGCCCAATTGTAAACAATCTGGTTCACTTGTAAGAACTAGTGTGGTGGAATGGATAGAGTGCCAGAACTGTCTAAAAAGACCTGGATTCTGTTACTAAAGTTGTCACCAAATGACCCCTACAATGTGAGATAAATCTGGACATTCGGATCCGATGGTACATCTGGCATATGAAAAGTATTTCAAGAACACTCGATCTTCTCTCTTGGAAGTAGAGTGATGTTTTCACACATATTTGAAATCACCATCACAGTTAATAGAAGATTTTGTCCTGTTTTAAATGTTTTTGTGTGTGTGTTTGAGTGTATTGTTAAATACACAATATAAATGATTATAATGCTTTTGTTTCTGATGTTTTTTACTTATTGTTGTGTTACAGTGTACTTTTTATGTACGTAGTTCCTTAAGCCACCTTGGGCATTTGTTTTGGCATGGGAAAGGCAGGATATTTTTTTCCAATCAGTCAATCAATCAATCAATCATTCGATTGATCGATCGAACGAACGAACAAACGAACAAACATTCAAGGTGAGTTTAGCAACTACTCCAGTCAAATATGTGAAGGAAATTTGAAAAGGGAAAGCATGTCTCCAAAAAAAGCAAACCTATTTAAAGAGTCATCACAAGCATAATTGGGTGCAATCCTATCCCCATATTCCTGGGAGCAGGCCCCAATGAATGATTGGGCTGAAAGACTGTAGACCCAAAGACCCACAGAACTAGTTCTGCATGTCTGACAGATCCTTGGGTTTGTTCCCTGTAAACAACTGCTCTCTGTGCCACAGGGCAAACCCCTTTGGAGACAGAATGGCTTTTCAAAACAGGGCCATTTTGTGATCGGACATGGAACATTGCTGTTTCCAAGGAAAAAGCCAAACATCCTCAGGGGTGTCTGTGGTATCTCGTTGGATCTGAGCCCTAGACTGCCCTTCTGATAATTTCAAGGGAATTTCAACAGTTCTCAGTATTTTGCTGTTGTCGTTTGTTACAGGCTAATATTGGGATGGCACATGCAGCCATAGAACGTCCTCATTAGCAAAAGATGCCTCTAGCCTTCCTTCCCTACCCAGAGGTGTTTTGTATTTGGTTCATTTGTTTTCAAGTGGCTGTTGCCTTAAGAGGTTTGTTATGCAAAGGAGTTGTCATTCAGAAAAACAAGAGAGGACAGACCTCTTGGCATTGGGCATGTAATATGTCCATTGCAAGAGACAAGGGACATAATAGGAGAGGACAGATGGCTTAGAGGTAAAGAAGCAAGGGTTGGGAGGAGAATCGGCTCTCTGCAGGAGCGACTGCATTTTGTCAAGTTTTCTTAAAGAATTGTTAACCAGTGTTGCTGCCTGCAAGACCTTCAATATGCCTTCTGAGCCGGAGTGACAACTGCACTCACTCCAAAGTTCAAAAATCTCACAAGGCCAAGAAAGAGCAGGACTTGGGAAGTGGAAATGATGACTGTCATTGAGTGACACCTGATCACTTCGCCTGTGACTTTATTTGAGCTGCAACAAATATTCCTGCATTCCAATTTTGCTCTTTATATTTTAATGTCACCCGTTTGAATTGATACTTTGATGTGAACTGTGCGGTGTGCACTTGTTAGCTTTCTTTGATCGTCTTGATTGTGGCAGGCATGAAATATGAACTGTCGTAAGCTGTCAAGTACAGCTTTTGATCTATCAAATACTAAATACCGTTGTGTGTCAGCTATAAAAACCCAACAAATACTGACTGCTGTTGACTACCAGCTACCAAATACTGCCCATGTATTTATAGCCCCCCCTTTTTTTTGCAAGCCACAGAATAAACATGATACAAAATATGGAAACATTTGAGCCCTGGGACTGTTTTAAAAGCAGAGTGAAAAAATAATTCCAGAGATTGAAGTGTTAAAGACTTTCTGCTTCCCAAAGGAGCCATCCCCTAATGTTTTAGTAGAAATGTGACAAATATTCCACAGTTTTGATTGTCAAGATTGTCACAAAACTGGAATTTGGGGTCAAATTTGGCTGATGGGATCAACTGTTTTCCCCTCGAACACTTAAGATTGAGTGAATTTCCACTTAAAAAAAAAAATCCTCCTCAACACTGTTATACCTCCTGGCTGCTCCTTTTTGGTTAGTCACATGTGTGATCTCCTCTAGTTAGAAATCAGGCAATGAATGGAATAATGTCACTACTCTATAAAGTTAATGAAGTTTGGCTATATGATGTTGTCGCTGAAGGCAAGGGAGGGCAATTGAGAGTGAGGTAAATTAATACATGGGTAGCGTAAACCCAATGTTGCCCTGAGCCGGCACAGGGGACTTGTGCCATCTCTCAAGTGTCATGACTGTGCCATAAAGCATGTTCATTGCTGCTGAAGAGAAGGCTGGGTGTCATCTCCATCTCGGGTGGGGAGGTACGCAGGGCCTTGGGTGAACATGACCGAGGGGTGCGGCGAGAAATACCTGCAAGATGGGAGGAGGTTTGACACAAGCAATTTATTCTCGTCAAGGCCTTGACATTTATGAGGACCCCATTATGTCATGGTGCCCTCCTCAAATAGTCCATATAGTGCCTGTCCGGGGCGCTGAGGCAAGTCCCTGGGGCTTCGTTCCCTCACGAAGGCCCTGCTCTTCAGTAGCAGTGATGGCGTTGTCAGCTAGTCGGATGGCGTCGGGGGGCCTTGTTTGGCGGCGTCAGGCGGCTGGCATGGGGCTCGCCCTGCGAGCGGACGAAGTGATCAGTTGGCTTGCGGTGGGTGGCATCCAGTGCCAATGCCTGACCCCTCGAGCAGTCCTTCAGAAGGCGCTGTGTGTGCTGGGGCAGCGCCTCTGACCATGCTGGAGCTCCAGGTCCGCTGGGGCTTAGCAACCCCCTTAGGAGCAGGGCTGCGTCTGCCCCTTCAAGGCCAGAGTAAGGTGATGGCCAGAGCAGCGTGAGCTTCGGCTCTCCTCCCCTCTCCCAGCCCAGGGACGTGCAACCTCCCTCTGCTGGCTGAACTCCTTATGACTATGAGTTCCTCACCAGCCTTCCTGGGTTCCTCCCCTCCCTGTCTCCTTGCTAGGCCCAGCTCTTGTAGGCTCTCACTTCCACCCAGGATCTCACCTCCACCCAGAGAGTCATCCCAAGCTGACTGCATGTTCCCTGGCCTCCTCATGCCGGGCGAACTGCCTTTGGGTCCCCTGAGGCTCGACGCCCGGCTTCCTCACTGCCAGCCCATGACCACCACCCCCCCGCAGCCAAGTAAGCCCTCTGTCCCGGGTCTGAGGCAGCGGGGCGGTTGCGGAGGTGACACTGGGTCAGTGCCGAACCTGTGCCAGCACAGAGTGGAGAGGGTGAAGAGGGACAGGGGTGGGAGAGGGCGGTGGGAGAGTGGAATAGCAGTGATTTTGGGCAGGAGAAAGGTGGGGAGGGGTGGTCCGGGAGGTGGATTGGGCCCAGGAGGGCTGTGGGACTGGCCTGGGCGACCTAGGCCGGATGCTACCTGCCATCCCCAATCCTACTGGCGCTACACTGGCTGTTTGGATTTGTGCCCACAAAATCGCAGGTGAGATCCATGTTTGGCTAATCCTGTTGGAATGTTGCCTTCTAATACCCTTTATTATTAAAGCTGAGACTATTGATTTCATGTTGATTGAGAATGCGTACTTCAGGTTTTAGTTTCTTAAACAGAAGATGATTTATTTGCTCTATTTTTATTTACTTAAACATTGTCCTATCCCTAAAGTCTTGTGTTCCATTGGGCATCACACATGGTAGCTCTGTAAGGGCCCAATCTTATCCAGTTTTCCAGCCCAGATATAGCCATCTCAGTGGGGTATGTACTGTGTTGTGTGGTGCTGGGAAAGTCATGGAGGCCTCCTCCAGGTAAGGGAACATTAGGGTGCTTACCTCTGGGCTGCACTGCAGCTGCATCAGCACCAGAAAGTTGGATAGGATTGGGCCCTATAGCAGCAGAATGACATATACCACTGAACCAGGTGCCCTGAAAATCCAATGGCTGTCAGGAAAGCAAAGCAGGGAAGATTGTGCAAGCAAATCTTTTTTGTGCAACTAGATGGATTTTCTTTCCTTGCTTCAGAACAAGTTTGCTTCTTCTATAGATCCCTCCCTAAATTGTTGAGGTGTCAGGTTGATTGCCAACTTAATCAGATGCCCACTTACAGCGCCATCCTATCTGGCACTTAGCGCCAACGCGAGGGCGCCTAGCAGCCCCCCCCGCATTGGCGCTAAGGCCACAGGGCTGTCGGCCAACGCACCTCCCTTGCATTGGCCGAAGCCAGTCGGCACAAGGGAGATGCGCTGACAGTGTGCCCCGGGGATTGGAGGGAGGCGGGGGCGGGACATGGGCAGGTCCTGGATTCATAAGGCCGTAAGGGAATGATCGTTCCCTTGCTGCAGGGAGGATCGAGCCTCCTCAACCCAGCGTTGGATATGGTGCTGGCCGGCCGGCCTTGCCATTCCGGCACTGGGTTGGATTGCGCCCTTAATCAGAGCCCAATCCTATGGGTTAATCAAGCACAATTATGCAACCATGAACAGATCAGGTAACAATCTTCCTGCATAGGTCTGGCACATCATGAAACTGGTTAAGACAAGGAGTATCAGTTTTGTTGCCTGGACAATAGGGATACCGTTCAGAGAAAGGACAACAAGAGGATGTGCTTGCCTCAGTGACATAAACAGAGACACAGATCTGATTGGCAATGTAGCATTATGATGTCATCATGATGGTATATGATCCCTTATAGGCTGGAATAATGCCTTGAAAAAGCCATCTGAAGGATGCTGGAGCAGTTGCATTTTGGGAAGCAGGAGCAAAAAGAGAAACAAGGAGGGATTATTCACTGAGAAAACAGAAGGGAGAGAGGGCAGATGGGAATGGCTTGAGCTTATTTACAAGCCAAGTTTATATTCAGAGGGTTCATAAGATCATGAATTCAGATGGATCATTATGTCCACACTGGGAGGGGTCATTTGGGGGCTCACCACTCCAATTCTGATTCAAGGTGTATATGAAGTTTTACTCAGTAAAACTAATGACCGTTAGCCCTGCTGCTTTTCAAAGCAGTTCCCCTTGAAAATGCGATTTTGAAGCAGCAGCACTGCAATATACATAAAAAGATTAAACCTAGTTATTAACATTTAGGAACTGACACTCTTGCGAGACGTGCGTGTGTGTAATAAAGACTCTTGTTGGAGCTGACTTGCTGCAATTATCTAGTTGATCCACTTATCAGCTTACATTTTGCAGTGCGTTCAAGTGCATTAGTATACCAAGGGTTTCTTATCAAGAGTACACTGATTATTGTTTCCAATGTTGCATGAAATTAGCCCTTGTCAAAAAATTCTCTTCAGTATTAATGTATTGCGGGGAAGGGGTGATGTGTGTGAGGGAGGAAAGGAATCAAAATATTGAGGGCTTGAGTTTAGAACTGTTCTTTTCCCTTATTATATATGCCATACCCATCTGGGAGCTCTCCCATAACAGCAGCTTCAGGTTTGTGTTGGATTATAGGTGCCTTCAGTGACACAGTGATTCACTTTGGAGGGTTACAATAATGTACACAAGTAATGGCTCCATTTTTCAGTGCTTTCCTAATATGAGATTTTTGATGCATATGATTGTGATAATGTCTTGCCTTACCTGCATTGCCAGACTGCCCCACATCTTCCCCAGCATCTTCCATCTTGCAAGGGGGAAGAGAGCAAGAGAGAGCCAATAGCAATGGCCCAAGCAGAGGCACAGCAGCAGCACAAACTACATCCCAGGAGGGAGCCTCCTTTCCTAGTTCCATCTATTGCTGGGGTGGAGGTATTTTTCCAAGGCTGATCTGAAGCAGTGGCATTTGTACAGGGGGCGGAGAAACGCTACATGCTGCAGGAGCCTGAGCTGCTGTGTAATGCAGCCCCTCCCCCTCCCCAGCAGAGCCATTCGTGGCTTGGAGAGCAGGCCACGTTACAAAGGAACTCAGTTTCCAGCAAGACCTAGCATTTTGCTCCCATGGTCAGGGGCGGTTCTAGTCAAAATGGCGCCCATGGCGCCAAATTAGAATGCGCCCCATGGGGGCACACAACGTCATGATGTAACAAAATGACCTTCCAGACTTTATGAGTTTTGCACCCCTTCTTGCCCCCCCATGCTGATGGGAGCAGAACCCAGACTCCAACCGTGTCAGGAGCGTCGCCACTCACCTCAACGACCCCAGAAACTACGGATCTGATGCAGATTTCGTCCGTTTTTGACCGTTCTCACACGGGGCTCTCACGCACCCCCACCCCTGCAGTGTTTGTCGCCAGGCCACAAGGCATGCGCGTGCCGGGTTTGGTGCACATCTCTCCAGCACGGCATGACGGACCTTTTGTTTTGTACCCCTTCTCACCCCCCACGCCGAGGGGGCCCCGAACCCAGACTCCAACTGTTTCGGGAGCGTCGCCACTCGTCTCGGCGACCCCAAAAACTATGGACCCAATGCTGATTTCGGCTATTGTTGGCCATCTTCACATGGGGCCCCCTGCACACCCCCACCTGTGGAGGTGCTGGGGGGGCCTGACCCCTGCAGTGTTTGTCGCCAGGCCGCAAGGCATGCACGTGCCGGGTTTGGTGTGCGTTGCTCCAAGCGTTCCAGCACGGCATGGCGGATGTTTTGTTTCGCACCCTTCTGGCCCCCCATGTCGAGGGGAGCCTGAACCCGGACTCCACCGGCATCGGGAGTGTCGCTGCTCGTCTCGGCAACCCCGGAAACGACAGAATCAACACTGATTCCGGCTGTTTTCTGCCGTCTTCATGTGGGGAACCCCGCGTACCCCTGCCCCCGGGGGCGCTAGGGCCCCCGACCCCCGCAGTGTTTGTCGCCAGGCCGCAAAGTGTATGCATGCCAGGTTTTGTGCCAATCGGTCCAGGCATCACAGCGGGGCATGGCGGATGTTTTGTCTCGCACCCCTTCTCGCCCCCCACATCAAGGGGGGGCAAACCCAGACTCCAAATGTGAGCGTTGCCGGTCGTCTCGGTGACCCCGGAAACTATGGACTCGACGACGATTTCGGCCGTTTTCGGCCATCCTCACGCGGGGATCCCCACATACCCCCACCCCCGGGGGCGCTAGGGGCCCCCAAACCCTGCAGTGTTTGTGGCCAAGCTGCTAGGCTTCCGCATGCTGGGTTTGGTGTCAATCGGTCCAGGCGACACAGCAGGGCATGGTGGACGTTTTGTTTCGCACCACTTCTCACCCCCCACATTGAGGGGGGGCTGAACCCAGACTCGGACGGCCTCGGGGGCGTCTCCGTTCATCTCGGCGACCCCAGAAACGGTGGATTTGACACCGATTTTGGCCGTTTTTGACCATTTTCACGTGGGGAACCCCGCGTACCCCCACCCCCAGGGGCGCTAGGGGGGCCTGACCCCCGCAGTGTTTGTCGCCAGGCCACAAGGTGTATGTGTGCCAAGTTTCATGCCGATCGCTCCAGGCGTTGCGGAGCCTATGCAAAACATACATACATACACACATACATACATACACACAAACACACCCACGCTCTTCTTTATTTATATAGATTACTATTATTTATTGTGCTTTTTGGGGTATTTGCTGTTTTTATTGGATTTATTGTTTTAATATCTGCCTTGGGGCCCTGTTTTGGATAGGAGGAGGAAGGCAGGGTAAACATTGATCAAATAAATAATGTGTTCCAGGGCACAAATTACAGCTAAATATTTGAATATTATCTATTTTGGCATTTGATCACAATTTGGATTAATGACATACTTCAGTCTGGTTCTCAGCTTGTAAACCTGTTGTGGAAGGTTCGGTGGACAGGAATTTAGGGGAGGTCATGGCAGATGGGTTTCAATGGCAGATCTTTGCTTGCTGGTTTTCTAGTTGGAATAGAATACCTTTTTGACATCTGCAATCTGCTGAGAAGTGTTGGCTCACTAGATACTGTGAGTGCACATTCACACATGCCTAAAGCCTTGTTATAAGCACATGGATTCTATCCATGGACTTGGGGGACAAGAGGGTGCCAGCATGCTGATGAAATTGGTTTGCACTTGAAACAGGCAATCATCTCATCTGCAGATGTCCATCTTGAGTGGGAGGGCAAATGGCAACCACAGAAAGTTGGAGTCTATCAGGTTGAAGGCAGTATTGGCAATTTCAAAAATACCATACCTCTTTGTTGTAGAAAGGGAGAGAGTAAAGTAGCCAAAGGGAAATCAATAGAATTACAAGCAATAGATGGGGGATCATCAGCTTCCCCACCCCATCCCCCAACAAATAGCTTGCCCCTCTTGCTGGACCACTGTGGTTACTCGATGGGCACTTCTCACATATCCAGAGTCCTCCCCCACTCAGCTTTCCAGGGACCACTTAAAATATTTGGGCTCTGTGTGGAAGGAAGAAGAGGTATGCAGGCTAGAGGGTGCTTATAAAACCAGCTGAAGAGAGACCAGCAGTGGCCTGAGGGTATATGACTGTGAGGGCAATCCTAACCTGGAGTTAGGCTGGCACAATTAGGCCAGCAAAGCTTGGCCAGCACAAGGGACACTGTAAAGTATGTTTAGACTACTCTTGGAGTCAGAGGCCAGCACATAGATGTGCACCATCCTCCCTGACTCCGAGAGTGGTCCAAAAGCGCTTTATGGTGTCCCTTGTGTCAGCCAAACTTTTCCAGCCTAATTGTGCTAGCTTAACTCCAGGTTAGGATTGTGCTCTGTGTTGTACTTTTGTAAAAGTTGCAGGCTGCTTTGGGGGCATCTTCTGAGGTAGAAAAGTGGGATATAGAAGCGGGAATTTGGGCAGGTGCAGCTCATCACGAAAGGGTTTCAAAAGCTACACCTGCCCACATGCCCTCTTCTGTATAATGACTCCTGAAAGCCACCCAAACCACTGTACTGGAACATTCAGCCACACCACAAACACCCACACTTTTGGTTAGCAAACAATTAAATTTCAAATTTGTTTTCTCAATAGTTGAAGTTGGTCAAAATTGCATTTTCCAGCAGGTCTTTTTCTATCTGTTTTAAACAAGAAGAGAATTGATTTGTGGATGTCAGAACTGTCATACGGATTCCAGTCTTAACCACTTACTTATATTAAGAAAACTGTCTGTGTGAGTCTCGGAGGTTGACACTTGCAGACAGAAGACATGCTGTTTTCATTAGAAGGTGAGGGAAGGTTCAAATGGGATGGACAAGTGATGTGATTTCTTTCTGCCGTGATTATACTTGTGCACTTATAGCTGGAGAAAATTGTGTTGTTTTTTGCAATTTCAGTTTTTTCAAAGCACAAATGTGCAGAAAGCAGTGTTATTTTTATTCAAAATGTATATTATAAATATAAATTATCTCTTTAAAAGTGTGCTAGGAAGGTAATATAGGTGGTATAGTTTCAGCAGATGCAGCCAGTGATGCACCCCATTAAATAATAAATAAAAACAAAATAAATTGGTAGGTTTTTTTTTACAAATTTGTTGTTTTTGTTTTACAAAAATGAGAAGTGCTGAAAAGGGTTATTTATTTCATCATCATTTTCTCACACCTCTACTTATAGCCTATAATTTTGCAATGGGAAGATAGTCTGTCACACTGAAGACAGTTCCTTCAACTATACACGAAGGCCAGTGGAGAACCAATTCTCAGCATAAGAGGATATAGGTTCATCATCTGAGGAAGGGTTGCCTGCAGAAATCTAACTTGTGTTGTCTTTTTCGCCTTAATCCCTGGATCCATGCTCCATACATTACATGAATTGATGACTTACTTGTAGTACAATCCTATGGTTGTGAAGTAAGTTCTAGGCTTTGTGGCCTAACATAGGCCTGCAGCAGGGTTTTTCCTAAGCCAAAGAAAGGGAGTAGCAAATTGTGACTGGGTTGGATTTAAGGGTGCCCAGTTAGTTCACTGTAATTGAATATAACACATAACCAAATCCTTCAAATATAGCCCAAATCCCTCAATATGAAGAGATGAGCTGAGGGGTGAAGGAAGGATCCCTGATTGATCAGGCCACAGGTTCACCTAGTCCAGTATCCAGCTCCCACAGTGGTCCAGCAGTTGCTCCTGGATATCTGAAAAATGCAAATGAAAGCATAGTTATTTCCTGGCAGATTTTTATATTACACATGTATGGAGTGCTGAATGCTTGCCATGTGAGTATGATCCTGACCAATCTCACCTCACGTTGTTTGGGCTGATGGCCTGGAAGCATCAGGTCTCACAGATCATAAGGAAAAGACCAAACTTTGGTTCAACCTCCCCTCCCCCACATCTAATAGATGGGCTTAGGAGAAGCCTTGGGGGGAAATCCCGTGACTAGCCGGCTCAGTGATTCAAACCTGCCAACAAGGTCACATTGTGGGAGGCTTTCGGCCTTGAGGTGAACAAGACCATTTAGTAATTATTATTATTATTTATTTGATTTTTACCCCGCCTTTTTGCCCGGGGGCACTCAAGGCGGCATACAACATAAAAAATACAATATAAAATCAACACTAAAAAACAATTAAAAACAATGTTAAAAAACAGTACAACAAAATTAAAAACAGATACAATTTAAAAAACATGTCCAGTGGATCATAAAATTATAAAAATACACAAATACACAAACCAGCCAGCCAGCCAGCCTGTCAACAGTTAAAAGCTTTATGGAATAAAAAGGTCTTCAGCCCCCGCCGAAATGTAAACAAAGAGGGAGCAGTTCTCAATTCTAAGGGGAGGGTGTTCCAAAGTTGGGGGGCCACCACCGAGAAGGCCCTCTTCCTGGCCGCCGCCCCTCTCACTTCTCCTGGTGGCGGCACAGTCAGAAGGGCCCCCCCAGATGATCTAAGAGTACGGGTTGGATTGTATGGAAGAAGGCGGTGTTGTGTATTTGTGTAAATAGTAGCAGAGTTGGGGGCTTGGAGACC
>JAJKFI010000008.1:30782337-30799375 GCA_029204185.1 Lerista edwardsae
ATGCCAGTTTCAGCCAGTTCTGGACTGTGAGATGTGAAACTGCAACAGGCGGTCCCTCAAATACCCCGGACCCGAGCCGAGCCGTAAAGGGCTTTAAAAGTCAAAACTAGCACCTTGAATTGGGCCCGGAACAGAACTGGCAGCCAGTGCAGTCGCCGAAGCAGCGGCCCGACAGAGTCAAGCCGACGTGCCCCAGCAACCACCCGAGCCGCCGCGTTCTGTACTAATTGTAATTTCCGAACCGTCTTCAAAGGCAGCCCCACGTAGAGCGCATTGCAATAATCTAATCTATATGTCACTAGGGCATGGGTCACTGTGGCCAGGTCCGCACACCTCAGGTACGGCCGCAGCTGGCGAATCAGCCGAAGCTGAACAAAGGCTCCCCTGGCCACCGCCGCCACCTGGGATTCCAGGTGTAGCTGTGAATCCAGGAGAACCCCCAAGCTGCGAACCTGCTCCTTCAGAGGAAGTGCAACCCCATTCAGAGCAGGACGATAGTCCAATACCCGAGCTGTGGATTTCCGAACCAAAAGCACCTCTGTCTTATCCGGATTTAATTTCAGCTTGTTCGCCCACATCCAGCCCCCAACTGCCTCCAGACAGCGATCCAGGACCTCAACCGCCTCCTCAGAATCAGGGGGAAAGGAGAGATAAAGTTGGGTGTCATCAGCATATTGATGGCACCCCACTCCAAACCCCCGGATGACCTCTCCCAGCGGTTTCATGTAGATGTTAAACAGCATGGGGGATAAGATGGAACCTTGCGGCACCCCAAACCTAAGAGGTCGGGGTGCCGAACAAGCATCCCCCAGCACCACCTTCTGGGATCTGTCAGCCAGGAAGGAGCGGAACCACTGCAAAACAGTGCCTCCAAGCCCCAACCCGGCCAGCCGACCCAGAAGGACACCATGGTCGATGGTGTCGAAAGCCGCCGAGAGGTCCAGCAGGACTAACAGGGTCGCACTTCCCCTATCCATCCCCCGGCGAAGGTCATCCACCAAGGCGACCAAGGCAGTCTCGGTCCCAAACCCCGGCCTGAAGCCAGATTGGAATGGGTCCAGATAATCCGTTTCCTCCAGTACCCTCTGAAGCTGGGACGCCACCACCCGCTCAATCACCTTGCCCAGAAATGGGATATTCGAGACTGGCCGAAAGTTGTTTAAATTGGTGGGATCCAGGGAGGGCTTCTTCAGGAGGGGGCGAACCATCGCCTGCTTCAAAGCAGGCGGGAGCACCCCCTCCCTCAGAGATGAATTCACCACCCTCCCCGTCCACTCGGCCAGCCCTCCCCGGGCAGCTCTAATTAGCCATGCCGGGCAAGGGTCGAGCGGGCAAGCAGCAGGTCTCACACTCCAGAGAATCCTGTCCACATCCTCAGGCTCTACAAGCTGGAAAGAATCCCAAATAGTAGGATAGACAGGTTCCCCAGGGACATCACTAGATATGCCCACAGCGGCGTCCAAGTCATGTCGAATCTGATCGACCTTATCTGCAAAATATTTTGCAAACTCGTCACAGCGAGCCTCCGTGTGCTCCTCCCCACCAGCAGGGGGGGCGAGATGTAAAAGACTACGGACCACACGGAAGAGCTCAGCCGGACGGTTCTCTGCAGATGCAATGGTGGCAGAGAAGTGTGCCCTCTTAGCCGCCACCACTGCCCTGGAATAAGCTTTTAACTGGGCCCTGGCCCATGTACGATCAGATTCGGCACCAGTCTTTCGCCACCGACGCTCTAGTCGTCTGCCCTGCCGCTTCATCATTCGTAGCTCCTCAGAAAACCAAGGAGCAGTTCTGATTCTGCGATTGGGCAGAGGATGCTCAGGAGCGATCTCATCCAGTGCCCTGGCCATCTCCGTATTCCAGAGGTCGACCAGGGCACCGGGTGAGTCTCCAACTCTGGCAACAGGGAAATCCCCCAGAGCCCTCAGGAATCCGTTTGGATCCATCAGCCTCCGAGGGCGGATCATAGAATGCGATCCCCCGCCCTTGCGGAGGTGAGAAGCTGCAGCAAGCCTAAATCCCACCAGACAATGATCTGTCCATGACAAAGGAGTGATCTCAATGTCCTCCACCTCCAGATCATCATCAGCCTGCCCCGCAGTAAACACCAGGTCCAGCGTGTGTCCCGCCTCATGCGTCGGGGCAGATATTCTTTGAGACAGAGCCATGGTTGCCATGGAGGCCATGAAATCCTGAGCCGCAGCTGTCCCCGGGGCCTCGGCATGGACATTGAAGTCCCCCAACACCAATAGGCGGGGGGACTCCAACACCACGCTCGAGACCAACTCCGTCAGCTCAGGCAGGGAGACTGTTGGGCAGCAAGGCGGGCGGTACACCAACAGAATCCCTGTTCTGTCTCGCCCCTCCAACACAACGCGAAGGCACTCAAACCCGGTGGACTGCTGAACAGGGTATCTGGTGAGACGGATGGAATCCCGATAGACCATCGCAACCCCACCTCCCCGCCCCTGTAGTCGTGGCTGCTGAAGTACCCGGAAACCTGGTGGACAAATCTGGGAAAGATTAACCCCTCCCAGCTCATCCAACCAGGTCTCCGTGATACATACCAGGTCGGCTTTCTCCTCCAAGATTAAATCATGGATTAGAGAGATCTTATTATTCACCGACCTGGCATTCAGAAGCAGCAGCTTCAGACTCAGGGGACTGTTGCCAGGATTTCCAAGGGTCAGAGGGATGAGGGGAGGGCCAGAAAGAGGGACAGTCTGTCTACGACTGACCCTCCTTCTCCTGTAATGTCCGGCCCAGCCCCCACCGCCATATCTTCCGCGACCCATAACTCTACTGATGGCGGCCTCCCTCCCCTCCCCTGAGCTCCCTCGAAGAGTCAAACACATAATTCCGGCGGGAGCGACCTACAAGCCAACCACCCCAGCACAGATACAAAAAAACTAAAACACACACACACACACACACACACACACACTCCCCACCAACAACCAGTTCAGCAGCCCTCACCCCCCTCACACTGAGGCTTAGGCTGCTGCAGGCCTCTGCCTCTCTCTCACCAAGGCAAAGGCCTCACTCCGTCCCTCCCTGCCCCCCTCTCACAGAGGCAGGGATACCATTCACCCTCCTGGCCAGACTCTCACTCTGGCCAGGAAGTCACACTCACACTATCACTCACTCCGTTAAAAGCTGGTGTTGGCTTGTCGACAGGCGGCTAAGCTCTAAAAAATAAGGGCGTGGCTGGAGCTAGATGATCCATGGAGAAGATGAACAGGAAGGCAGGCAGGAAGCAGCAACAGCAGGTGTTCCGGACTCCAGGCTCCGCTCCACAGGCGAAGAGCCACGGGCAAAGAGCCCTTTGGCTCTTGCCCTTCGGCTCGCGCCAGAGGCTCGCACCTCTGGCAAAGCCAAAGGCCTTGAGCTGGTGACTGACCTGTAGGGAGCAGAGCCAAATGGTGCCTGAGTTTGCCAATCACAAGAGAAGTGCCTTTGACCTTGGTTCCTGTCACCAACTTCATTGCCAAAATTCCAGCTTGAGGTCTGGGTCAATGAAGGCACAGGCCTTTCAAGCAGTCAAGAAGTCCTCTGCTGACCCTTCCTCAGGGTGCCAAACCACAATCCTACGCATATCTACTCAGAAGTAAGTTCCATTGTGTTCAGTGGGGCTTACTCCAAGAAGAGAGTGCATAGGATTGCAGCCTGGGGCTATGCAAGAGGTGGGATATAAATTGAATAAAGGGAGAAGCTTGTGCTTCAGAGGCACAGCACCTCAAATAATAAACTTTTCCCCAAACTGATTTCAACCTGGCACTTCTGCCTTCTCCCCCCCTCCCCAATTCCTCTCCTTGCCAAAGGTTCATTTCCCCAGCCAATTGCTGTGGATTGGTTGTCTGCAATGCAGCTCAAGCTCAGAAATGTCAAACATAATGAAAAGGGGTGGAAGAAATCTATGCAAGTTGGCCGGAGGGGATTCTTATGGGCCACATAATTACACATTGTGGAGGCGCTGCCAGTTCAGCAACAAAATCCAAGTTTACGAACCCCCTGAAAGGTACAGCATGTGCCTTGTGGCCCATCAGGAATACATTGCAAGAAAAAAGCAAAACGGAATGATTTGGGCAGGCAGAGAAGGAATTCTCATCTAGTTGTATGTGCTTCTGATGAACACACTGAGGTTTGAGGGACAGCATGGGAAATGTGATCTGGCCACAGCTATCCGTGAACTAATTACATCCCCATCAGGTAAGGGTACTCCTTTGCTTTACATGGGGCTGTCCACTGGTAAAGAAAACAGCTGCAAGCTTGTTGATTGGTATATCTAGGAATGCACATAGAATCATAGAGCTGGAAGGGAACTCACAAGGCCCTCTAGTCCAGCCCAAGCCTGACTGTGGCAGGAGCAACTCTGCTCTATCTGGGTGGGACAAAAAGTGAGGAAGGAATATCCTACCCTCTGATTAGTCGGAGGTGTTGGATGGGAGGTTCTTGTGCAGCACCATGGTTACCTTAGGGGTTGAGTGGGATTTTTTCCTCTTCGCTTGATTGGCATTTGGTGTGGCAGAATGTCTAAGTGCTGGGTGGTATTATTCAGAACGAATACAAAGGGGGTGCCAGGGAAAGGAAAGGTAGGCTGACCAAGTGGAATAGTGCCTCTGTGGCTAAGCAGGGGAGCTGCCCCAGGCAGGAAGGTCAGGCTTGAATACTCATCCGGGACACTGCTGTCTCAAAATGGCATTTTTCAAGCAAAGCCTGCTTGCAAGAGAATAATGCCTCAGTGGTTTTAGATGCTGAATTTCACAGGGACTTCTAGAAAGTTCGAAGTGTTAAAAAAAGAAAAATAGGCAAAATGGGGGGACGACGACAAGGGAATCATCACAGGAGGGGATCTCGAATGAGGTGCTTTTTTCTTCTTGCTATACCTAGGGCTTCTTCTTCTTCCCTTTTCATGCTGTTGGGCCTGGTCACTACTAGCAGATCCCATGTGGGAGGAATATGGTGAGCCCACTGAGACAGGGTGATGAGTCAGCCAGTCGTGGACCTACCAGTATGTCCGGGGTGGGGGAGCTCCTGGGGTGGAAGGAGGGCGGTGACGAGGCACCTCGCCTTGCTGTTTTGGACCGCCCACCTGCCTTGCCATTGTACGGCTCAAAAATGGAGCCTGGCATGGTGTGGGGTGGAACAGAGTGGTGCATGGAGGCGGGGAAACCGCAGAGAGGGCGGGCAGCCTCCTCCACTCTCTCTGGGCGGCCCATAGGCTGGGTCCACAACTGCTGTCAGCCTCTTCGAATCTGACTTCCTGGGGAACAGAAAGCTGTTGTAGGGTACTGTGCAAGCCTGTATAAATTTACTCAGAAGTAAGTCCCTCTATGTTCAGTGGAGCTTACTCCCAGGTAAGTGTGCAATAGGATTGCAGCCCAAGAGACTGAGTTCCAAATTAGAGATTATTGGAATGTCACTTCTGCCATAAAGTTCTTCGGTGACCTAAGGCAAGTCAGCACCCCCTCCCCTCTGAAACATGGAAGTAATAGTGCTTATCTACCAGTCAAAGGACTGGATTTGAATTAGTGTGGTGGTAGGAGTTTAACCCTTAAATGTGAATGTTAACAGTCTTCCTCACAGGGCCATTGTGTGGGTGAATGAGATAATTATGACACCACCTTTGGAATGAGTCCAAGATCACCACATACTCACGTGCAAATTTCTTCTTCACAAATGCATCCTAGTCTTAATTGCTTGTGATTAATTCTCTTGGACATTTTACAATCCAAATCTAGAATGTTTAGAAACCCTTTGGGACAGAATGTGAGCCAGAAGGAGTGGGGGAAGGACTGTGGAATGGATATTTCTTGTGCTGGCTGTCATTGTGCTGAGTTGTCTCTGAAAGGTGGCTGTGAGCAGAATGATAAAAGGCTGCTAATCCCATGGAGGAGGCACATGATTGACAAGTGAGAAGCTGACTGATTAATGGGATATGATGAGTGATTGGTTGATTCAAGAGCATATTGGGGGGCAGTCTTCCCACAGGGTGTATTGCAGTTGCACAATACATTGAATGGACCAACAAGACGTTGTAGGGCATTGCTTTTCAAAAAGAGGTGTGACTTTTTTAAAAAAGCGAAGTCTGAATTTATTCACAATCTATTATTTGATTTTAATTCCCTTGTAATGGTGCTGATGCTAACTGTTAATTATTCATCAAATTTGTCATTACTAATTGAGTGTATATATCCTGCTTTTGCATACATGTTTATAAAAGCGGATCATAAAGCAATGTCGATCCATCGTTAACTAATTAAATATAAATCTTAACAAAATATCCGCTGATAATGCAACAATTAAAAAACTACAAAACAACAGAATTATAAAACAGTTGCATAATGTTAACAAAACAGCAGAGCCTCTAAAGTTCAAAATTCACCTAAAAGGGGCCACGTGGGAGTTTTAGTGTATCCATTGAAAAGACACTCCTTGTACCTCACCATGGGCGCCAACTAGTGGGGGCTGTGGGTTTTTCAGCCCCCACAGTTTTTTTCCCATGGGGGCAGAGTACCCACGTTCCAGCCAGTTCCCCTGGCAGCCAGCACCCATGCCAAGCAGTGGCCCGAGCATCCATGCTGGAGGTCGTGGCTTGCAATCACCGTGGTGATAGTGTGCCCCGGTTTCGGGAGAGGCAGCTGTTGGGCCTGCAGACCCCTTCCCAAGGCCAGGGCTTTCGATCACCGCCACAATTGCGCGTCCCAGCCTCGGGAGAGGCAGCTGTCGGGCTGGCAGACCGCCTCCCAAAGCCGGGGCACGTGATCACCGTGGCAATCGTACGCCTCAGGAGATGACAGGGGGCGTGGTCACATCAGGGGCATGGCCATGTCAACAGTGGGGGCATGGCCATGGGCACTCCCAGTTTTAAAAGGAAGTCGGCTTTTTACACTTTACCTCACCCATCTTAACTCCATGACAGGACAGAGAGAAGGGACTCTGAGGCTGATTCTTAAGGTATCTTTGGTACTTACATGTTTGTAGGTCTATGTGCACTCATTCTCACTGAGTTCACACAGACAACCAATTTGTTACATACAGTAATAGGGGTGTAATAATGAAAGTATAGCCCAGTGCAGAGGGCAAAATGTTGCCCCGCAAGTGACATAACAGGAAGTGACATCACAGTTGTATTTTCGTTTTCTCTTTTTTTGGCCATAACCTTTGATAGAAAAATCCCTCACCACCTCTAGACTGTCTCCTGCCACTGTCTCTCACCCCCACCCCTTGCCGCCCAGTGCAAACATACTTGTGCCAGCCTGCATGGGGAATGGATTCATGCTGGCAGGCTGGTCTTTGTGCAGTGTTGCCGGCTTCTGAGTAAGCACAAGTGTGCATTTCACCATGTTTGCAACACTTGGAGCTGGTGCAAGGGGACCTGAGGGTGGCATAACAGTGCTTTAGGATTGTGCTCTCAGTTGCGGAAACACTGATGCTCAATTGTATTTGGTGAGTTAGGAAGTTAAATGAACTATATTTATTTTAGTGCCTTGATTTGAGGTGTTGATATAATCAAGAATGGAACAACTAATATGAGTGGCCTTAGCTTGTAATGGCCAAACTACATGTTATGCATAGAGGTGCTGGGGTAGGGGGAGTTATGTGTAAATGTGAAATAAGAAGAGCTCCACCGCATCAAGCCAAAAGCCATCAGCTTCTTGTATCTCACAATGGCCCATCAGATGTCTCAGGGAGCACCCAAGACAAGAAGATACCTGCATCCTATTGCCACTCCCTTACATCTGGCATTCAGCTATAGCCTACTACTAGAACCAGGAGGTTGCACATACCCATCATGGCTTGTAGCCTGTCATGGAGTTTTCCTCCATAAAATCCAATCCCCTTTTCAAGGCATCTAGATCAGACACCATCACCACTCCTGTGGCAAGGAGTTCCGCAGACTATATGCTGGGCAAAGAAATATTTTCTTTTGTTTGTTCTAATAGCACGATATAACATGAACTTTGCATCAAAAGAACTCATAACCTATGAGACACATGTTCAGACCTCGTGTATTTGGGTGCGTGGTCCGCTCTAATGCCTGCTTAACCTGTACATTTGTAAATAAGGTGCACTGGTCTCCTGACTGAAGAGAGGTTGCACCTCAGTGGTAAAGTGAATACAGATGATCCTCCACAGGAAATGCTGTCTTTCCGAACTCCGCACTGCTTAGGGTAGGGGACCATGAAGCAATGTCCCCCATGACATGATTGTATTAATTTTCCAGCATTATTCAACAAAATTGCTTTCGGTCCCTTAATTTAAAACTGATACAGCAAAACTAAATCATTAACTGGTCTCCTCAGACAGGAATAAAACAACCACAATTGGAGCTTTTCTTTATTTTGAAACTTAATGGTTTGTTTCTTACAGTAATTAAGCCCAGAGAGTCAGAGAGTGGCTGGTAACTCATAAGTAATGGAAGCAGGAGGGATCTACGGATAAAAGGTCAGGATGTTCATTTTAAAATTTCTCCTGATCGATGCAAAAAGAAATGTCAGGGGTCAGTCAAAGCCATGTGCTGGAATGTGAAGAGTGGTGCTGTGCCTTGTGAACAATCCAAACTGAACCACTTCTGCTATGTTAAGCTGCAATCTGAAGCACCCCATTAAAATACATAGGAAATGTGGCTACAGTCAGGTTATCAAGGGACAAGTTACTTGCAAGATGGGATATTCAAATACTTGCAGCTAGATGCATTATAGCTTGTGTGGCCAAGGTATATAGTAATACTACTGTAATATAATAATACAACACTGAACCAGATACTGGGTGACAGGCCAGTGTTTGGAATCACAGGTTGCTGGTGGATAGTGGTAAAGTGATGGGGGAAGGTGGTAAGTGGGGGCAGGGGGAGCCGAATCCTTCCCCTGCCACAGCCATTTTCCTCACTATAAGTCAAATGCATCCAGAATCCTAGCGGGGAGCAGGGAGTGGCTGGAGAAAGTAGACTACAGGGATTCTGCATCCCACCCCGTTGCTGTCCTGTCTCACCCACCCCCAGCCTCCCTTCCACCCCCCTACATGTATTTACCAAGGCTGGTAGATATCTGGAGTCTGCTGGGACACGCAGCCCACTGCTTGCAACAGAGGCCAGCCTACACACTCTTATCACATATTGCAACATCTGGAAAGCCCCTAGTGCCACCAGAATACTCATTCTGGTGGCACTAGTCTTGAACAGGATTGGGATATTAAAAAAATTCAAATCTGGGGGAGCAGCAGTGACTGAACTCTGGGTCTGACCCAGGTATAGCTCAGGCAGTCTTAGGCTGTCATGTAATTGACTGTAAGCATGTAGGGATCCTGGTGGGCATCAGCGGAGAGATGGATGTCTTGTTGCTGCAATTTGTAATGTGTACAAATACGTAACACATTATTGCCATGTGGAATAGCGGCAGCCCCCTTTCAGCAGGCATGATTGTGCAAGATATGGCAACCACACATACATGGACAATTTGTACAAGTCAGCCATTCATTAGTGCCATTTCCCCATGAGCCTAGCTGAGTTGAGAATCTACCGGCCCCCCATAAGTACATCATAACATAAGAAGAGCCAATAAGAACCTAACAAGATGGGTCTGGCTAAACGTCCTTCAAGTCCAATATCCTGTTTCCTACAGTGGTCTCCAGGCTACTAGGTGTGACAGGGAATGTAGTCCATAGCTCTCTCCCACAACAAATCGTGCAATTAGGTCATTTTGGCCCCGGGGCCCATACATTTTTGACACCCCCCCCATGGCAAAATTAATCAATCACATTTTATACCACCCTTCCTCCGAGGAGCTGAAGATGGTGTGTACGGTTCCTCCACTTCTTTTGTCCTCACGACTACCCTGTAAGGGAGGTGAGTCTAAGAGATGGTAATCAAGCAATCAATCAATCAATCAGGTACTTATATACCACTTTTCAACATGAAATTCTCAAAGCGGTTTACAGGCAAATAGTAATAATAATAAAGTTAAATGGCTCCCTGTCCCACAGGGCTCACAATCTAAAAAAAGGCAGACCACCAGCAACAGCCACTAGAAAGACTGCGCAGGGGTGAAGAGGGACAATTACTCTTCCCCTGCTAAATATAAGAGGAGCACCACTTGAAAAAGTGCCTCTTGCCCAGTTAGCAGGGGCAACCCTTCCTATAGTCATGAAATTAATAATAATAATAATAATGGCCAGAAAATAAATGCAGTGACTATTTTCCCCACAAGCAATGGATGAATGTCTGTATCCTCCCCTGCTATTGCTCCCTGACATACTGCCCCTGCATCTGGAGGTTTAATGTAGCCACCATGGTTAATAACCACTGATAGACTATAGTCCACCATGAATATTTAGAATCCACTTTAAAAGACATTTGAGCCTGTGAGCAACACCATCCAGACTTCTGTTACGCCAGAAACTCCTGCCGGGTCCCCCTCCCCCAGGGTCCCCAATGCCCACTTTAGGCTGGGTAGTTTCCCCTTTAAACAGCTTTGGTGCTGCAGTGGAGCAAACACAACTAGACCTCACCTTCTCGGTTCGCCTGTTCAGTTGCCTTAATCGCACCAGTCCATGTTAGTGGGAAGCCAAGGAAGCCCAAGCCAGAATCAGAGGCCAAGGTTGGACTTAGTCCACGAGCAAGATCTAGTAATCCAAAAGCCAATCCAAAAGTTAGTTAGCCAAGTCAAGTCCGCAAGTCAGTCCAAGGGACAGTTAGCCAAGCCAAGTCAAGTCCAAATCCAAGTTACGCCCAGCCAAATCAGAATCCAGGTTCGTAGTCGATGGTTCATTCAGGTTTGTCAGATACAGGTTCGGTCAGTCCAGCCTCTCCACGTCTGCCAAACCTTGCTCCTACTACACACCCACAGCCTCTCTTTCCTCCAGGTGTTCCTTATATCCTTGCTACAAGCCTCTAAGTGGCTGCAGCTGTGCAGTCCAACCTCTGCTACCTTGCTGGGGTTGATCCTGCATTCACTTAGACCAAGGGTCACTTTCGGCACCATCTCCTGCCTCCTCAGGGTGATCTTCCGTGTTTTCACTACAACTTCTCACCAGTGACATCACTAGGGTTGGTGTCACCCAGTGAAGTAACATATGGTGACACCCCCATTAACTTTATTCATTTAACTATTTGCACAGTACAGGTCACCCAGCAAATCAGTAACCAACAAAACAGCATATTCCTAACAGAAATAAATGTTATTTTTTTTTTTAAAAGCCAATTGGCACAATCTTTTTTTTCCACACAAAGCGATCCACAACCCTTTCTCACCATCTCAAAGTACTTCAGTTCTGTATTGGGCCACTACTGCTCCCCAGCAACTTGGAGGCAACTAGTAGCCATTGATAACTACCCTCCATGAACCTGTCACTGCTATCTAGCGGCCATCACCACTAGTGGCCATCACTATTTCTCATGACAAATATGTCTTCCATTCCCCACATTTCTATGTGGGGACCAAAATATATCTGAACCTGTCCTCTGGTTCCGCAATTCAGACAACTAGCGTCCAGAGCTATTTCATAGTTAGTGTACATCCAAGTAGTACTGAGAAACCATTGACTATTTCAGTTATGTTCTATTCCCTCAAGGAACACATACTCTACAGTAAATGGGCCTTAATGTGTATGTCAATTTTCAAAATTCCCTCAGAAGCCCTGAAAACTAATAATTAGAATTCATCTTATCTTTCCCTCAAAAAGGCAGGAAAAAGTGAAAGGATTTCAGATAATTTCATGTTATGCACTGACATGAATGGTTATTTTACCCCACTGTATGAGTACTGTAGCAAACACTGACATTTTTGGGAAGATAAGCTGCTCTTCAGAGCTTTTCTAAGCAAAGATGTGATAACATAATAGTCTAGGTTGTTATGACTCCCTTCCTTCCAAGGGACAGCAAATAACCTTCGAAATATCATCACCGAAAATGTCTTTATTGCACATTGCAGTTGATTGGGTTGTCAGTCAAATGTTGACATCTTACTCTATTTGCTTCATTTTTCACTTCCAAGACACTTTAACTCACATTACCGTTTGAGTTATTTTCCAGCACTGCCTAACAAATTCAGAGTGGAATAGATTTTTCAGTTTTAAACCAAAGAATGGAAGAGGCTGATCCCTAGATTTCCTCTTTGTGAGGTGACATCTTGTCTGTTCTGCCATGTGGGTTCTGTTCCCAGAAAAAGACAAAACTGTTTTATCAGGAGGGCACCTTTTGAAAACCTTTGAAAAATAATATTTGCAAGTTATTAGAGGGAGGTTTTAATTGCCAGGTTTTTATACTTACAATTGGTGGAGAGATTTAAAATTGATTAAAGAGTGGAGGGCTTTGAACAAGGGGAATAGTTATTGGAGACATGTTTATCTAAAGAAGAAGACAAAGCGATTACCAAACTATACAAATTGTTGAAATCTGAGACAGAAAATGAACAAGTTAAAGATTGTATGATCCAATAGGTCAGAAATGTGGGGCATACTATTTGAATGAAACAATGGGAAATGACTGAAATTTACACTGAATATGAACCTTAAAGAGAACTTTTATAAAATGGGGTTTAGATGGTATATGACTCCATGTAGATTAGCAATAATGTATGAACGTATGCCAAATAGATGTTGAAAATGTAAGAAAAGTGAAGTATGGTAAAAAATATGGTATCTTTTTACCATATGTGGACTTGTGGTAAAGCAAGGAAGCACTGGATACAAACACAAATGCAGTTAATACTTAAATATCCAAATGAAACCAGAAGCTTTTTTTGATGGGCTTGACAGATGATTGTGTAGGAAAGAATTTTGAAACGTTGCTTTTAGATACTGTATGACTACAGCAGCAAGAATAACCTACGCACAATATGGGAAATCTATAGAAATACCGTCCCTTGAAGATTGGGGAACAAAGAGACGTGGAGCAACTGCTCCTTGGGCCGTCCCACCTGGCCCTGCTTCCAAATGGTCCAAAAAGGACAGGTGGTGGTGGTGGTGATGTTATCACGTCACCACCAACTATTTCCAGGTGCTGCACTTCATATACAGCACCACAAGCACTCTTCTCGCCATGGCTGTATGGTGAGTGGGGGGGGCATGGGGGGGGTCCCATGGGAATGTGTCACATTGGACCCTCTGCTTCTGGGGTTGGCCCTGGCTCTCACTGCTGCATCAGCAGGGGTAGTTTTAGATTGGATTGGGCTGTAGAACCACAACTGTGCAGGCTCACATGATGCACCAAGCTTCAGAATTTTGATTCTACAGCAGAATATTGTTCTGCCAAATTCTCCCAGCTAGGCCTCCCCGAGGGCCCCAATGCCCACACTAGGCTGACTAGTTTCCCTTTTAAGCAGCCTCAGAGATAGGCAAGAGGGAGAGGGTTCATTCACCCACTGGGCCTCCTCTCTTCCAGCAGCTTTGCTTGGAATCGCTGGCTGGCCAGCCTCCTCCAGACTGCCCTCATCACCAGTTTAGCTCACGATACCCTAACTTGGCACCACAAAACCCCACCACCAAACAATAGGCAGTCAGATTGCCTAAGCCACACCTGCCTCCTCCACTTGGTGGCTCCAGGGGCGTGGCAGCCATACAACAATTCTCCAATCAAGGCACCACAGGAACTCACTCAGAGTTTGAATAACCAAGTATCCAGTCAGTCCATCTAACCTTCCTTCAGTCAGACCATCCATCCATCCATCCATCCATCCATCCATCCATCCATCCAATAATCCTTCAATCAGTCAGTACATCCAGCAATCCATCAGTCAGTCAATCCACAGCCACTTTCCTTCCTTCCTACACCTGCCCGGTGCTGCATCTACCTGGTGCTAACATACTGCAGCTCCTGCCTCCAACTTTATACTGAGGCAGGCCAACCGGTGCCTGTTGCTGGGCAGGCTTTAATTCAGCCACACCCATCTGCACCTGTGCTACTCCCTTCCTAGCCAGGGCCCTCATCAGCCTGCAGCTGTGCTCCTGAGTCTTGCAGTAGCTCTGGGATTAACTCCGTACTTCCTAGGTAATCTGGGACAAGGGGCCACTGCTGATACCATTCCCTATTTCCTCAGGGTATCTCCTGCCTTTTCCAATACAAATGTTTTACTGTACTTCTTTAGAGCAGTGGTTTTCAAACGTTTTAGCACCAGGACCCACTTTTTAAAAATGATAATCTGTCTAGGAACCATCGGAAGGGATGTCATGGCCAGAAGTACCGTCATTGTGACTCCAGAGCCTGCCGCTTTCCTGAGAATGCAGCAATAAATTGGCTTATTTCTCAGCCATTTTCGAATAGCAAAGTGAATCAGAAAGAAAAAAGCCAATTTATAATCTTGACACAAATAGAACAAACACCGAGCCCTCCCCCTTTTCAGCATCCCATATTCCCATATTTTCAATTATGGCTGCTTTAGGTGCATTGCAACCCACCTGAAATTGGCTCACGACCCACTGGTGGGTCCCAACCCATAGTTTGGGAACCACTGCTTTAGAGTTCAAGATGAGCTCTAGCAATGCTGATCATTTCCTCCCATCCTATATTATAGGATTTTAAGAGACAATAAGCCAAAGTCTTCTGGGAATGACACAGTTCTGATGCATTATTTTCATTGCAGCGGGTCAGTAGCACAGCTTTATGGTGTAAATATCTTATACAAGTTAACACTATCAACTTCAGAGACTGGCATATATGATTAATGCTAGGGGCCTGTGCTGGAGGCAGGTGATGACATTACTGTGCCCCTTAGACAGAAGATATAACTCAGGTTCTTTGCCTTTATTAGTCCTGGAGCAACAGAGGGAAAGAGAAATGAACCGCAGCTGCAACATATAACAAAGATTTCTTTCTCTCTAAATCACCAGCTTACAGAGTAAATTCCATTGCTTCAAGTCAAGTATTCTGAGCACTAATTCCACCTCTATTTTAATATTTAAGTTTCATTTGTGTAATTTGATCAACATTTACAAGAGGTAGAAAAATAGGACTGTGACATTTTTGGAATATTTGTGTAACCTTTAGGATTTTCTAGGCAACATGAACATCTCTAAAGTTTTACTGTGACAGTATATAAAATTATGAGTGTTGTTGAATCTCTCTCTCTCTCTCTCTCTCTCTCTCTCAGAATTCAAAGTTCACCCATGAAACTGGTGTTAGACAGCAAAGGACAAGCAAAAGGGAATAGTTGGGATAATAAACAACTAACTGATGAATTCCACTGCCATAAACCTCCTGGCTCCCAGGGTCAGGCAATATGGTGACACAGACATGTCACCCCCACGTCATTGCATCACCCCATGCCCCCACCTCCAGAACAGCTCAATTTCAGAGTTATTTGGAGCTAAGGGAAGATGGGTGGGCCCAAATTCATGGTTCTTGATGCTTCCAGCAACAAGCTGCATTCACACCTCCCTGTGACAAGCCTCAGAAACCTCTGGGTGAGTGTCACAGAGGGGGAGAATGTCGCCACCCTGCGTGCCAAAGGCCCCCAGATGCCCCCACTAAGGCCCGGTACCTAGCTCTGTTAACCAACATGGAGTCTAACATGCTATGCTATGAGTTTTCTTGGTGATATTTTTTCTAAAATGTCTTGATTAAAATAGCAAATTGCGGTGTTATGTGTTTTTATTCTACATTCTCAATCCAAGTTCTCATTTTTGAATGCTTTAAAAGTGTATTAGGTTGATGATTGTTTTTAAATTGTTTGTGTTTTTAATCTTGATTGTTATTGTTGTTTAATACTGTTTTTAATGTTAATTGTTATACTGTATTTTTAATATATATATTGTAATGCCGCCTTGGGTGCCTCCGGGCACAAAAGGTGGGGTAAAAATCTAATAATAAATAAATAAATAAATAAATAAATAAATAAAATGATACAGGTGATATAGTGTCAGCAGATGCAGCCACAGTATTATTTCTAATTGGAAAGGTAATCTATTTTAATTTCTGGAAAATATGCGGTATTTTGGGTTTTTATTCAAATATTTTAACCCCCAAAAGGCAGTTTGTGTTTTTATGCGTTGTTTAACAACTACACCCCTAGCTATGAGCTCATGCAAAGGGAATGCCTGTACGATGGACTGTTCCAAAATCTAAGACCTGTACTATATCATCAAAGATGTACAGGTGGGCTCGCAATACCTGCAGATTCAGGACCTGCGGATTTCAGCATCAGCATGTTCCAGATCTGGACCCACCTGAAACTTCTGAATGCCATCTGGAACCTCTGAATGACAGGAGCTGACTGGTTGCACCAGAGGCTTTCTGAGGCCCGCAGGCAGCTAGCTCTGGTCACATTCGGAGGGTTGGGGAATGCCCCCCCCCCCAATCTGCAGATTTGAACATCCATGGATTTTGGTATCTGCAGGAGTTCTGGAAATGGAACCCCTGTGGATAATGAGGGCTGACTATACATGCTTGTGAATTGTATTTATCTTTTGGACTCAGTCCTAAAGGGGTGTTCTGCTGGCATAGCGGGCTTTATGGCTAACACAGCTCAGCTGGAGAGCATGGCCTGGTCATGTCACGTCTGGAAGCTACAAGTGGCTGAGTTAGCACAGCAACAGACTTGCTGCTTGTTCTGCCAAATTCCCTGCTGGGCCTCCCCAAGGGCCCCAATGCCCACACTAAGCTAACTAGTTTCCCCTCCAGAGCAACCTCAGAGATAGGCAAGAGGGAGGGGGCTCATTCACCCACCGGGCCTCCTCTCTTTTTGCTTGGATTCATCAGCTGGCCAGCCTCCTCCAGACTGCCCTCATCACCAGCTTAGCTCAAAATACCCTAATTTAGCACCAATAAACCCCACCACCAAACAGTAGGCAGTCAGCTTGCCTAAGCGACACCTGCCTCCTCCACTCAGTGGCTCCAGGGGCATGGCAGCCATGCAACAGTTCCCAACAGTTTCCCACAACCAGCTTACCTTCTTTTATCCAGTCCTTCCTTTATCCATTCCAACAATCCATCCATCCAGCTCCCACAACTACCCGGTGGCAATCACCCTTCCTTTATCCAGTCCTTTATCCATCCATCCATCCATCCATCCATCCATCCATCCATCCATCCATCCATCCATCC
>JAJKFI010000008.1:30799385-30825920 GCA_029204185.1 Lerista edwardsae
TCCATCCATCCATCCATCCATCCATCCATCCATCCATCCATCCATCCTGCACCTACCCAGCACTGCACCTATCCAGTGCTAACTTACTGCAGCTCCTGCCTCCAACTTTATACCGAGGCAGGCCAATCGGTGTCTGTTGCTGGGCAGGCTTTACCATCAGCCACACCCATCTGCACTTGTGCTAACCTCCCTTCATAGCCAGAGCCCTCATCAGCCTGCAGCTGTGTTCCTGCTGCAAGCAAAGACCTTGGGGGCTAACCCTGTAATCCCTGGTTTATTTGGACAGGGGGCCACTGCTGATACTATTCCCTATCTCCTCGGGGTATCTTCTGCCTTTTCCAGTACATTGCTCCAGGTAAAGCTGTGCATGGAGTCAGAGGTATGTGGAAGAGGGTGGATTTTATCTGGGAAGAGGGAAGGTTTGGTCGCAGTAGTGCCTGTCTAATCCTAACCCCGTTCCTAGGCCTGATCTGACTTCATGGGTCAATGTGGACTTGCACATTGATATTGCTGGTGCAGGTCGGAGTTGACCCATGGGGCCTGCAGGGGCTTACCCTTAGGCAAGGGACTAAACATTCCATTACTTTGAGGAGACCTCTAGAGGCCAAAACTCCCACACAGGATTCAGCAGACATCATGTTGGCACCACTGCATCGCTGTGCTGGGAGTTGTGATGTTTGAAACCTATTTAATTATTATTATACCTATTTACTGCCTCTGCTCCTGTTTAATTATTAGCAGCAAGCCAGCAGGGTTGGGGGGCAGTCAGAAAAAGAGTCCTTCAGTTGCTGAAAGACTCTGCATAATTCACACCTATAGACCCCTTTATCCAATAATAGTCCTGTCCAGCAAGAGCTGCACCTTGTGATTCTGTGGATTGTGTTGGCCTGCTCTGTCAGCCTTAGATAGGGAAAGGGTTTTGTCCCAGAACCTTATAGGTAACACAAGCCTTGATTGGAACCTTGATCTGTGTTCCAAACCAAAAAGCTACAGAAAGTCCCTGGAAGATTGACTTGATATAGCCTTGGTGGTTCTTCCTGAGAGGTGCTTGCACCAGTTGTGGCCTCTGGAAAGCATTCAGTTTTTATCGCTGGCATCACGTAGAGCACATCACAGGGGGCACGCCTAGAGAGTACAAAGGCTTGATTGATGGTGTGCATGTCCAAATCAGAGAGAAGCGATCACAGGAAAACATACACAGGCACACACACTTGCTTGCTTTTGTCCTACAGCTATGGTTCTGGGTCTGTTTGTCACAGGATAATTGTAGCATTCAGTTGAAAAGCTGTCAGAATCATTCTACATTTTCCAACCCCAAACTGAGCTGCATAATTAAAGTGTTTGGTTTGAAATTAACTCTGTGTTCAATATCCTGCCTGTAATAAGCAAATTTCTCATTATAATGACTTCCTGAAAATAAGTGCCCTGCTGGTTACTAACTTCTGCTCTCCATGATGTAGGAAAGCAGAAAGTAAGGGCTCTGGCTTGGGGTGAAATATTGACCTCATACAGTAGTCAGCAGAAGAACTTCACCCAGAAATACCACTATGCCTACTTTGTATTCTGAGTATTACAACATGGAAGTTAGAGTAACAGCGAAATGACAGATTTCTGTCCCAAGCAACGTGCCTGCTGATATTTACTATGGGGAAGCAAGAAAGGTAGGGGAGAAATACTGGGAGATGAGGATAACATGGGGAGGGACTTGCATTCAGTTCAGGTTTCTATAGCTAAAACAAATTAGGTCCCAAAAAAGTTTGCCTCCAAATTCTTCTTTGCAGATTTTGCTCAATCCTAACCTGAAGTTTGGCTGGCACAGTTAGGCCAGCAAAGTTTCGTTGGCAAAAGGGCCACCATAAAGTGCATTTGGACCACTTGCGGAGTCAGGGAGGATGGTGCACATGTGTGTGCTGGCCTCACTGACTCAGAGAGTGGTCCAAATATATTGTGTCAAACATTTTATTGTGTTCCTTGTGCCAACCAAACTTTGCTGGCCTAACTGTGCCGGCCTAACTCCAGGTTAGGATTACGTCCTAAACGTTGTCCAAATTGGCCTATATAGTCCCTCCTGATGTCCCAATTCACAAGATCCACCACCGTTAACCTAAGATAAGATTGGCTTTTGAGCCCAGCTAAATTAGACTTTACCTGAATGCGCTGCAACCCAATCTTATCATGGGCTTACTCTGATGGATTGTTTAAGGAGAGTAGTTTCTCTTGGGTCCTAGGTAGGACTTAGATTAGAGTTAAGAGCTTTCATAATTGGGTTGCCTGTCTACGGAGCATTACTGAACACTTTTCCAAACAAAATCACTCAAAAGCATTCAAAGAATAATGAGCACAGTTCGACTGTATACACACTATCAATGAGTGTATAGTGCTCTTCGGCTTGAGTCCTTTGACTCTTTTGTCAAGAAAACACAGATCCAATGGGTCTCTATCAGACCTCCTATCTCAATTTCGACTACTAAAGGTCTTCAGCCAACACGTTTCATCTTCCTGTTTTTCACATGGATAGAAACAGGGGGTGTACAGACTTTTTTCTCTAGTTGTCATGTTGGTACACTGGTACACGTGTACAAGTGATGATGTTATGTGAAAGATGGAGGAAGAGGGAGTGCCTCAATCCATCACGTGAGTTTGAGTTGGACATGCATGAGCACCTCCTGATCTACCTCTTGGTGTGCTTAAACTTAGCTGTCAATTGCATGTGAGGGAGTGATATGGACAACACCAGCGATGGGATCTACAAATGAACAAGGGGAACGCTGGGCGGGACGTAGGCGGGACTTCCGCTTGAGTGGCAGCCCGTCCGTAGCGTTCCGCGGCTGCCCTGGCCTTGGGGGGGGGGGCTCCTGCTCGCCACGGGGGATAGGTGAGGGTCACACTGGGTGCTTGGGCGAGCAGCAGGGGGCACGCTAACTGGGGGCAGCCCCCCCGAGGCCAGGACAGCTGCGGAACGCTACGGACAGGCAGCCAATCATGCGTAAGCCCCGTGTAAGTCCCGCCCAGTGTTCCCCTTGTCCATTTGTAGATCCCATCGCTGGACAACACCCCCAATACAGAATTAGAAGGACTAGGAAGATACACAAGGGGGGACAGCACGTGCTTGTGCATGTCACTGATTGCATGGTAGGTATCTGGGTAAAAAAGTATCACCTGAACCAGCCCACTGAACTGAATGTGACAACAGTCACTCATACCATTGAAGAGAGAGGTCACTTTTCAGTTTCAATGAAAACTACTATGAAGAGTAGTAGTGAAAAGTCTGAAGAAACCTCTGGCTGCTTATACTGTACAGTTCTCTTCGGTGTGTTATGTGTAGCTTAAATGCCTAATCTCCATAATAGTTCTGTTATGATTATTTAGCAAAAAGATAAATACAATAAGAAAGAGCAGATTCTGTTGTAGTTGCTGAACAAGATGCAAAAATACTGTATTTCCTGCGAAAGGTTAAAAGATGTTTTATAATGCCCGTTGATGGATCTGATGGAAAATTCCTTTCTAATCTCAGTTATGGCTAAAGGATTATTATTAGATGCCTGAAAAGAGCTACGGCTCCAACATTTAGGGGGCAATCCTAATCTGGAGTTAGGGTGGCACAGTTAGGCCACCAAAGTTTGGCCAGCACAAGGGCCACTGTAAAACGTGTTTGGACCAGTCTCGGAGTCAGGGAGGATGGTGCATGTCTGTGTGCTGGCCTCGCTAGCTACGACAGTGGTCCAAACATACTTTATGGTATCCCTTGTGCCAGCCAAATTTTGCTGGCCTAACTGTGCTGGCCTCACCCCAGGTTAGGATTGTGGCCTTAGTCTCCCGCATGGGGCGCCATTTCACTTTGCTGACACCTTCATGGAGTTTTGGCTGGGACTTGACCTCCCTGCGCCTTTCAAATAAGTGATTCTGTGTTTTCCTCCTGATGGACAAACCAGGTCTTTGAAAAGAGGAAGGAATTACTAAAAATTGAGACTGAACATTTATTGAAATGCTGAAGATGACACTAGCAATGTATGTGACGTAAACCATACCATATGTTCTCCAGCCCTTCAGCTCTGTGTGGTTCCAGCTTAATGACGTTATGAGTAGAGTACAATTTGCTGAGGTATTGTGGGACATATGGCACGTCTCACTCACCTTTCTCTTCTAATTTCCTGCCCCCTTTTAACTTTGCCTCTTATCAAAAACCTTTCTGTCTTTTTAATGCCTCATTTTTCCATGCAACATTAATCACATTTTTCATTTTCTGAGCAGCATATTGTTATCACAGAATGTAACAAAGGGTGTAACAAAAGTAATAAATTGATTTAACAGTATCTAGATCACACAAAACAGTCCTATGGTTCAATAACACTCAAACATAAATCAGAAGTTATATCTGTCTCGTTTTCTTGCTTTGGTCTCCAGCCTGTCTTTCAGATATTCTCCAGATATTGCTACCAAAAAGTCTGATGTTAATCTTCCCACTAATGATAAGATTCCTTAGTTTAGCCTTGGATGTTACAAACAATAATACTCTGCTTTTTTTAGACTGCAGGGTATTACTCTGGAGTCCACGGACTTTACATACAGTACTTTACAAATCCTTGTACAGTAACTACCCTGCAAGGCAGTGGTTCTCAAACTTTTTAGCACCACTTTTTGACCCACATTTTGAATGATATCTGTCTGGGACCCACTGGAAGTGATGACATGACCAGAAGTGCCATCATTGTGACATCAGAGCCTTCTGCTTTCCTGAGACTGCAGTTGTGTAATATTTGGCCTGGTGTGGCTTGGTGGCTCATGATCTCATGGCCGGGTGCATCCCCTCCCTGTCCGTTCCTCAAATCACTCCAAGTCCCAGCCTCCTTGGGCTGGGCACCTAGTCGTGGTCAGGCACTCAGCCACCCATCTTTGAGAGTGTCCTGGACACCCCTCATTCCTACATCAGCCATTGCAGCATCCTCTCCTCCCTGTCCTGCCACTTAACTGCATGCAAAGTGGTTCGTCAGCGGTGCCAAGTGCTCCTTGAAGGGGGCGAACAGATGGCGGATACGCAGCTCCACAACATGCCCAGCAGCTTCTGGCCAGCCCCTGCGCAGCCTGTGCTGGAAATCTGTAGTGGGCTGGATGGAGATGACCTTTCTTTGGTGCGCTCTTGCACTGCTCCTCCATTGGAGACCTGGGCATTTCTGCCACTTAACTGCGTGCAAAGTGGGTCATCAGCAATGTTGGACACTTGGGCTGGGCAGCCATGGCTGGGCCACGGACACTGGCTGGCCAGCTTGCCTATCCCCCTGTTAGTCCCTCATTCAGTAGCACCAGCTCCAGTGCTGGGGACCTCTCTGGGCGAAGCACTCTCCTCCACCTCTGAGAGTGTCCTGGGCCCCTCAGCAATGCCTGCTATGCCGTGGCACTGCAGCTGGCAGGCTGGCCTCTCCTCCCTGTCCGTCCCTCATTCGCTACAGTGTCCTGTATGCATCCTTTGGCAGTGTGCCTCCCTGGCACCTACACCACCCTGCCCTTCCTGCCATGTCAAGGCAGCTCTGCAGAATCACTTTGCATGCAGAGAAGTGGCGGAAATGCTTCTGCCAGGCACCTACACTGCCCTGCCCTGCCCTGCCCTGCCCTGCCCGCCACATCAAGGCACCGCTGCAGAATTACTTTGCCTGCAGAGAAGTGACAGATGGCTGCCTGGAAGGGGAACACTCTCAGTGTTTGAGAGAGCATCCTGTCCTGTCCTGTCCTGCATCCTTCAGCACCTAGCCGGAATCAAGCACTGTGTTTGAGAGTGTCCTGCTGCATAAGAACATCTCCC
Source organism: Lerista edwardsae (assembly GCA_029204185.1). Classification (NCBI taxonomy): domain Eukaryota; kingdom Metazoa; phylum Chordata; class Lepidosauria; order Squamata; family Scincidae; genus Lerista; species Lerista edwardsae. The sequence goes on from JAJKFI010000008.1 coordinate 30,805,183, forward strand.
ATCATCTTCTCCTCCCTGTCTGCTCCTCACTACCGCATCAAAGTCCCTCCCAGCACACTGTCCCGAAATTAGGATGAGAACACATAGCACCGTACTTTGCTATTTTAATTACATCAAGAAAGTTAGGGGGGAACCCAAAACCCACCCCTGATCCTTGCTTCAGACAATTCAGTACTGGAAAATGAGATGGGGCAGAAGTGATGCAGAGGCTATCAGTGTTTAATAAATGGTGCACATGATTTGTGTTATTTAATTGGAAGAAGCTGTTTCACTGCTGCATGGGCGTGGCGACGTCGGGGGCGTGGTTACGTCAACATCGGGGGCGTGGCTACGGGCACCCCCAATGTTGAGACCAAGTTGGCGCCCCTGGCCTGCAGCAATAAATTGGCTTATTTCTCAGTCATTTTCCAGTAGCAAAGTGAATCAGGGCACAATCCAAGACACCTCTGTTGGACCAGTGCAACAGGAGGGAGGAACTGGGGGAGGGGTGGGCAGGCTGGTAGGCATGCCAGCCCGGGGAGGGGAGGCGGGGTTGGAATGCAGCCTGTAGACTGCAGCCAAAGCTCCATCCCCAGGCTGCGCAGCCCTGATTCGGCCAATGCAGCTTCCTCAGCCCTGCGCCTGCTCCTTATCCTAAGGTTCACTGGATATGGCGCAGGCCTACTGGCCTCACCATTCCAGCGCAATTTAGGATTGCGCACTCAGAAGGAAAAAAGCCTATTTACAACCTGGACACAAGCAAAACAACCAGACAGCCCTCCCACTTTCAGCAACCCTTCTTCCCATATTTTCAGTGTGACTGCTCTATGTGTTTTGCAACTCACCTGAAATTGGCTCCTGACCCACAGTTTAGGAGCCACTGCTGTAAGGAGTTCAGAGTTATTCCTCCCGTATTGCGGATCGGGGGCTTAAGAGATAGGGTCACTTTGTCTTTTCTAGGGGTTGTTTGCTGGTGTCATCTGCATTTTCAGATTGTGAGCCCTTTTGGGGACAGGGAGCCATTTAATTATTTTTCCTTGCCTGTAAATTGCTTTGTGAACTTCCTGGTTGAAAAGCAGTATTGTATATAAATACCATTAACTACGACGACGACGACGATGACGACAGGTGACTTTTTTGTGCAAAGTGCAACCTCTTCATTGTTCTGACGAACTGAACTAATATGCCTGGTTAAATTAAAATGTTTTCACCAGTTGTGGAACTGACACGAAGGCAGGCACCAGACATACAGAACCAAAACGTGTATTTGACAGATGGGGTGCCACCAGAGAGAGGGCATGTGACCTAGCACCAGTCACCTGACTTCAGCAGGTCAGGTGAAAAATTCCAGGGAAGGGCCTCATCAGACGGTCTTGGAGTACCAATCACTGTATAAGTGAACCTGAAGCTAGAATTAAGGAGGAATGGAACACAGTGTAGTCTGTGGAGAGATGCTGAAACCATAAAGGAATGGGACAGAAGAAATCTGTGCTGTCCCCCCTTGGATTTTTTTGCCTAAATAGGAATCTTCAAATGTTATTTCAGATGAAATTTGGTGGCAACACTCTAAAAACTAGCCGTTACTACAAAGATACTCTCACTATTAAAGATAACTTCCAAGCAGATGTTGAACAAAGGATGGTCTGATGAGGTCTGATGAGGTTACCATGGTTACCAAAAGAGTCTTCAGTCTCGTACACTTCAGTCTCGTACTTTATTTACCTGGCTTTTACATAAACGGCATTTCCTTTTCATGTGGCTGCAAAGCAAACATGGATAAACACGTAAGTCATCAGAGGCATGACGACAGTTGCCAGGCTAAACAGATAGGGTGAGGCCATCCTGATAAGATGCGGATTCAGCTAGGGAAGGAAATCAATATCTTTATTTTAATTGAAGGCGAATATATTCTTCACGTTGCCATCCACATTATCCATTGTAGTTTCATTCTTGGCTGAGCTGACAAGGCGTGTCGTCCCAATGATCGTGTTTGCAAACGATCTCATGAAAAAGGAAACTTCTAATCATTCCATGGAGGGAAACAGCCAATGTTAAAGAGGATTTGTTGGAGCTTGGGATCAAAATCAAGCCCATTTGCATTATTCCTGAATCTATGGCTCCTTCCCAGGCACTAACTGGCACATCCTGAAACTCCACCGAGTTTCTTCACTACCTTCTTTTCTGCATAAAAAAGACAAGGTAGAATGTTGCTGGTACTTTGCCCCTCTGTGCAAGGCGGATTGCGTAGATACAAGGCAGATGCTACATGAAGGTGCTTTGCTTGCAAGTCTTGCTATTTCCACTGCAACATCCTAAATTTGGTGATTCACTTCCCCAGAATCCTGTGAGGTTCAAGGACTACTCATGCAGCAGGATGAGGTAGCAGAATCCTAAAAAATTTTCAGTGCTTCTCCATACAAAATATTCACTGCATATTAGCATATCAGGCTAGTTTTCGACTTCCTTTTTATCATAAGGAAAGATTCAAAAGCATTCATTCATTCATTCATTCATTCATTCATTCATTCATTCATTCATTCAAAGCCATTTATATCCCTTTTCCATTCCACTGAAGAGACCATCCACTAACCACACACTTAAAACATCAAAATGGTATTGAATTCAATTGGAAAAAGCAATCCAAATGCTCCAGAATGCTCCTATCCAGAATGTCTGGTCATCTCATAAAAAATGTAAAGTCTGTTCTTTCAGTCAATCTGCTTCATGATCACTCAGGCAGTGCAATCCTACCCCTCCCCTTCCATTGACGCTATGGGAAGCCTCTCTTGCACCTACCGAAGCTGGTCGGCGCAAGGGAGGATCAGTGCCGAGACGGCACGAGGATTGGTGGGAGGGAGGGAGGTTGGGGGCGAGACATGGGCGGCCTCAGGAGGTGGCCATATGGCCACATCCTAAGCCTGTCTGGGAGGCCGTGTGGCCCTGATTTGGACTGCGTGGTCTCCTCGTATCTGCGCTCGCTCTTTAGCGGGCGTGGATCCGAGGAGCACATAGAGGAGGCTGGAGCCCCTACGCTGGGGGGGGGCCTCCAGCCTCGCCTATACTGTCTTGGATTTGGCGCTCGCCGGCCGGCCTCGCTAATCCAGCGCAGTATAGGATAGCGCCCTGAATCAGGATAAGATCATTGTTATGCATGAATTTAGTAAGCTTTTACGGTATATTCCGTCTCATGATATTTAAATCTCTGTTCCTGAATTTGTCTCTGGGCACCAACCCTTGCCATATTAATTATTTGTGAGAAGACTAAAGGCATGCATGCAAATGTTCGCATTACAGATGCAAGGGGAAATGTCACCATGAGTAAAAATGCAAGCATGGGACTGACCATATCTTTATACAGCATTCATGGCTTTATTGTTGTTGTTGTTGTTCAGTCGCTAAGTCGTGTCCGACTCTTCGCGACCCCATGGACCACAGCACGCCAGGCCTCCCTGTCCTCCACTAGCTTCCTGAGTTCGCCCAATTTCATATTCATTGCTTCGGTGACACTACCTAACCATCTCATCCTCTGTCACCCCCTTCTCCTTTTGCCTTCAATCTTTCCCAGCATGAGGGTCTTTTCTAAAGAGTCCTCTCTTCTCATCAGGTGGCCAAAGTATTGGAGCTTCAGCTTCAGCATTTGTCCTTCCAGGGAGCAATCAGGCTTGACTTCCTGGAGGATTGACCGATTGGATCTCCTTGCAGTCCAGGGGACTCTCAAGAGTCTTCTCCAACACCATAATTCAAAAGCATCGATTCTTCGACGCTCTGCCTTTCTTATGGTCCAGCTCTCACAGCCATACATGGCTACTGGGAAAACCATCGCTTTGACTATGCGAACCTTTGTTGGCAGGGTGATGTCTCGGCTTTTGATTAAGCTATCTAGGTTCACCATAGCTTTCTTCCCAAGAAGTAAACGTCTTTTAATTTCATGGCTGCAGTCACCATCTGCGGTGATCTTGGAGCCCAGGAAAATAAAGTCTGTCACTGCTTCCATTTCTTCCCCTTCTATCTATCATGGCTTTATACCATTTATCTTTATGCAACTCTAATGGCTAAGTCCTTAAGCAGCTGGCAAAACACACCACACCGGAGTGCGCAAGCTGGCCGTTGCAGGAAGCAGTGAGTGGCTGGTTCCATGTAGTAGCAGGCTCTGGATACCTGCCACCCCAGGTAAGATACTGCAGGGGGGTGGAGGGAGGCAGGGGTGGAGCAGAACAGGGCAATGACCGGGTCAGGGAGGAGGATGCATTCAGCGGCAGCAGTGTACACTGAATCCCAGCCCCCTTCCTGGACTCACTCCATCTTCATGGGTTCATGCAGACTTCCACCAGTGATATTGCTCATGCAGGTCTGAGTGGACAAACCAGACCAGCAAGGGCTTACTCCAGGGCAAGGGAAGAAAGGTTCCCTTGGGGGAGGTCTTCAGAGGCTGAAACTCCCTCCAGGATGCAGCTGATTCCCCATTGGTGCTGCAGTGGGGATGCCGCATGTGGGGAGTTGTGTTGGATCAGGCTGTTTGTCTACAAAGGCTCTGCCCTCTGCACTGACATGCAAGCATTTGGGGTCACAAACAATGAATAAAGTATTATTCATGAACCTCCAGTTAGAACTGGATGAGAGTTGAGTGGGCCACAAGGTCTTTTTTGTGAAAATCATTTGCTTGGTACTAGGAAAAGTATGATCAGGAATGGTATTCTTCCTATGCGCATACTATACCATGTCTCCTATAGCTTTCATACACCTTTGCTAAAAGCCCTTTCAAGATACATATATTTTCAGTGACTGCAGAAAGCTTTTTCATCTTATCTGGGGAAAGTGAGAGCACTCTCTATCTCTGTATTTCATCCCTTTTGGTGATGAGCTATCTTGTAATTTCATTTGCCTTATCAAAGCTTCTTTTGACTGCCCTCGGAAATTCTGAGATGTTTCACTATGGAACAAACCCCAATATTTTCCCTGAAATTCGCTTTTTTCATAATATTTGTGCCTGCACACAGCAGTCTGGAGCCGAACCTGCTACTCAGCCATTAGTTTCTGTGGGGAGGCGGAAATCATTCTTTTCCCCAGTTGGCCAGACACAAGCCAATAAATAAATTCCCTATAAAACACCCAGTCAATATATTTATAACTACATCCACAATTTACTCTACAAATGTTCTGAACATGAAAGGAGACAACCAGATTGTTTTGCCCATGGGGGATTGATAAAGAAATGACTCGTGCTTGCATAACTGAATTGAGCTTTCTTAGCACTGGCTTTATAATTACGTTAAGAAACAATGTTATTTGTTTCCATTAACAATAATTGAGCAATAAATATGACACTGGTGGTTTTTTTGGGTGTGTGTGTGTGTTCCTTCTGTTGTCAGGAGCTACTCCAAGAAATGCAATTCTAGCAAAAGAGACTTCTACTGCTTTAGTCCATAGACTGATGATGTAGGAATATAACACCCCTATCAACTATGACACCATGATTACTATGTGAATGGGAATGCCTAGCTCACTTCCCATTGGAGGCAGTGATCCAAAGGGCTGCATGTACATCAGGGAGGGAGGGGCCCCTTCTTCTCTCCAAAAGCCACTGCTGCCAGTTGGGGGCACCTTCCATTAGGGCATTCATGAGGAGCTGTGACCAAGTACCTCTCTTCCAATGTCACTGTGTGCATGTTGAAGCACAAACAACATACAAATGTTTTACATGTGTCTGGAAAGTGACGGAGAGCATGCTGCAAGTAGAGGTCTGCAACACATCGGCAAGAGAAATGCTGGAGCGGATCAAGACATGTGTTCACGTTCCTTTCCTCCTAATTTCTGCCTTCCTTCCTTTCTTCCACCCCATTAGCACTGCTGCCAGCCCATTTACATGAAGTAAGAGCAAGTTTACTTCTTGCAAGTGACCCAGGGAATTACACAAATTCACACCCTTATCTGCAAACAATCCTTGTTTCAGGTTTCTTAGTGCCTCTTTAAGATCTTGCATAAATAACATATTGATTTCTCATAACAGGAAAGACAGGAGTTCTTTTTCTGCTAGAGCCTCCAGGGTGCTCAGAGGAGAGCCTGGATTATTTGGCTCTTATGCTTCCTCTTGCTGCAATGTGAAATGATGTATCCGCCCTGAAATCTGTCTATAATCTCAAAGGTATCAGGATGGCATTACATATTCTGCTTGTCCCCAGTAGGCCCAAATGATCAATTACTGCAGGAAGAAAAGGCATCACAACCATGCCAGCAACAAAAGTAAGTGCTACCATAAAATGATTCTCAGACAACAGGTGCTGAGTAAATAAAAAAGGACGATGACACAATATTTGCATGAAAAAAACACTTAGCAGATCATCTTTGGGCAGGATCATCTTTGGCTGAGAGGAAGTATCTCTGGAAGTATCAACTGGAAGTATCTGAGAGCTGCTGACAGTACTGCTAAGGAGATGAGTCATCCCAGCTGGTGAGAGGAGCAGAGATGACCACCCTCTGTGAGAGAGAGGAGTTGCTGTCAGTCAAGCGTGGGAGGCGAATGCAGCCAGAAAGATACCAGACTGAGAAGGAATCCATCTGGAATGAAGACATTCTATGAAATAGTAGAACTTATTGTATTACAAAAATCCCTACTGGGGATTAGAAAAAGCCTGCCTGTGTAAACTGCCTTGAATTAAAGTCAGAGGAGAAATCCAAAGAAAAGAAAGGCGGTATCATCATCATCATCATCATCATCATCATCATCATCATCTTTGTGTAATGGTTATTATTATGTCTGTGTAATGGTTAAGAGAATAAATGGTGAGTTGGAAATTCCCTGGTCAAAAGTCAACTCAGCTGTTAGTTACTTACTAGGTGGTACATATGATATTGTAATTCTGTATGCTCTGGTACGGAAGGAGGTCCATCGTGGGGGTGACGCAGTGAGCTGACGCAAACCATAGTGATGCCTCTGGCCACGAGGCATGGTGAACAGTCGCTACCTTCAATGGCTTTTGAGATAGAAGAGTCAAATTTGTCAGAGGTACAGCCATCAATATTCATTAACAACGATGGTCAAATGGGATCTACAGGTACAGAGGCAACAGGCCACTTAATGCCAGTTGCTGGCAAAGAACAGTGGAGAAAGAGTATTGCCAAGAGTGTTTGCACATTCACAGTGGCACCTTCTGAAGAACGCTGGCTGGGTGTCATTGCCTCACCTTCTGCCCCCGCACTGCATACCGCTGCATTCTAGCAGGTTTTCTTAATTGCACGGGTAGGTGGGTCTGTCAAATCACGCACACAATTATGTGAGGGAAAGGCCAACACATACATACACTGTGGGCACACCTGTAATCACATTAGGCTAGTTCAGGAGATTAAAAGATTGTCCAAACTGATGCGCCGTCTCTCAGCCATCTTGGTAAATGATGCAATGAAAACAAAGGAAGTGAACTTTCCCCGAAGGCAGCGGGAAACTGGGCAATGCTGCTCCCATGAAACTTTTTACTGCTCAGAGAGGGTAGCAAGAAACAGCAATAATAGGCACAGTCCAGTTAAAGTTAAGCACTTTAAAGTCTCATTGATTTTGACTTGAGTCAAGTGTGTAATGGAAGTAGTGAAGATTGGGATTCAAAGGGATTCAAAGGCACACACCAGGGATTTCCAGGCCCTCTTGACCCTTGGACCTTCTACCAAAGCTATCCCTAAAGTGGCACCCAGGAAGAGCCTGCTCTTCAAGGCAGGCAACTTCTCCTGCATTTACATAAATGGTACCAGGGAAAAAAAAGCTACAGCTGCAAACTGGCTTGATTTTCCTGAACATCTCATTCAATTCCTCAGGCACTCCTGCTGGTAACATGCCTCCAGGTAAATGTAAGATATAATCTTAAATCAATGGGCCTGCTCTGAAATGAATGACTGAATGATGCTGTGGTGCTCTCATTTAAGCAAGTCACTAAGATGCCCTCCAAGGCACCCTGGTGCAAGATTTCACTGACCTTGTGTTTTAACTCAAAGTCCAAAGATGACAATTTCAGCAAATCCCATGCAAGCTGTATGTGAGTTTCAGCTGTAGGACACTCAGAGAGCCATCCTATCCTGGATTTAGGCTGGCAGTTAAGCCAGCAAAGTGTGGCTGGCACAAGGGACACCATAAAGTATGTTTGGACTGCTCTTGAATTCAGAGAGGCCAGCACACAGACAGGGGCCATCCTCCCTGACTTTGAGAGTGGTGCACTTTATGGTGTCCCTTGTGCCGACCAAACATTGCTGGCCTAACTGTGCTGGCCTAACTCCAGGTTAGGATTGCACCCTCAGTTCAGCAGAAACTGGGGCTTGACCAATCCAGCCCAACCTTAAACTGGGAGGTTACGATTGTGTCCTGAGACTTCTGAGTAATCATGCATAGAATTGTGCTATAAGAAAGTTTTTCAGAAGCATTGATGTTACTTGACTATAATGCTTGTATGTGGAATTTAACGGCTGCTTATAAACTCCTTGCATATTTAAAAACAACAACAACTTATTGATTAGATTCTGCTGTTTGGGAACTAGCTAGATCTTCTGACAGCAACAGTTCTTGTCTGTCAAAGTAGATGAGTCCTGTCTGAGGAATAACAAGGACTGGAGAAAGACAAAAGAGGAGAGGGAGTGAACAAGTGTTACTTAAGGAAGGAGAACAGACAGCATTATGGGATACGCAAGTCCCCTTGGAAACAAGCTGCGAGTGGAAGGTTTGGCTGGCCGGCCCCAAAACAGAGGAGGATTTTTTCACTATTTGCATGCATGGTATGATCACCAAACCCAGATGGTTTTTGGGGTGAGCAGAGGGATGTTCATCCATTCGTAAACAGAATTAATATCAGCGCCTCGTTCAAATTTTGAGCTCACGAACTGAATGGAAGCCTGAAGACTGATGATTATGGCCAAACTATTATTGATTGCAATGAAGCAGGGATTTTGCCCCCCGTGTCTTCAACTCTGATAGCATTCTTGCTCTCCATTTAAGCCTTCGACCACCTCGATCTTTTTCTTTTCTTTTTCAAAACGAGCATACTCATGACAGATTTATCCCAGCCTGCATTACCCCGCTGGCTTGTTATATTGAGCTAACTGTCGGAATTACAAGATGCGCTCAAAGTGGTGCTCCTTTCTTCTTGAAATTTGACATCACATCCTCACGACCACTTATAGATAAAGAAAAGTGAATTGGCATCGATTCACCCCACAGCTGGAATAGTTGGAATGAAATTTGCCAGTAGCTACAAATCAATATAACATTTCTAACGGAGAATAGAATATTAAAATCTATGGAGAAAAAGGAGAGGTTGTTATACCAGAATAGAACTTTTATAGCTATTGAGCAAGATGAAACTTCGCGTATAACTTATGGAACTTTAGGAAATCATCATCATCACCACCACCACTTATTGTTATGGGTAGAGCAACAATATTCTTATTGACAGAATCAAAATCCTACCGACAAGATAGCCAAGGTGACCAAGCACCCTGCTGAATTCATGCCCTGCCATCCCCCCGCCCCACAACAGGACCACCAGGGTGGCTTACAATGTACATACAGAGATAAAGATAAAAATGATAACAAAACAGAAGCCCATGTAAAAGCATTAACATAAAAACCATAAAAATATACACAGGGGCATAAAATGCAGCAGCAGCAAATAAAAGCAGTATACACCATTCCCTCTTCTAAGGACTTTTGCTATGCTGGCTTGGGCAGCCTGATTCTACAGGGCCTCAGTGCCAGTATTGCAGCCCCAATACCGGTGGTGGGTGTTGCAAAGGTGCCATAAGGCATGTTTGTGCCACTCTGGCAGTAAACGACAGCAGCAGTGAAGCCTATGCTGCCCCATCGGTTACAACAGGAGTCCTGGTCACCGCAGAGAGTAGGTAAGAGCCGAGAAGTGTGGGGGCATGGGGAGGGTGGCAGAAGGGTATGAGGAGGCATTCCTAGGTGGAGAGAGGGCAGAATGGAGGACAGGGGTGGCAAGAGGCTTCCTTTGCTGAATCGTATCTCCCACCTTGGGCTCACAGACTGGCATGGATCATCTTGAGTCTGCACCAGCAAAATAGTTGATGCAGGCGAGAAGTCCCATTGAGCAGGCTGGGGCTTTACTAGGGGTAAGAGGATGACCCTCAGAGCAGTGCCATTCGAAGAGGGTGGCTGGGTGGCCACTTGACCCCAGATGCCTGTCTGCAATGGAGGACAGAATGTCTATACCTTTAACCATTGTATAGGAATTTTGGCAGATGCAGCTTTTTAAACCCTTTCATGTTGAGCAGCACCGGCCAAAATTTCCTCTTCTATACAATGGTCAAAGATCTAGTATTCCTTCCTCCCCTGTATCTGGTCACTCTGGCCATTGCTGTATGGAATGTACTGTATGAGATGTACTGCATGATGGGTAGTTGTCCCCTCGCTTTCAAGGCACATACATTACACTCTCCGTTCTACAACGTATCTGTTTTTGTGCTGTTTCTACACATCAGTTCTTCACCAGCGACTTACAGAGCGTAATTACAGAGAGCGCACATGAAGAAGTGTTATCTGCTTGCTCTAGGATGATGTATAGATCCTATAAAGTATTTTTTCCCCATTCACTGAGCATAGCAGCCCACTGAACGAAGGATTTTCCCAAACCACGCTGACCATAAACATCTTCCATTACTCAGTAATTTGTAGGAGAATTTTAAAGCCTAACATAACATTTTCTTTTGATTTTTATCAACATTTATGAGCAATTTGAAGACTCATCAAAGCAACCAAGCTGAAAAATGTGCATCTCAAATGTCTGAATGAAGACCCCATACTTGGGGGTTGGGGCAGTGTGTGAAATTGTTCTACCAGAAGAAACCATTTGACTATCTTGGACGAGGGCATGAGTGGAAGGGCTGCCCATTAAACATGCATAGACACATAATTAGGACAGCATCATTTCTTTATGCCCAAAGTGGGTATATCAGGGGTGGCCAAACTCGCTAATCATGAGAGCCACACACATCCAGATATTTGAGAGCTGCATTTGAGAGATGTTTGAGAGCCACAATATTTAAGGAGCATTTGAGTCAGTGGTTCCCAACCTCCTCTCTGTTTAAGACAGGCTTGGGACCCAACAGAAGACCCACAGGTGACAGCACCCATCACTTCTGGGTTTTCCCCGCCATGGCTACCAAATACCAGGAAGAACCCAGATAAGTAAGAAGCCCCATAAATAACCTTCTCTAACCTCACTATAGTCATCAGTGGTGGCAGGGAGAACCAGGAAGTGACAGATGCCATCGCCTAGGGGTCTCCGCCAGTCTCCACTCCCTTAAGGGAAAGGATTATCCAAATACCACACATGGGGGTTGTTACCCCCTGGTCATGAACCACTGATTTAAATTCTGAAATATTTACTCATTATAAACTTATGGTCAAAGATCTAGTATTCCTTCCTCCCCTGTATCTGGTCACTCTGGCCATTGCTGTATGGAATGTACTGTATGAGATGTACTGTCCATCAATCCATGTGTCTTACAATCCACTGTCTTACAATCCATGTGTACAATGGCATTATAATATTGGCCATTTTATTCTCAATCCCTTTTTTTTAATTATCCCAAGCATTGAATTGGCCTTCTTCACTGATGTCACAAACAGGATCAACAATTTCATTGAGTTGTCCACCAGCACTTTATGGTGTTCTTTCCTGAGCCATCACATGTCGGTCAGAACCCATCACCATATATATGTAATTTAGAATTTTTTTGCCCCAATGTGCATTACTTTTCACTTACATTGAAACATTTCTGCCGTTTTGCTGCCTATTCTCCCAGTTTGGAGACATCCTTTGGGAGCTCTTCACAATCCCTTCTGGTCTTCACCATCCAGAAAAGTTTAGTGTCATTTGCAAACTTGACCACCTCGCTGTTTATCCCTGACTCCAAGGTATTTATGTACAAACTGAAGGCTCAATCCTAACCAACTTTCCATCACAGACATAGCTGTCCCAAGGGGGCATGAGCTGCATTATATATAATAGTGGAGTAGCAATCACAGGGGCCTCCTCGATAAGGGAACGTTTGTTCCTTCACCTCGAAGCTGTATTGCCCTTACCCCAATGCTGGAAAGTTGGTTAGAATTGTGCCCTGAAAAGCACTGGTTCCAGGACAGATCCTTGGAGCACACCACTTTTCACCTCTTTCCATTGTGAAAATTGCCCATTGAATGTCAACCAGTTCCGAATCCATAAGAGAACCTGCCTTCTTTCCCTGACTGTGGATTTTTTTAGCAGCTTTTGGTGAGGGTCAGTGGCAAGTGCCTTCTGAAAATCCAGATATATAATATTGATGGTTTGCCTGCATCCACATGCCAGTTGACCTTTTCAAAGAATTCTTGCCCAGTTCCAATCACTTTAGTGGGTCTTCAGTGGGGATACAGGAGATCTTCTCTGTTGACTGAGCCACCCAAGTAGTGATGGGAAATGAAGAAGAATTTAGCAAAAGATAATGTTAGCAAAGTAATGCAAGGGAGAAAATGGAAGTAGGCACCACTGACAGCCCAATGCGATCCCCTACCATTCATGACAATGCAGCTGCACCAACAAGACATGCGCAGCATCTGTTGGTTGAGGGGGTGAGCAGTCAGCAAGCCGGGGAGAGGTCTGGAAAAATATTTTCCCACTAACACTCCATAGGGCTGCTAGATGATGGGTCTCCTTGGAATTATGCCATCTCTATAGCTGGTGTAATTACGAGGGGAGAAAAGGAGCAGGACAAGTAGTAAATTAGGAGGTAGGATCCTGGTGCAAGTTGTTGCCATGGGGATCCATTCCTCCCTCCCTCCCTCTCCCTGCCCCCAAACTCTCCCTGTCCTCCCTTCCCTCCCCATCCATGACACACTATTGCTGCAACTTATCGAGAGTGGTGACACCTCCAGAAGCACACTACATTGCTGTCCACTTAGAGTGCAGCCCAGCAGCTCACAATGGTGGCCTGGCCAGAGAGTTCCAGGAGTTCTGCGAGTTCTGGCATCACAAGGCCCAGACAGGACTGAGCCCCCAATCTCCTTGTTTTAATACAGTCACAAAAATGATTGGAACCATAAATAAGCCATTTACTGTAAGGCAGAGATAGCTGAGCTGACCTTATCCATTGTCTCCAACTCAATGGCCTAGGGCAATTGTTAACCTACACCGTGCCAGGTATGTGACATTTGTTTTATGTGGGCTCCAGGAATAGGAAAGGTAAAAGAACATCACTCTGGGTCAGGCTGTGTTGGCAGGCCATAGCTCAGTGACCAAGGACATGCTTTGCATGTCTACAACCCTGGGTTCAGTCTTCAGGATGCCCACTTTAAAAGGTCTGTGATAGCAAGACCTCTCTTGTAGCATTGGCTTCCCGTCGAGAATAGTAGTGAGCTACATGGACAATTGGTTTTCTTTAATATACTAGGGTTCCTTATAGCAAGTGCACTGAGAAATATTGCTCATCTTACCATTGTAACCTCTTTGAAAGTTTTCTCCTTCAATTGGGACCCTCCAAAATTGTTTAAATGGGAGCCAGTGGTGCCAATTTATTTTTTAAAAAACGCTTATATGCTGTCATTCTGCAGCGAGTACATCATAAAATACATCGAACAGAGCAGCAGGACAATAAAACTTACACAAGATATATGAGGATGCACCACAAAGAGCAGCAACTTAATAGTTTGGTAATTCAGCCACCAGCAAGGCAATCTGAGAAGCCAAATGAAATAACTCAAAACCATAAAATGGAAAACTAATCCAAGTCGTGATAATCGCCAATCACCAAACCAGAAATCCTGGTTTCTCCAAGAAACATGCTGGCTCTGCAGGCTTGTGCACAGTCACAAACGTGCTGTAAAGTCCGTTGTGGCTGCGCAGAGGCCAGTGCTGCTGACAGCAAGGCCTCTTCCAGTGGTGGTGCTGTGCCCACTAACCTTGGTAATTAAACTGCCAGGTGGTGGGGAGGGTGGGGCAGGGATGGGGATGGGACATTTCTGGGCAGAGGGAGAGTGGGGAGGAGGGCAGATCAGCCCCATCCTGAGCCTGAACATCCTACATGTCCTGCAGTGATTGAGCTGGCGCAGATTCAAGTAGACCCACTGGGGAACTGATGTTCCCGTACCCCGAGGTGCCTCCTTGGGGCCCACTGGATACAGTGGCAGCTGTTCTGGCACTGCTGTACCATGGGACTGGTTGGCTGCGACCATGAAAAGGCCGTCTTCTTGGTAGCTACTCATCTACCTTCATAGGTGACAACACCCAGAGTATGGGCTTCTGATGAACCTAAAGAAGGGCTTCTGACGAAAATAGCTGAGCAAGGAGTGTGCCAGGTGCTCCTCTCTGTGGGACATGATGCTTTTGGGAGTAATGGTGTGTTGCAAGGTTATCCTAGGGGACAAAATGCAGGAGCCTCACCCTTGCCTCCAGTGCCAATTCTGTGGCATTGGCTACAAAGGAGGACCCATGAAAGAGGGACCCCAGTTCTATACTTTTGTGCCTCTGCTGTCAAAGTTTTTTCAGAGAACTTTTTGCTTCCACTTGTCTGGATGGGGTGGCCAGGTGGGCCGAATGCTGCTCGCTTTTGTGCCTGCTCAGGTCAGCAGTGGGGTGGTGGTGGAGCGGCAGTGGTTCCCCTAGACCTCCGGCTGGGCCCACCATTGTCACCATTATCGCTGGGTGGGGGGGAGAGAGAGACAGTATGCATCTAGAGAAGTGATTTTCCATCTTTTTCATCTCCTGGCACCAGAGGCGTTTCTACAGGGAAGGCAAAGCTCTTAAGTTTTGCAAGAAGCCTTACCTTGCAGTGGAAATCACGCCTCTCCTCAGGGGCGTAATCACTAGATGTCCCTGAGGAAATCACTCCTCTCCTCAGGGACATCTAGACAAAATTGCGCCAATGGCATGCAATGAAATTGCGCGCCCCCCTGCATGCAACATCATGACATCACGATGTCGTGACGCCATGACGTTGCGGTGTGTGGCTTCTGCTGCCATGTGTCTGCAGAGCCAACACACACACACACACACACACACACAAAACAAAACAAAACAAAACAAAAAACCAGACCTAGCTAGGGAAATGCAGCCAGCTCTGCCAGCTGTTCCGTCCCGTCTTACCTCTTGAAATCCTGCATGAGGCGCCTCCGGGCCATCGTGGACATGGCGGGCTCACGGTTATAAATAAATAACTCATATACCGGGCGGCCCAGGGGAAGGGGAAGGAGGCGAGGTGTCAGGGCAAAAGTGGCAGCTGGGTGGCGAGTGAGGCGCTGAGGAGGCGCCGAGCGACGGCAGCCTCTACCATTCCAAGTGGTCCACTCGCACCTTAGAGGAGGGGGAGATAGGATGAGGAGGCCGCGAGGAGTGGGGAGAGGAGGCAGCGCCAACCACATAATTGAGGGCGACAGGGCGCCTTAAAGTGGCCTTAAAGTGCCAGCGCCATGACAGCCAGGAAAAGCCAGCAACTTTAAGGCCACTTTAAGGCGCCCCCGCGGTTTGCAGAGCTGGGGGGCATGGTGGTGGCTTTTCTCCCCGGGGCTGCCGCTCAGGCATTTTAAGTACTCAAGTGGCAGGCTGGGAGGGGAGACGCCGGCGTGCCTCCTGGCTCAGGGCACGGGGGGGGTTGCAAATTTGCAGGCGGGGGGCGGGGCGCCATGCCAACGGCGCCCCCTAACTTAAGGAGCCCCAGGGCTCGTGCCCCCTGCTGCCATACCCTAGTTACGCCTCTGCCTCTCCTGCACTGTTTTAGCCAATCCTCACAGGGAACAGCAACATCTTGGCGTTGCTTACTGGCTACAGTAGCAAGGGAGAGGAGGGATTTACATGACAGGGTAAGGCTTCTTGCAACACTAAGAGCTTTGCCCTCCCTGTAGAAATGCCACTGCCCGGCACACTGGCAAGGAACTAAAATGGTCAAGGCACACCATCAGCTTGTTGACAATTGACAAGGCACACAGTGCTGCTCGCTCATATCCCCCAAGGGCCCTTCTAATAAATGTTGTTCAATCGCTAAGTCGTGTCCGACTCTTCGCGACCCCATGGACCACAGCACGCCAGGCCTCCCTGTCCTCCACTAGTTTCTGGAGTTCGCCCAATTTCATGTTCATCGCTTCGGTGACACTATCTAACCATCTCATCCTCTGCCGCCCCCTTCTCCTTTTGCCTTCAATCTTTCCCAGCATGAGGGTCTTTTCTAAAGAATCCTCTTTTCTCATGAGGTGGCCAAAGCATTTGAGCTTCAACTTCAGTATTTGTTCTTCCAGGGCGTAATCAGGCTTGACTTCCTGTAGGATTGCCTGATTGGAACTTCTGGGAAAACCATAGCTTTGACTATGCAAACCTTTGTTGACAGGGTGAAATGACCCTCTCCCAAATTCCCAAGGCAGACCTGAAGACCATTTGTGGCACTCAAATATGTCACAGCACAGTGATTGAAAATGGCTGATCTAAAGTATGCATCTATGCACCAAACCTAGAGAAGTGGGAGCAAGAGAGACAGACAGACCATAAATGCTTCATTTTCAGCATTTCAAGCGATGCTTCATGCCAGATCTAGCCAACAAGATGCCAGTTGCTGCTGATCTTTTGACAACCTGTGCTTTGTACCCAGAGGCGTTTCTACAGGGAGGGCAAACCTCTAAGTGTTGCAAGAAGCCTTACCCTGTCATGTAAATCCCTCCTCTCCCTTGCTGCTGTAGCCAGTAAGCAACGCCAAGATGTTGCTGTTCCCTGTGAGGACTGGCTAAAACGGTGCAGGAGAGGAGTGATTTCCACTGCAAGGTAAGGCTTCTTGCAAAACTTAGAGATTTGCCCTCCCTGTAGAAACGCCACTGTTTGTACCATGTTTGAACACAGTGACTGTTGCACTTTTACAAAAGAGATGCTCTTTTATTGAAAAGAATCAGACTTTAGATTGTGACTTTAGACTTTTTAGATTGTGAGCCCTTTTGGGACAGGGAGCCATTTAACTTTAATGTTATTATTTGCCTGTAAACCGCTTTGTGAACTTTGTGTTGAAAAGCGGTATATAAATACTAGTGATTGATTGATTGATTGATTGACTTTGCTCCTACTGCTTTTATGTGTCAATTTCCTTTCTGGTGGTTGAGATTTTGGGCTTCTTCAGGCAATACTCCGAATGAGCATTTTTCAACATATTGGAGAAGATCCTTGTGTTTGCGGGTCTCTGCCTCCACCTGGCATGTTGGCAGGCTGATGCCTAATTACTACTTTAATGCTACTAAAATACCACTTTAAAAACAGTATTTGGAATGTGTGTAGAGGGACAGTTAGGAGTACGTTGGCTGGGGAGGAGACCTGAGATCTAGATGGCTATAATCCTCCCACATATGCTAAGAAGGGCTGGCTTACACTATTGTCCGAACTGACACTTCGATAAGTGACAGGCGTTCAGACCGTTAGCAATGGGCAAATTCTGAACCATAAGTTGTTGTCATGGGACTTGTTAATTGACTGAATGAGCCAGGTTGAAAGAACTTCGAAACTAATTAGCCTGATGAATATCAAAGTAATCAAGGTAGCAAAATGTGAAAGTAATCAAGAACCATATTAATCACACTTCAAAGTTTGGCCTCATTAACTAATAAACTAGCTCCACTGAATGTGCTACCATTTAGAAGAAATAATAAAAACCTTTTGCATTCATTTTACAAAATTGTCCACAGAAGGCTATTTGTGTGTGTGTGTGTGTGAAATGTTAAAGGACATGTGATTCATGAATTCTGTGGTTTCTATGATAAAATGGGCTGGAGCAGTAACCAATTCTATAATACAGTGGTATTCAAACTTTTTTAGATTGGGACCCACTTTTTAGAATGGCACTAGTGTCGGGACCCACCGGAAGTGACGTCATTAGCTTGGAAGTGATGTTGTGGCAGGAAGTGACATAATCAAGCAGGAAGTGCTGTCATTGTAACATAATAAAATGATACTCCTGAAATGCAAATTGAATGCTATAATACATAGTATTTAGTTCTTCTGTGGCAGGTCATGAAAATATTATTGCTGTTGTTATATGGGCAGCTGATATCCACTTCAAGTTTCCCTTCCTATTCACACACACACACACACACACAACACACACACACACACACACACAGAGAGAGAGAGAGAGAGAGAGAGAGAGAGAGAGAGAGAGAGAGAGAGATGCACATGCACATGCACATGCACCTTTTTGTCTTCCAATTGCAGGGACATTCATGAGCCATTTAAAAATTCATGTAATTTATAGTATAAAATCAGCCAATTTAGTTGTGAATTCTGGTCGAATCCACAGACACCTCTGGCTGTATGTACAGTTCTCCCCTGTCCATGTGGATTTAAAACTACAAATGGAAAAACATTAAAATCAATAAGGAATCATAAAGGCGTAATAAATCCAAAAGTGAAATTGTATATTATAAAAGTGGGAAAGTGATAAATCAAGCAGTCAGCAACACAGTTCAGATAAAATTGGGCACCCTAAGAACCTGAAAGCAAAGAACAGCCATTCGTACTTTGAAACTGTGACTTCGTGTAAGAGTTTGCTACATCAACAGGAAGCAGTGATGGCCTCTACCCTAAATAGCTTCTTTAAAAAGATCAGATAAATTCATCCAGGATGAGTCTATTGGCACCTATTAGCATGGAATCTCCCCTTCCATAGGTATCATACAATAAATACTGACCATACAATAGACCATACAATAGATACAATAGAAAACTTAAGAACATAAGAACATAAGAAGAGCCCTGCTGGATCAGACCAAAGGTCCATCTAGTCCAGCTTCCTGTATCTCACAGTGGCCCACCAGGTGCCCCAGGGAGGCATGAGACAACAAGATGCTTGCATCCTGTTGCCACTCCCTTGCACCCGGTACCAGTAGCCCTCCACCTTTGTAAGGAGGTTGCACAATCCATCATTGCCTATAGCCCACGATGGACCTTTCCTCCAGAAATCCATCCAATCCCCTCTTAAAGGCATCAAGACCAGATGCCATATGCCAGATGCAACTTCCTCTAGTCTCAAGGTAAAGGTAAAGGTTTCCCCATGACCGAATGGTCTAGTCGTGACCGACTGTAGGGGGTGGTGCTCATCTCCGTTTCAAAGCCTGTAGAGCCGGTGTTTTGTCCGAGGACAAGCTTCCGTGGTCATGTGGCCGGCATGACTCTATGCCGTAGCACATGGAACGCCATTACCTTCCCACCTAAGTGGTCCCTATTTATCTACTTGCATTTTAGGTGCTTTCGAACTGCTAGGTTGGCAGGAGCTGGGACAAGCAACGGGAGCTCACTCCGTCGCGCAGTCTTGAACTCCCAACCTTGCAGTCGAAAGCCCAGCAACAGCGGATTAACTCGCTGCGCCACCACGTCCCTTGTCACCACGTCCCTCTAGTCTTAGAGGAAGGTCATTGTCTTCTTGCCCTGCTTCTGGACATCTGGCTGACCACTGGACCCAGGGTACTGAACCCAAAGGAACTTGGTCGGATCCTGGAAAGCTTTCCTATGGAGTGGATTTCATAATGACAAGTATGGAAAATGGCAAGTATGACCTCTTGAGGAGTTCTTAATAATGATTAATGAGCCTTCACCTCTCTAAACTAGGCTGTATGCTAAGCTGTTCAAAGCTAATTCCCAAAATGCCCGAGACTATGATGGACAGGCTATGTGTGGAAGGGAGTGATGCAAAGATCACTGGAGGTGCTGTGAATTTCTTGGTACAAAGTAGATACGTTGCATCCCCCTGTGGGAATCCTGCCAGCCTAGGTGACTGATAGCCTCATCATAACCAACGTTTTAGCATCCATGCAGCCACATTGCAGCATCGAGGGAAGGGAACAAATATTCCCTTACCTTGAGGATCTCTCTCTCTCTCTCTCTCTCTCTCTCTCTCTCTCTCTCTCTCTCTCTGTGTGTGTGTGTGTGTGTGTGTGTGTGTGTGTGTGTGTATGCGAGGGTGTGTGTGCTCCCCATCACAGAACACAGTGCCTGCTCGGTTGGCACAGCTGCATCGGTGCTGGAAAGTTGGTTCGAATTGTGCTGTCAGGGACAGAGCTCTGGCTTGTTTCTCACCACAACTGTGTCTCTAAGTTCACTGTTGCTGTAGTAGGATTTTTTTTAATAAAAAACAACAACCATTCATCCAAGTGAGAAAGTTAAAGGGATATACTTAGGGGCACCAATGAGTGGAGGCTGAGACTGAAACCTGCTTTTATCTACCGCTATCTGCTTAGTCTATTCCGGTGGGTAGTGCCTTCTGGCAGGTGCAGTGTTAAGGGTTAGCCAATTGGAGCACTGTTCAGAACCCACCTGACCAGGCCCACCACTGAACTCTAAGACAGTAATTTTCAACATTGTTCTTCTTATGGTACACTGACCTCTATGGTCTTCTTTATTATCTTTGCCTCTCATGATATCATTTCCGGTTTCCAAGAGAATTGTCCAGGTTCTTTGTCTCTGTTTCTAGGGCAACTGTCTATTGTAAGGAGTTATTGGGAGAGGAAGAGGGAAAGACAAATGTTACTACATACATTTGCCCTAGAAATAGAGCCACAGAACCCAGATGAGTTTTTCAATTATTTTAAATGCTGTGCTCCAAACTTCCAAGAGCGCACCTGCAGAACTGCCATGGTCCGTGGCATAGCTAAGGGGGTGCAGAGGGTAGGAACTGCACCAGGCAACCAGCTTTAGGGAGCAACACGCTGAGCTTGACATTAGTAGCTGAAATCAATCAATCAATCAATCAATCAATCAATCAATCAATCAATCAAT
>JAJKFI010000008.1:30837292-30898879 GCA_029204185.1 Lerista edwardsae
TATGTATGTATGTATGTATGTATGTATGTATGTATGTATGTATGTATTTTAAAATATTCCAACTACCTTTCATCTTGGGCAGTTTCCAGCATGAAACACAAAATAGCTATAATGAAAAATTAAAATTTTATACATCCAATGGCAAAACAAAACAAAACAGCAAAACACAAAACAAAAGAAAACAGCAAAACTGGCTGTCAATCTACAGCCAGCAAGCAGAAGACCATAAAATGGGTGGTCATCAAGAGCCTTTTAAAAAAAATTTGCGAGCCCATATGCCTATGGTTGCAATCTTATACATACTTACTTGGGAGTAAATACAACTTAATTCAGTGGGCTTACTTCTTAGTAGTCATCCATTGGTTTGTCAACTACACACGTGTACCCCTTCCAAAAGAGCATCTTGCCTCACATGGGTTTTAAAGATTAAAGGAACATGTCTCTTTAAATGCTGCCCAAGTACAGAATGAGGGGAGGGGGTAGCAGAGCACTCCTTCCTTGTGCAGGATCTAACATTTAAAGGAACAGATCTGATTCCAGCTCAGAAGGACCTCTCCTGCAGTGATGTTTTTACCGGGGAGGGGGGGGACATGCTAAGTTTTGCAGGAGCTTGAGCTCCTGTGTAATGTGGCCCCTCCCCTTGCCTTCACAGACATTCAAGGCTTGGAGAGCAAAGCCTCTGAGATGGCTATGCCAGTGATGTAGGTGGGACTTTGGAGGGGAGGGACTGCGTTACCAGAAACTGAGGCTCCTGCAAAACTTAGCGTTTTGCCCCTCCCATAGGAATGTCCCCCCTCACGGGCACTTGGACTTGTTGCACACTGCTCTGACCACTCACTTGTTTATCTTTTTTTTCACTTGAAAAGAAGCAGGAGGCCGCTCAGCGTGGCTCATGGCTGCTCCAACAGCCCGCGAAGGCTGTGTGTGAGATGCAGGCCCCTTGGTGTGCTGCCCGGAGCCCTGCACCCAAGTCCCCTGGCTATGCCGGTGCTCTGGAATCCTCTGGCAGGTGTTGGAGCAATCCGGCCTTCCTGCTGGTGTGCCTGGCAGCACACACGTTTGCACACGATTGGAGTGCCTTTGACGACTGCTTTAAGGCAGCCTGCGCTGGTGGAACTCAGCTTTCACCAGCTTTCAGACTGGGCTGTAGGCTTGATGAATGAAGCTCCCCACACAGGTATAATTTTGCTCATCTGGATCACATCCCCTCCATTGCTTAAGGATCTGCTTTCCCCTCCTGAATCCACAGCAGATTTCCATGGCCCAACTTTGTAGTCTGTTGATACCCTTTCACACAATTATGAGTTTATTCTTGCATGTATCGCTGACCTCTTTTGAACTCTGTCAATTCAAGCAGAACTGAAATGGAAGAAAAGGGGGGGGGGAGCTTAAAACACTCCATTGTGCACAAGCAGACAGCTATCCATGTTGTTAATCAGAGGATGAATTTCCCTGTGGTTTTTTCTCCACTAGGCATACATTTGCAGGGCCTTCAACATTTCCCTTGCTCCTATATGTCAAGCTGACAGAGGCTGGCTCGCCATAGGAAGCTCTTGCACGCTTGATTAATGCTCTGATAAATGAGTCCTAGTGACTGTCCTCCCACCCTGGCTGCCGCATCATGCTTCTGCAAGGCCTCTTTATGGGCGCCTCCTGGAGCCATTTGCACGGGCCGTGGGACTTGAGGGATGCTTTCTCTTCTTGAGCTAGGCAGGAGGCTCTGCTGTTAAAGCAAGATCAAAGGGATAAATGAATGGGCAGGTGCTCCAGGGGCACTGTCGAACAAACAGAGTGCCGTCCTAATGGCTGCTTGGAGTCGGTGTTGGTGTTTTTTTTAAACAATAGGCTTATGACAAGTTTATAAACAGGGATGCAGCAAAAAGCAGCAATTTTCATGTCCGGGAATGAAAATAGTGCAGTATGCTTGGGCCTGTGTGCTAAGCCCCCCCCTACTATAACAATAGGCATTTTGAACAGAGATTGCCGACTTAAAAAAAAAAGGTGGTGACGTGTTTCACAATTAATAGCCCAATCCTATCTGAACTGCCCATGCCGTGATGCAGTGGCACCTAAATGGCTGCTGCTGTATCCAGCATGGGTGACAAGCCAGCTGGAGATCTCCCTGCGATAACGGGACTTTTGTCCCCTTGGCGCCAGAGTAAACCCCAGCAGCCACTATGGGGCTACTGCACCACAAAAATCCCTGGTGCAGAAATGTGCAGCTCCATGTTGGTGAATCGGGCCCAGGAGCGGTATGGGATCCAGCAGCCGCTTCTGCTGCTGTCCCTGCCCCCTCCAGGGTTTGGGCAACCCTGCCCCTGCCCCATTTTGCCCCTTCCTGCTCTCCTCCAGCCTCCCCCACAACAGAATGCCTCTGCACAGTGATGAATGTACCACCATGAGCACCTGGAGCCTCCAACTGGTGGGGAGGTACAGCTCTGGCACTATGCCAGTGCCTGCCTGTGTTTGGCTGCCATTGCAGATCTGCATCATTCTGCTCCCCCCCCACCCCACTAATCTGACAGATTTTGGTTGGTGAAGGGAGGCAAATTGTTCAGGGGCAATCTAATAGGCCAATCCTACGCAGGATTGAGCTGTTCTGTGTTGGGCTTTGCCTATACCCCCTGGAGGAGGTAAGGGAGCAGCAGGGCTGGGGAAGGGGTGTGACAGGGGCAGGGAGTGAGAGAGATGGGGTGAATCTGGCACCAAAGGCACACACCAGATCCTGGCCCCTCCAGCAGCAGCCTCCCCATCATCTTTTTCTTCTCAGACTTGAGCTAGTGACATCGCTAGCAAAAGAAACCCATCGTGGCTCAGGAAGCTTACACAGGGGAAAGCTCCCAAGCCGCCATCCCACCTTGCTGGACCAGTGTGCTGTTTTTTTTGACACAGCTGCGCCTGCAAGGGGCGGGAGCGGGAAGGATAGGATAGCGCTCACAGTGTGAGAAAATGGATTTGATGCACTGCTCTGATGGTGTGGAACTTTCCTTTTTAATACTTGGAAGTGCATGTCACTCCCCTAGCATGGAGACGTCTAGACTTCTCTGAGTGTGAAGAATTAGCTGGGGATCCATTTGCATAAGCACACGAACTGCCAAAGGCCTCGAGCAATGTATCAGGTGGCTTCCTATCCTCTTGCGACCCTGTGACAAGGAACAGCAACATCCTCGTTATGACAGTCTGTAGCGTGGCGCTGGTGCCCTTGGCCACCGAAGGCATCCACAGCCCTCTTGGGACTGTTTCACGAAGCTTTACCCGATACTCTGGAAGGTATCTGATTCCCTTGCTGCCGAGAGCTGACATTTTCCGCCATCTCATTGGCAGTCAGGGAGTGGATTTCCATGCCAACCATCAAAATGAGAGTACATTTTCTTTAACAGTTGAACAACTTGGAGACCCACTGGGATGCTGCTGCTACACTTAACAATTATAAGCTTACTGATGTTTCACAGCAATATTTCTTTGTGATGAAATCACAAGAATCCAAACATGTTATGTGGCATGAGGCAAATGGGAAATCCTGGTAAAAGGGATGGTAAAAGACTTGGGATTTGGGAAACACAAAAGAGGGGGGAAGGTTGCTAGGAGTGTCCATTCATTTCCATCCAGAGGCTCCTGTGGGTTTGACAATTATGTTGCAGCAGGAAATTCAGTAAGTCTAGTTTTTCCAATCACTGCAGTTCTTGTGAGATGAAAAGCTATACCTGGTAAAGTTCACCCTACCATCCAGCTGTTAAACAACAGGAGGAGCTTCTGTATGGAAGGGAATTGACTGACTGCAATTTATCATTCTTACATGTCTTTGAAGTGGCACTTCCCTATGCTCAAAAGCATGCATGTTCCTTGCATAACAGGCTAGTTTTCATATCTCACAATGGGAAGAGATGCAAAGCTACACTTTGGACATCATAGAGATGAGTAGAGAACAGGAAACAGGAGTCAAATAGGAGGCACTTGGGCTTCCTGTCCCCTACCCCACCATGCAACTTTCAACATCTGAGAGCACAATCCTAACCCAGAGTTAGGCCAGCCCAATTAGGCCAGCAAAGTTTGGCCAGCACAAGGGACACCGCAAAGTATGTTTGGACCACTCTCAGAGTTAAAGAGGCCAGCACACAAGCGTGCGCCATCCTCCCTGACTCCGAAAGTGATCTGAACGTGCTTTGCAGTGGCCCTTGTGATGGCCAAACTTTGCTGGCCTAACTGAGCCAGCCTAACTCCAGGTTAGGATTGCATTCTGAAGCTCTTATATAGGCTGTTGCAAAACCTTCTCTGAAGCAGTGAAGGCCACGCAGAGTGAGACTGTCACCACATTTTCAGATCATAATGCAGCCTTCATGCTGCTAACAAGGCCTCCTCCCACCACACTCACTATCTATAACAAAGTAATCTGGGGTGGAGGGAATGATCAGTACGAATTACAGTATGAATTCCTGTGTTCTTGTGATGCATGTTGATTGTTCCTGATCATGGGGAGAATTCAGTGGTGGTATCTAAAGCGGGAGGAACCAGTACACTGGGCGGGACTTATGTGTGATTGGCTGCCCATCCGTTGGGTTCTGCCGCCTGCCCGCCCACCCCGTGGGCTGCCCTGGCCTCAGAGGGGGTGCCTGCTCGCCGGGGAGGATGGGTGGGGGGGCGCGCCAGGTGTCTGGGCGAGCAGCGGTGGGGCGCACCAACTGGGGGCAGCCCGCATGGCGGGCGGGCAGGCGGCGGAACGGTACGGACGGGCTGCTAATCAACCGTACGTCCCGCCCAGCATTCCGGTTCCTCCCACTTTAGATACCACCACTGGGAGAATTGCTTCCTGGGTACAGTGTCCGTCCAAGCCAGTGGTTGGCAGCCTCCAGCCCGTGAGCTGAATTTGGCCCACTGGCCTGTCATCTGGTCCGTGCAGAGCTCGGCTTTGGAGAAGCAAGATGGTTGCCAACCTCTGGTCTGTGCAGACAAATGCTGTGTAGGGGTTATGTTTTGGAAACACATCAGTTTGTGTATGGGGGAAGCTTGCTGACATATTCCCTCTACTCTCCTGCTATAGGGTTGTCTCCCTATTCTATGGGGATAAATGACTGACAGGACTTTAGAGAAATGCCATGGATCTTATCCTCATGAAAATTCTTATAAACCTTTCTCCATCACTTAAGGAAGAAATGTTCCTTTTGGTAAAAAAAAAATAACAATTTCCCTCCAGTGAAGCTTCCAAGTATTAGCTATTAACTAGGAGAAATGATGCAGTCAACAGTTCTGGGCTTAGGCCTTCAAAAATAGAGGTTACAGAATACAAAAACATCCACTTCCTGGCCAAAAATGTCTTCAGATTGATATTGAGGTTTTATGTTGTCAGTAATACCTTCAGGGCGCAATCCTAACACGGAGTTAGGCTGGTATAGTTAGGCCAGCAAAGTTTGGCCGGCGCACCGTAAAGTATGTTTGGACCACTATCAGGGTGCAATCCTGTGCCCTACGTAGTGCCAATGCAACATTGTTGTGTTGGTGCTACGTCACTAGTGCCGATGTGGGGGCGCCGCTTGGCACCCCCGTGCCAGCGCTGGAGCTCCCAGGCCGCTGCTAGTAGTAGTGTTGGCCTGGGAGCATGGGCACCGAGCCACCTCTGCGCCAGCTGAACTCGGGGTAGTTCTGGGAGGCGGTTCTGGGTGGCGGTGGGTGGGCTGGTGGGCGTGCCGGCCCAGGGAGGGGGACGGGTATGAGACGGGTATGAGATGCAGCAACCAAGGCCTCATCCCCAAGCTGCATGGCCCCAATTTTGTGGCACAGATCCAAGGAAGTGCAGATCCGACAGACTGGCTGTCAGTCAGAGAGGCCAGCATGCAGACGCACTTTACCGTGTCCCTTGTGCCGGCCAAACCTTCCTGGCCTACTTGTGCCGGCCTAACTCCAGGTTAGGATTGCACTCTCAATTTCATCCAACAGCACAGAACTGAGTGCAAAGCAGATCTTCTCCAAAGAATTGATTTCCAGCACTACAGAGTCAATAGGTTAAATGCAAAGCCTCAAGTTAAAAGCCTCTTTGACCCATTGTCAGGCTGATTGCATTAATTTTCACTGCGCTGGTTACTGGGAATTATCATAATTGGCAACTACCCTCCTTGCTATGCTCCAGAACAAATGCACAGCAATGGATCAGTACATTGTAATGCTAGCCAGGAATTTGCCCTGTATGTGATTAAAGAGTCTGTCTTGAATCATTGCAGATGTTGTGGGAATCTGACACTGATTGGATGAGAATGTAAGGACATCATAATTGCCCTTGATGGGTCAGAGTAAGGTCTGTCTCATCTCCAATTCTATGTCCAATCTGAAGGCTGAGCCAACAGTTGTCTTGAAAGAACTTACAGCTCAATGCCGGGGGTTGAGAGAGGATTTGAACCCAGCTCTCCTTGCATGCATAGGAACCATTAGACCACACTGACATTGACCAGGATACTTACAGCCCAATCCTATCCCTTGACACACTATAGCATGCAGCCTTGCCAAAGGGAGTGTGCTGCATGCAATGATGGGGAGAGTGCTCTGAAGGCAAACTGGAGCTAACTTTTTAGCTTACCTCCATATAAGCCTGTAGGCCACCTACGTGTTGCCTTGGAGACATAACAACCATTTTGCTGGTGCAAATCCGAAGAGAGCCAGGGGGTGTTCTGAGGTGGGGTTTTAGGGATAGGTTCCTGGCGCAAGTTGCTGCCTCTGGGATATACTTTCTCCCTCCCCTCAAACTCCGCTGCCACAAATCTTCCCCCACCCTTCTCCACCCACACTTGAAACTCCCCCAACCTCCCCCTACCCACTCATGACATGCCCCACCACTGGCTTACTGAGGTTGATGCAGCCCTGGTAGTGAGGTTCCAGTCCTGCCACAGTTTTGTGACAGCAGCTCAGACTGGCACAGGGGCAGTCTGCTCCCCTGGGTGCTGTGATCCAGTGGGACACTCCTTCCGCTGTTGCAGGTGGCCCATAGGATTGGTCCTTCAGGAGTCAAAGAGTTGCACCACCACCAGCCTTTGCTGCAATTGCAAAGTTCACAGCACTGATGTTCTTTGCAGTGGCAGGCAGGTACACCTGCTCCTCAGGGAAGGTGGCAGCTGCTATTTTTTTCCCCTTGAAGGTCTCTGCATTCATCACATAGTGATGTTTCCAGAGGACTTCTGGGGGAAAATGGCAGCTCCCAGTGCCACTGGTACCTTCCTCTTTGGCCCCTAGAAATTGTGGAAATGACACTACCCCATTTTGCCACTTGGAAATGGGGCTGCAAAATGGGAGGGGAGGAGGGACTTTGTCCCACCCTTAGAGCAGAGATTAAAAATCACCATAGCGATTCATTCCCTATCCAATTATAATAGACAAAACAAAAATGAAATGGCCAATATGGATATATATTCTGTCAAGGCTCTTTGTAACTAACCTTTAAAATCAATACGAACATTTTGCACAGCATTCAAAGTACTTCTCCTGCATTCTCTCAGTCACCCTCACAGCAGCTCAGTAATTCATTCCTGCAGAGCTGGACCATAAGAAAGGCGGAGTGCCGAAGAATAGATGCTTTCGAACTATGGTGTTGGAGAAGACTCTTGAGAGTCCCCTGGACTGCAAGGAGATCCAATCGGTCAATCTTCCAGAAAGTCAAGCCTGATTGCTCCCTGGAAGGACAAATTCTGAAGCTGAAGCTCAAGTACTTTGGCCACCTCATGAGAAGAGAGGACTCTTTAGAAAAAGACCCTCATGCTGGGAAAGATTGAAGGCAAAAGGAGAAGGGGGCGGCAGAGGATGAGATGGTTAGATAGTGTCACCAAAGCAATGAACATGAAATTGGGTGAACTCCGGAAGCTAGTGGAGGACAGGGAGGCCTGGTGTGCTGTGATCCATGGGGTCGCAAAGAGTAGGACACGACTTAACGACTCAACAACAATTGTATATCATTGAAAAGGTAATTTAATGCAGAATGCATTATATATATAAATGCAGAATTTCATGCAGAATGCAGTGAAACAAACTGGAGTGTAATATTACCAGAATGACTCTAGAATGAATAGATTTCATTCTGTCAAACGTTACGGCCAAAAAAACCCAAAGAAAATGAAAATCCAAGTGTGACGTCACTTCATGTTGTGATGTCATTTCTAGGGCATCATTTTGCCCTCTGCACCGGGCTACAGTTTCATTAGCTACGCCCCTCCTCGGCTGCATAGAAAATTGGAAAAGTGACTACATTGTCACCTGCTGCAGTTGCAATCCTGGGCCGTTTGTCACCCAGTGCCAGGACCGCAGAGTGCCACCCCTCCTCATGGAGACTGTTGCCGCTGACCCACCTGGAGCCTACGGGGCCTTGTGCGATGTCACCTAGTCCTCTAATAGCGTTCTGGGACCTCCAAAGGGCCTTTAAATGTTACTTTTGGTTTTCTTTGAAAAACTGGAAATAAGGTTTCATGGCCTTCTGGAGGCCTCGGAATGCCTTTGGAGGGCTAGACGCCATCATGCATGGCCTGCCCAGCCCTTTTTATTTATTTATTTATTTATTTATTTATTTTATTATTTATGTATTTATTGTCATTGTATTACACAATACAATGAAATTCGTTGACACCCGGAGACCAAACCAACACACACATTGAATTCCCAACAGTCCCCCCAAATCCCCCAATCCCCGCCCCCCTTCAAAAAATTCCTCCTCTGAAACACAAACATCCACACAATAGGAAATGATACACAACAGGAAATCCACACAATTGGGAATGATAAACATCCACACAATAGGAAATAATACAGTCCGACTGCCCCTATCTACTGGTACTTCAGTTCATTGTTCAATGCTGTTATGGCTCTAGAGTAAAAACTGTTCTTAAAATGTGTTGTCCGAGTTTTAATAGTCCTATACCTTCTGCCAGAAGGCAACAATTCAAAAAAGTTGTAAGCTGGATGGGAAATGTCTCTAAGGATATTATGTGCTTTCTTTAAACAGCGGGTGGCGAAAATATCTTCAAGGGTGGGTAGCTGGAGCCCGATGGTATGCTGGGCCACTTTAATAATTCTCTGTAGTGCCTTTTTATCCCCTACAGAGCTGCTCCCATACCATACTAAAATGTTGTATGTGAGGACACTCTCAATGGTGCTACGGTAGTAAGCCAGAAGTAGACGCTGAGAAAGGTTCATCCTCCCAAGCACCCTTAGGAAGTACAGCCTCTTCTGCGCCTTCTTCACTAGCATATCAGCATTTAATGTCCATGTGAGGTCCGATGAAATGTAGGTACCCAGAAATTTGAAACTGCCAACCCTTTCCACCTCCTCACCATTTATGAGCAAAGGCAAATGCGCATCTCTCTTCCTCCTAAAATCAATGATAAGCTCTTTAGTTTTTTTGGCATTAAGTGTAAGATGGTTTTCTTTACACCACAATATCAGCCCTTGTACTTCCTTTCTGTACACAGTCTCGTTGTTCTCATTGATGAGCCCCACTACTGTTGTATCGTCTGCGAAGGAAGGGCGCTTGTGGCAGCCGAGACAGCAGCAGATGCGCCACTGCACAGGTGCTCCACAGGTGCTCACTCCACAGGTGCTCACTCCACAGGTGCTCACAGGCTCCACAGGTGCACCGCCTGGGGGCATCTGACCCCCCCCCCAGCAATGGTAATATTGATGCTATTGACCTGCTGAATTTCTGTCTGTCAAGCAAACAGACCCACAAGACCTACCAGGACAAAGATGGCAACCCTGGATGGGAGGACCAGCAACACTTCACCATTCCTTGTTCTGACTATCCAGCCTGGCAGAAATATGACTGTAACATAACCCAAGAGATTTGTAACCATTTTTACAGGAGAAACTTAACAACTGCTTAACAAGGCCTTTGAAGTTATAGTTAAATTTAGTCAAGTTTTTACAATCCCACAGTATGCATAAAGTAGGGAGGGGGAATAAAAGGTTACAGAAGAATCTCAATCTCTCTTTATGATAATGATATGCAACTGTGCAATGAATGACAAGGAAAAGAAAATTAGGAACTGTAGCTGTTTCTAGCTGGGAGAAAGCCTGTGGGATTGAGTGGGGCTTAATCGGGCAGTACCTGTACACAAGTCTTCATTAGATCTTTATTAATGATCTGCCATATAAGAGACTGCCTCCTTCCCTATGTCATATTGTAAATTCGGCAGTCAACTGCAAGGCCTTTTAAGATCCTTGTCAAGATCCTTTCTGCCGTGGCTTAGAATACTGCAATCCTCCTCTGATTGGCTGGTTTAAATGCCAAGGTTAGAACGCTGGAACATGGCCTGGTGATGGTGGCAGGGAACAGAGGGAGATGATTGGAAAGGTTGGCCAAGAAGGAACTGCAGACTATTTTGACCAGGTGCAGTGTCTGTTTTCTGGTGTGCCACCCTAGTACATCACTGAGGATGCAGTCTTGCGCCTGACACGGTGCCAATGTTGGAGCGCCGGCCAGCACCCCCGCATCAGCGCTGGAGCACTTGGGCTGACGCTAAGTGTTGGCCCAAAAGTGCGGTGGAGAGCCACCCTTGCACCACTCAAACACGGCTGGCGCAGGGGCGGTTCTGCAAGGAGGGTGGGCAGGTAGGAGGCGGTTCTGGGCCGGGGTGGCGGGCTGGTGGGCGTGCCGGTGCAGGGATGGGGTCAGGGTCAGGATGTGGTCATGGGGCTTCCTTGAACCTGTGCTTGCTGGTTCAGATCCAAGGAACCCATAGGGGAGGATAGAGCCTCCCCTAGTACAAGGGCAAGAAAGTGCCCTAGCCCTGGCAAAGTCAGGAACTGGCAAAGTTCCAGAGGCCTCTCAAGCTGTGCTGAATACAGTGCAGGCCTGCTGTTCTGCCCGTTCCAGCGCAGTTTAGGATTGCAACCTGAATCAATGGTGCGGGTGAGGGGTTTTTTTTAAAAAAAATTTTTTAGTTCAGTGTTTTTACATAATACTTTGTCCTAGTCTTGCTTTCTGTCAGGAATGTTTCATGGTTGTGCAATTGCTGCAGTCCGAGAATGCTAATTTGCATTTCAGGAGTGTCATTTTATTATGTTACAATGACAGCACTTCCTGCTTGATGATGTCACTTCTTGTCACAGCAGCTCTTCCAGGTTAATGACATCATTTCTGGTGGGTCCTGACCACTATAGGTGGGCCATTCTAAAAAGTGGGTCCCGGTCTAAAACGTTTGAATACCACTGCGCTAGAATCTAAAAAATGAACACGACCCGAATGTGCTGGAAGGTAAAAATAGAACAGTTCTCTAGCGCTTCTAGTGCTAGAAACTAAAAAAAAAAGTATGCAGCCCACATTTCACGCGCAGGGTCACCAGATGCACAAGCCTGCTGGAGTTTTTAAAGATGCTGTAATGGAAAGTGCCCTTCATGCATCATTATAGCTGCCAGGTCCCCCATTACAATAAATTAGCTAAAACATTGTTTCTATGTGTTAAAACAAGATTTTTTAAAAGCAGGAATTAGGCATTGACGTGGCATTAATAACCATAGTGCTGTGAAGCCAGGCATCCATTCCAAGGAGTAAAGCTTCTCCACTCCTTTTAGCTTTTACTTTATCTCTCTAATCTCTTTATGTATCTAATATTTGCTGGACAACTGGGCTAAACCACCAAAAATAAAATGAATAATAGCCCCTCATGTACCTCTTAGTTCTTTCAGTGGGGTGCAGAGGATATAATGTTTGGAGTAGGGGGAATGAGTCTGTGTTAGGCATCACTAGAGAAGGGCAGAGGAGGAGCTCACTCAGCCAAAGGGCCCAGTTTTGAAGGAGTTGTTGGAATTCAAGCAGAAAGTGACAAACTTTATTTTCCTGGGCTCCAAGATCACCGCAGATGGTGACTGCAGCCATGACATTAAAAGACGTTTACTTCTTGGGAGAAAAGCTATGGCGAACCTAGACAACTTAATAAAAAGCCGAGACATCACCCTGCCGACAAAGTTTCGCCTAGTCAAAGCTATGGTTTTCCCCGTAGCAATGTATGGCTGTGAGAGCTGGACCATAAGAAAGGCAGAGCGCCAAAGAATCGATGCTTTTGAATTATGGTGTTGGAGAAGACTCTTGAGAGTCCCCTGGACTGCAAGGAGATCCAATCGGTCAATCCTCCAGGAAGTCAAGCTTGATTGCTCCCTGGAAGGACAAATCCTGAAGCTGAAGCTCAAGTACTTTGGCCACCTCATGAGAAGAGAGGACTCTTTAGAAAAGACCCTCATGCTGGGAAAGTTTGAAGGCAAAAGGAGAAGGGGGCGGCAGAGGATGAGATGGTTAGATAGTGTCACCGAAGCAATGAACATGAAATTGGGTGAACTCCAGAGGCTAGTGGAGGACAGGGAGGCCTGGCGTGCTGTGGTCCATGGGGTTGCGAAGAGTTGGGCACAACTTAGCGACTGAACAACAAGCAGAAGGTGAGCATGATCTGGATAAGATAGTGTCGTGAACAAAGCAATTATTGCATGTTTAAGCAAATGGTCAAAGAGACTAGCCATAAACCCAGAAACGGCCAGGGCATGCTTTAGGTATGCTCAGATGAAACCCAAAGAGACTTATGCTAACTTTCAGTTAAGGTTGAGTAGATCCTTAAAAGCGTGGGCAGAAGCTGCTGACGTCAAAAAGGAAGCTGTGTGTGTGTTGTGTGTGTTTCAAACTAGATACGTTCCTCATGGCTGCTGTTTTCTGTTTTGACTTAAAACCATGAAACTGAAAACTTCTTGCCTGAGCTATGGAGGCTTTATAGAGAGGGGAGAAGCTGGCTGGTGGAGGAAGTGTATGTATGTAGATCACTTTCAGTAGATCTATCAGCATCTGTAAGCATCAGGAGTTCTGCCCACTTAGGGAGCTATGCTGGCGGCACAAAAGGGTAGAATGTATGTATGCAATGAGAGTGCATGCGATTTAATGCTAAATCAAGTATCAACTGTGTGTATGTGGGGGTTTCAAACTAGATATGTTCCTCATGGCTGCTGTTCCCACTTTAAAATGTGAATATGCAAGGACCAATTAGATTATTTTGTTTCTCATCTAGTTTAGTGTGGTTTGGTTACCTCTTCCTAACAGACCAGCCCCACACATGAAATGACACAGGCAGTTGTGATGAGTGGACATTGTGGCAATTCCCTTTTTTTCCCCACTTTACTTGTAGATCTCAATTATTGCCTTTTGTGTTTGGGAAAAGAGCCACCTCTAATGTATTTATAATTGAAAAGTATTTAAATTTTACGTTTAAATTTATTTTTTCCAACCCTTGACACCATGTCATATATATGATATGTTCTCTTGCCAAAAAGTTCGACGACTTAATGGATAATAGAACCCCGTGTCTACACGCCCTGATATTGGAGCACAACTTAGGCTGCAGGGAACTGAGCTGTGGTGTTTTGGAGTGGGCCCAAATACCTGAAAGCCTAAAAGCCAGGCTAGGCCGGGCCATGGGTTAATACAGCCCTGCTTACTTCTGAGTAGACACATATAGCCAGTGATGTAATGTAGCCGGAACGCCCCAGAACGGCGTTCCGCTTGTTAGAATTAGGGCTGACTCCGCCCACTTGTCGCTCGCTGGCTCATTGGTTTTTTTTTTGCTGGCAGGCAGGCATGCAGTGGACTGAGGGTGAAGAAGCAAGCGAAGAAGCAAGGAAGACGCAGCAGCAGGTAGACTGCCTGGCAGCCTGGGGCTCCCTCCAGCCGCGCTGCGGCTTCTCCAAGCCGGCACTGGCCTCCGCTCCATCCCGGTTCTTAGAGCGGGGGGGAGGAAGCCTCCGGAGGCCAGTGGGCTGTGGCGTGGCTTCATCCCTCCCGCCACTCGAAGAACCGGGATGGAGGGCAGGCCAGCACCGGCTCCATGGTGTGGCTTTCCCCGCTCCTCCCCCCCTCCTGCCGCTTGAAGAACCGGGATGGAGGAATTGTTGGGTCAGTTTAAAATTGTCTGATGCCGGCGGGAAAGCGTCTGGAGCTCAAGTCTACCCGTTAGAAACGATGGCGGGTAGACCAGGGCTCCCCGGAGCCCTGGTCTACCCATTGGGACCAGCCACGGGTAGACCTGGGCCACAGGGAGCCCAGGTCTACCCATCACCTCCGGCTTATGACGTCACTTCCGGTGGGCGGGTCCAGACACGTGCCAATCAAAAGTGAGTCCCGGTCATAGTTCCTGTTCTTAAATCATTTAGATTCCACCACTGCATACAGCAGATCCCCCCCAACTTACAGACAGCTGAGTTGCAAACACCCAATTTAGGAATGGGCTTGGTTTGGACTTTGAAGCAGGCCCAGTTGTGAAGATACTGGCAAAACAAACAGCAGCAGTGCTTGGAGACAACTGGAGCAGCTCAATAACTTTGAAAATAGTGATGCCTGTTCGACTTATGCTTTTATATAAATATAACCCCCTGGAACCTAACCTGTGGTTAAGTAGAGGACAGGCAAGGCCTAGGATTGGGCAGTCAGATTTCTCGTAGGGAAGAGGGTTTTCTCTGAGACTTTAAGCCTTGACATGCAATAACAAGAATTGCTTTCTGGCTCCTTTTTTACCCATAGGCTACGCAGAGCTCTCTGCAGTTCCACAGCCATGTTCTGCCTAATTTCAAATGGCCGTGTTGTCATAAATAAATCCTTCAACTTTGCCTTGGTTAATTTCTTGGTTAATTAACTTAAATGTAATTTGACTTTATAGGAATGGTAATGACTTTATTTCCTGCAGAAAATATTCTACTGACGGAAGCATTTGGGAGTATATCAACTAAATTGCCACTGAAATGGCTGGTTTCTAACCAAGAAACAAAAGCAGATGGACTTGGTTTCTGGCCAAAGATTAGCAGGGAATGGAGAAACTCCTTCTTGGTGTGCGGTGGCACTCATGGTGTTTCGAATGGAGTACTGCAATCAAAGTCCAACATTCTTTGTTTTGAGTTTAAAATCCAGATTTTTCTCAGCTTGGTTCATTGTGACAACGTTGGCACTGCAAAAGCGACTTAAGGCTTTCTCAGGCTATGCCAGCCAATCCATGAGGCCACTGGGGGACAGAGAGGAAGAGGAAATGTGGTGTGGAGTGCTGGGTTAGAAAGTTGGCGAGTGGGAGAAGCAGAGGCAGGCACTTCATTGGATAAAGGGGAGCAGAACTGGGCATCAGGAGGTCTTGGGAAGGCTTCACATTCAAAAATTCAGAATCTTTCAAAATTCTGATTTTAGCTTTAAAATGACTGTGCTTCTTTTCTGGCCATGATGATGATGATGGTCATGACTATTACTGAAAATAATTTTGTCAAGGGGGTTACCAAAATTTTATGGGACCAGGGTGCAAAATTACCTTGATACGCCACTGTCTCATCTTCCTTCTCAAAGATGCCCGTTTTCTGAGCATAGCCATTCTCTTTATGACATCACAGTCTATGCAATACTTAGGTCAGTGGTCCTCAAACATTTTAGCACCAGGACCCATTTTTTAGAATGACAATCTGTCCAGGACCCACCGGAAGTGCTGTCATCATGACGCCAGAGCCTGCTGCTTTCCTGACAATGCAGCAATAAGTCGGATTATTTCTCAGCCATTTTCCAATAGCAAAGCGAATCAGAAAGGGAAAAAAAGCCTATTTACAACCTAGGCAGAAGCAGAACAGCCACACAACCCTCTCCCTTTCCAGCATCCCATCTTTTCAATATGGCTGCTCTAGGTGCTTCGTGACCCATCTGAAATTGGCTCGCAACCCACTGGTGGGTCCCAACCCACAGGTGATTGACTCTACTACTAGAAATGTTCTTAGTTGAATGGATAAGAACTGGAGTGCTTAGGGCTGAGTACTAGGCGAGATGGACATTTAGAGGACCTAAGGCAGACTATGTTGTCAGGAGTAAACTGGAGATTGTGTGCCAGAGAGAGGAGATGGTAAGAGGAGATTGAGTAGCTCCTTGGCTACTCAAATGAGATGCTCCAAAGGATCAGGTGTCCAAAGACAGTGTTTAGCCCACCTTTGCATCCCACAGCGTATCTTTGGTCCATGATGGTATAATCCCCCTGATTTGCTGATGGTGAGGTGGTGCAGGAAGTTAAGTTTTGAAGACTGCACATTCCTTATATGCTTGTGTATAATGGATACATCAAGGGCAAGTTTTAAGCAAAACAACAACATAGAATTTGCTATGACCCATGGATAAATCAAGGGTAAAACTTGAGGTGTGTCTGAAATTCTTTGAAAATAACTTACCAGTAATCGTTCTGAGGCAGCAGCAGAAAGCCAACCCCCAAAAGTCACCATTTCACTTTCTTCTGAGGCACCACAGAAACAGAGCTATTCTCCAAACAAGAAGGAAGAGAGATGAAGACGCTTATGGAAGTTGTAGGCTTTGTGAGGAATACAGCACAGCACCTCCATAGCAGCAGCCCTCATACCGACCACATTCCCATAATCACCTTCACCACTCTGCCTGTTTGGAGAAGGAAAATGGCTACCTGTTTTTTGCTTGCTGTCTGTTGGTGCCTAAGAACGATTACTGGCAAGTAAAATTGCTCTGTTTTTTTTCCTACACCTCCTGGTTTCTGCTTCTTAGCCCCCACCCCACCCCCAGCTGCTGTTAGAAGCCTTATTTACTGTATTGACACACGTATCAGTCAATCCATGCTTTCAGGGTCAATTTTAGACTTCTGCATGAGCATGTGGGGTTCGTGGGTGGGTGGAAATGACCTTATTTTAGATGCCCTCTTGCAGCTACCTATTGTTTTGAGGGCTGATCAAGAAAATATAAGTATACATTTCTCAATGAATGTGCTTCTCATTTCAATTCACATATGCCTCAAGTATCAAAGGTTTAGGCCAGTGATGGTGAACCTTTTGGGCTCGGCGTGTCAAAACTTCGGAAAATGCTTAACTTGAGTCTGCTGGTGTGTCAACCCCCCTCCCAAACAAAAAAGAAACAATTCTTGATATTCATTTATTTAAACAAAAAAATACAGTCCAATCATGTGTGATGCTATATAAAGAAACAACAAATAATTACAAAAATGAAAAATGAATTAAATAAACTTAGTTTTTGTCAGGTGTTGGTGAACGCTGGTGTGTCATCCCAAACGCTGTGGTGTGTCACCTTTGACATGCATGTCTTAGGTTCGCCATCACTGGTTTAGGCAATGCTGCAGGAAACCCATCAAAGAAACAGTAAAAAAAAAAAAAAGCCAAATGACAAGACACTGTACCCTTCCCCCTGTTTAGAGGATGCTAATTTTTAAAAAAGCAATAGAAGAAAACCAAACGTTAGATTAACAACCCTGGATACTTTGGGTTCTGGAGAGCATAGGAGGCACTTCATGAATAAGTCATTAATACCTTGTCAGTTGCCAGCAGCCGTCATTTGGGTGATTTAAGAACAATCGATGAACGTGAAGCTTTATTTAAAAGTTGCTGCATTTTGAATATCACAGACTTAAGTAACCAGCAAAATTAAAACAGGGGCAGATTGGGTAGCAGACATACATAATCAGATGATCAACAACCCGCCTGCTCAATGAGCAGTGAATAAATCTGGCTTGATAAGGGGAGGAATTGCAGGAGGAAGGAACAAGGAAATTTTTTATTTCTCTCTCTCTCTCTCTCTCTCTCTCTCTCTCTCTCTCTCTCCCTCCTGAGCAGTGGAAAATTCGGTAGGGCTGTGCAGAACCCTGCTGAGAAACAGGGCAGGGAACAACATGGTCCAAGCTTTGCCTGGTGTTATACTGGCACAGGTACTATGACCTGAATGGTACTACCATTCTTACATGGTGCAGAGCCTAAATGCATGTGCCTAAATGCACAATGCAGCCAAATGGGTAGAATAAGGTTTCTGATTAATAATGCACACACAGGCATAAATCCTGGTGAAACTGCAGTAGGAATTAGGGGTCTTTAGTATTTTGCCCAGTCCTAATTTTGATCCTGATTGTAACGCCCCCCCTCCCCCCCCCCAAAAAATGCCATTTTTAGGTTTAAAAACCCTGGTATTTATTTTCAATTGAAAGTGTTGTGTGTGTGTGTGTTTTTTTAAAAAAAAATTAAGAACAGCACAAAAGGCTGGCATGGTTTGGATCAGAGCCATGGGGGGGGGGGGGCAAAGTAATGAAGCCCATTTATCCCCCATTGCAATTTCAGTAGCTTTCTTGATTCCTCTCAATGCTTTGAACAAAAAATATCCCACTACCACCATCACACTATGATATAAATTTAGGTGCATGCTTATTTTGGTCCCAAGGGATAGTGTGAGAAAAGGTATGTTTGCACTCCCACTCTCTTCCAGGTCAAGGAAGGCACACTGAGGGGGCTTTGCTGCTGTTTCTTTTTGAAGGGGACCTCTCAGAGTTAAGGACAACTTTTGATGTGGTCAGGCTTTCCCAAGTCTGCCTTACAACTCTGAATAAAGACTCCGGACACAGGCTTGGGATAATGGGTCACTTTATTAAAATTAACATGGGAAAAACCCTGAAGCGGGGGATCTCAAACCACCCCCCCAACATGCAGGCTACTCTTTGGAGGAAACGGCACTAGCCGCAACTTCCCCCGGGCTAAACGGGCATGACAGCCTGGCTCCGAGCCCCCCTGGTCCTGAGCCCAGGACAGCCCATCTCCACCAGTCCCGGAGGGTCAAGGCAGCAGAGTCTGACAGAGCCCACCAAGTCTACGCTCCAGCGGTGGATTCTGCCTGAGTCGGCCTGGGGACACGCCAGCCAAGCTCACCGACCCGGTCAAGCGTCCTCTGAGTGGTCCTGACCCATCCCCTAACCTTACTGCCTCGGAACTGTATGCCAGGATCCCTAAAAGCTGCCAACCCAACCCACACATAACCTGCCTTAACACACATAGCCTAGCGCTTAACCCCCACCACCCCAATGAGCCAAACAGCTCCTCAACCCCTGCTGCAAGTCAGCT
Organism: Lerista edwardsae; assembly: GCA_029204185.1. Lineage (NCBI taxonomy): Eukaryota > Metazoa > Chordata > Lepidosauria > Squamata > Scincidae > Lerista > Lerista edwardsae. The sequence continues at coordinate 30,856,163 of JAJKFI010000008.1, forward strand.
AAAAACACATCATTTCCAGTGGGAGATACAGTAGGTGAACCCCATGCCCCCTAAATAGGGCTGGCTAACTGGGCAAGAGGCACTTTTTCAAGTGGCGTTCCTCTTATATTTAGCAGGGGGAGAGTAATTGTCCCTCTTCACCCCTGCGCAGTGTCTTTTCTAGTGACTGTTGTTGGGGATGTTCTGCATTTTGTTTAAGATTGTGAGCCCTTTTAGGACAGGCAGCTGTTAAACTTTATTATTATTTGCCTGTAAACCGCTTTGTGAACTTTGTGTTGAAAAGCGGTATATAAATACTTTGATGATGATGATGATGATTAGGGTGAAAAATATGTCCCCACCCATGCTGCGGACCACCCCCCTCATGTACGAGTTGATTTTCCTTCTAGCCAAATCTATGCAGCATGGGCTAACTGCCCCACGCCACACACTGTGTGGGAGCATCTTGGACCACAGGATAACAATTCCGGGTACCCAAGACTGAATGGTCTGCAAATCTTTATGGACCTGAAGTCTCAAGGACATAGAAGTCCTCTGACACAGGTCATTCTCCCCCGAATGAATAACTAGTATGCATACAGCCACCAGCACCCTACCAAAGCCACCCAGAAGGCTTTCAGACCTCCCTCCTTGCCCCACATACAAGCCTGGCCCTTAATGGGGCTAGAAGAGCATGATCCTCCCTAGGATGGTGGTGGTGGTGATGATCAAAGCCCACAGAGGCCGAAGTTGCTCTTGAACCTTGCAGATCACGATCCTCTCAACAGTGGAGGTGGGGGAACAAAACCCCCACCTGTAAGCCCCCTGGCAGGCAAGTTGACCCCTTTGTGAGCCTGACCAACAAAGGTGTGGGGAAGAGCAGGCAGGCAGAAGAGAGGGAGAAGGCGCAGCTCGTAGAAGAGCCAGCGATCCTGCCTGCTCAAAAACCGAGGCAGACTGACAGTCGAGGACATGCAGCCCTCAGATGACAGCCCGCCCAGCTCCCACCAAGAGGCAGCCAATCAGCTGCCCCCATTTTCCTGCCTTTGCCCATCACTGCAGAATGTCGGGTAAAGGGGGGGGGCGAAGCTCAAAGGGAGCTTCATTCTATCTGGGATTCCTTGGCCAGTAGCAGTGAAGACCCTCCTCAAGGTAAGGAAATGTTTGTCCCCTTTCTTGGTGCTGCATTGCAGTTGCATCAGTGCTGGAAAGCTGAATAGGGCTGGGCCCCGAATCTGGTGTCTTCTGAATGAGAAACCTTTAGGGTGCAATCCCAACCTGGAGTTAGGCCAGCAAAATTTGGCTGGCAGAAGGGCCATTGTAAAGCATGTTTGGACCACTCTCGGAGTCAGAGAGGCCAGCACACACTCATGCACCATCCTACCTGACCCCGAGAGTGGTCCAAATGTGCCTTACGGTGTCCTTGTGCCAGCCAAACTTTGCTGGCCTAACTGTGCCAGCCTAAATCCAGGTTAGGATTGCTCCTTCACTCTCGCAATTGACTCACAACCCAATACTAACCAGTCTTCCAGCTGATGCAGCTGGGCCAATGGAGCACGCACTTCATCCTGAGGTAGGAGATAAACCACAGAGGCCTCCTCAAAGTAAGGAAACATTTGCTTACTTACCTTGGGGCTACATTGTGCCTGCATCGGCACTGGAAAATTGGTTAGGTTTGGGCTATCACAGATCCTCCCTTAAACCAGTAGCCATTAATAATCTGAATCTACTTAAGAAAAAAAAAATAGCTAGGACAAATAATGCACACATATACACCCACCCACCCCACAAAGTTGAGACAACCATTCTTGAGAAGGGACATACCAGTGCAATTGTCCTCCTATTCCATACATATATAAATATATGGACACCTGGACAACTTATGTTTGTGTTCAGAGCTCGTGACAAATGCCTGGAGGTCAATGCTAGGAAGCAGGCACAATCCTCCTCCATCCATGAGTTCATATCCATGGTTATGTTGTGTGACTATTGCTAGAGTCTGTTCTCTGTCTTGCTAGCTGCTGTTTCCTTCTCGGGGGACTCCAGCAAGAGGATAATGACAACCCCCCCCCCCCAAACTATCTATAGCAGGAACGACTTGACTGTGCACCAAAGCATGATTTGCTGATTACAGAGGCTTTAACGGCAAATGCCCAGGGAAGAGGTTGTTGATCAGACTGTAATTGGGAGATGTGAACTGGGAGGAATCAATGAGCAAGGCCACTACCTTATTGAGTTCTTGCTTGGCTACACAGATTACCCATATGAGAGACTTTAGTGCACAGCTGTGGCAGGAAGAAAATACACCCTGAATTCTCTGGATGGACAGCAGAAGTCTCAGAGCCAACTGTTAATGCCATTTCGGCATTGCATGCAGTACTGAAAACCCACCAGTTTCCTCTTCTGCAGAGGCAAGAGTTTGCCTTGTAGACACAAACCAGTTTCATTTCACACTCATGGCATAAAAGAAGAAAATTCCAGCCTCAAGAAATTCAAAGCCTCAGGTTGGAAGGTGAGAAGAAAATACAGAATTAGGGTTATACCAAGGCATCAAGGAGGGCAACTCTCATTGGAATAGTATGTGCATTGCATGTCTAAAATACCAGGATTAGTCCCTGGCATACCTATTAAAAAGAATCAGACAGTTGGAAGGCACCTAAAAGGTCATCTAGTCCAATCCCCTGCCTGTAGTAGGAAATTCTCCTAGCGCATCTCCAGCCGCTGCCTGCCAAGCCTCTGCTTGAAGGTCTCCAGTGATGGAAAAGGAAGAAAGGATCAGATAGAAGGGTTGTCCTAGCTGGAGAGTGAGTGTAGGCAATTCCGGGCTCTTCAATATATATTTAGGATGAACATGGGGTAGTTTGCTCCTATTATTATCGAACCTCTACAGTTCAGTTGTGGTGAGCCTCAGGGGCAACTTGATCCAGAATGCTGCCTGATGCTGTTCCCCATCCGCAGCTTCTGCACTACAAAAACAAAGCAAAATCAAAGCTCTTACCATGCTCCTTCCATGCTGCCTTCAAATCTAGAAGTAAGGACTTTGTGTTTCATTTACAGGGACAGGAGGACATTTGCACCCCACACTACTGGGCTTGATAGCAATGTGTGAAGGGCATGGTAAAAAGAGGGATGATCTGCTTCTTGCTCCAGTGAGTGGGAAGCAGCTCACTGCAGCCTGTATTGATGGCAGGTTGGGGGAAGGTGGCGATGGCGGCAGCCTTGGGATGAAAAGCGTTCTGGATCAGTCTCCCTTTTGGAGCCCTATCACTTGCACTGATGAGGACCCCTGTGGAAGGCTTTTTCAGTTTGTGTGTCCTTTGGATAGGATTGGTCCATTTGCCTGTTTTCTTTTTGACACCTGGTGAAAATCTTTTTATCTGGCCACGACTGGAGAGATCAGTCTTCCAGCAATTATACTGTGAATGCTGCTTTATTGCTGGAAGACTGATCTCCCCATTTTCCATTTGCTTTACATTGTTTTGATGTTATCTTAATTGTTTCATTGTTGTGTGACAAAATGGATTACATCCCACGGGGATGAAGAGTAATGGAGGAGAATATTCTTTATTTTATCATTAACTTTTTGGTGTGCAGTGTGTCTGTGCTCTGGAGTTAATCTAGAATCAGACTACTCAGATCACCCTGCTAGCCTGGAGGACAGGTAGGAATCCTCTCAATAAGTTAATGTCATGGCCATTGTCTTTCCCAAAGGCTGCTCACTTGAGAGCATGTAGGTTGTGGCAACCAACAGTCCGAAATGTCCAATTTAGAACTTGCTAGAAAGAGATGGGATCCACAAGGAGGTATATGGGATGGGAGAGTGAATGAAGTATTCATTGAAGTTTCCTCTTGTTTCCTCTCTTTGCTCTGAAGAAGGCATGCTGTCCAGGAGAGGAACTACAACACACTGATTTATAAGATTCCCCAGGAACACAAAGAGCATTCAGGTTACACCAGGGTTTTCCTAATTCAAACCCAGAATATGATTTAAAAGAAAACTTTCTGAAATTAAGATGAAAAGGACAGGGGCAATCTTGGGGGGGGGGCAATATCCTGGAGGGTCCACCTCCAGCTGGTGCCGCACACACAGCCTTGTGTGGCTCCAAAGGGCTGTCTGTCCCCCCAAGAAGGGGTAGGCGGCCTTTTGGAGCACACCTGGTTCCTATGAGAGGGACAAGCTGCGCTTTTGAACCATACCGGGTCGTTCCAGGAAGTGGCTTCCTGGAGTGGCTTGGTGCTCCTTCTCGGTGGTGGTGCGGAGGTGGGGGTCAGCCAGTGTGGTTTGTGCCCCTTGCCCCCCTCAGGTCCGCCACTGGAAAGGGATTTATTCCATGAAACAGCTAAAAGGTACAAGATTCAAGGATGAGAAAAATGTTTATTCTGTCTTCAAATATAGATTCTGACCCATGAGGTTATGAAATATAATTCTTCTGCTTTGCTGTTTTGTAGTCTTAGCAGAAGCAAGAACATAGTAACATGTTGTTCTTGGAAATGAGAAGGTCCGGCTTGTGTGCTTTTAACTTGGTTACTGATTCCTACTAAATTAAATTTAAATCACACTATCCTGCAGATAAAGGGAAGGAAAAGAAAACCTTTGTTGTGATTGCTTTAGCTCAAAGAAACTCCAGTAAGTGGAGCTTTGCCCCATAGATACAGGGGCAGATAATTATGCAGTGTAATCCCAAAGAGGACAGGGAGGTTATTCATAGTCCAAACCTATCTGGGCCTTGTGCTTCTAGCAGTGGCGGATCTAGGGGGGCAGGGGGGCACGAGCTCCCTCGAGAGAGCCCAGGTCTACCTGCGGTTGTTTCTAATGGGTAGACCTGGGCTCCCTCGAGGGAGCCTAGGTCTACCCGGGGCTGCTTCTGGTGGGTAGACCTGGGCTCCCATGAGGGCGCACTTCTATTGGGTGCCCGGGGCGCCTTTTTGACTAGGTCTGCCCCTGGCTTCTCGATCTCAGCCAGCTGCCAGGCCTTGAAAGCCACCACAACTGGACAGAGGTGTGGTGCCCATACCTGTCGTTTCTGAAGACCTGCCACTCTAGGCAAGCTGGTGGCAGGATGTATAGTGGGAAGGCAGGGTGAGTTTGGGGTAGAGAGGGAGGGGATAGACCCTGGTGGCACCAGCATGAACTAGGATTCCATCCCTTCTTTTGATCCCACCTCTTTTCTCTCCTCAGTCCTATATAGCTGATGTATACAGATCCCTGGAGAGGTCACCAGAAGCCTATGGAAAGTAGAAAAATATTTTTACTTACCTCTGACAGGCCTTCTGATCAGTGGCATTCCCAAAGGGGGCAAAGCACAAAGTTTTTTTCAGGCTCCTAAACTAAATGCCTGTGCAAAGTGGTCCCTCCCCTAAGAGCCAGTTGTGGCTACCAGAGTGAAGTGCAGGTCCTGTGCGTTGCTCTCACAGCCACAAATGGCTCTGAAGGTAGCGAAGCACAGCTTTACACAGTATGTTCAGGTACCTGAAAAGCCTAGAGCTTTGTCCCCAATGGGAAAGCCACTGTTCCTGATCACCCCTTCCCTTTGGATGCAGTGCACACTTCATCAGCCCGGCTGCATCGTCATTACTGGTGGAGGATAGAATTGGAGCCTTAGGGCCTAATCCTACTTGGCAGCACCAATGAAGCCAAAATGCAGCTCCGAGGTAAAGGAGCAAACATTATCTTACAATGAGGAGGCCTCTGAGACTGCCTCCCCACTGCAGGATTCTGCACATGCCCCATTGGCACAATTGTGTTGTCCCTGGAATGTTAGATAGGGCTGGGCCCTTAGTCTTGCTTGTAACTGCATGTGCAAAGACATTTAACACTGGAAACACCTGTATCTCCCAACTGGTGGTAGCAACTCTATGTATTGTCAGGTAAGTCAGCTGGTATAAATGAGTCACTATGAAACAAGCTTATTGGGAGTCTATCGTTCTTCATTGTAATGCATAATATGATTAATTTCCAGTTGTTACCACTTAACAGTTCAATTCCAGATCCCAGTATAAATAAATACATTATCTTCCATGAGAAATGGATGGAGATCTTAAGAGAGAAGAGTGAAGTCATCCCCTCTGCTGTTCGTAAACAACAGAATTGGACTGACCTGAGTCAATTCATTTAGTGCAACTTTGCATCTGTTAGTGCCTGCTGAATATTATTCAAGCTGAAGTGCTCAGTAGATCAAGTATAAACCAGAATCAATAACTAGGCAGTAAATTGTACTGTTTAACCTGAGTTCTAGATATTGCTCTTAAGGACAGGATTGTTCCTGAAGCGGAGACACAGCTTGCATTAGATTAGAACTCAATTACATTATAAGTGACACAGCAAAGATTGATTTCATTTTGTAAATATTATGTAATTGCATTCATTTACTTACATTTAAATTTATACCCAGCTTTCAGCCTTCCAACTAGCTGGCAAGAGAAAGAATAACAGAAAATCACATTGAAATGAAAGAATATGAGCCTTAAAATGAACATAATGAAAAGCAGTAGAAACAGTCGGAAGTTCTAATCTGTACCCCAATCTCTTCGAGTGTGAGCACAGTGGGACCCGAATGGAGGGATTGCCGCACAGTCTTATGGTGTCTGCCACTTTCCCAACAATCCTGGAGCTGTGAGACTCCCCATCAACTGGTTGAGCAGTTCAATATTGCTGAGATAGCGGAGTTGCTGACTGACCAGCCAACTAGAGCAGACATCTTGAGACAAAGGGTGAACGCAAAGAGGGGTATACCAGCAATGTCCAGGCAGCCCGTGAAAGGCTTTTCAGCTGTCACCACCGCTCAGCTTCTTCCTGGAAGTTCGATGGGACTATGGGCTGGACGCTGTTTGGGGTCAAGATTCTCATCCTGAGTAGGGCTCTGCCAGGAGCAGCATAGCTTCATTGCCATCCCTGCATCTTGAGTCCCAGAGGTGATTGTGGGAGCCTGGAGCTGGAAGGTCTGACCATGTGAGGTCCTTGACACGCAATTCTGCAGACTCTTTATGTGGGACATCTCCTAGGGTTGGTATCCCACAGTGTGTTGTTGCCATAACACACAGTGTGTTATGGCAGTTACTAGGACTTACAGTGGGGCTCGGTGCTGAGAATTCAGGCCCACACTGGCATATGAGAAGGGCTGTCGGTTTGCCATAAAGGACCCACTTTTCTTCTGCTTTGTTTTTCTCCTGGGCAGAAGGGCAACAAATGTTGCTCACTCCTGGCATTTAAATCACCTTGAATCTCTATTGGGCAAAGGCGGGGAGGATCTTGACTGGACCCTAGGCCCCCCTGCGCATGCCCCACTGGGTGAAATGAGACGATGTGCTGACTTCTAGGAAGGTTTCCCCTACTTCCCTCAGGGCCGGATAGGGGGTTTACAGCACCCATGCCCTCCTGGATGAAGATCAGCTGGCTTCACTGGGTCAGGGCAGATCTGCTCCTGCTCGCAGTCCTACCTTCAGCTCCTGCCCTCCTCTCATCCTTGGTCTCCTCCTAAAGTCCCTCCTTGGGCCTGGCTGACTCCTTCCCATTCCAGGCCGCTTGGACTCAACCTCCCGCAATCCCCTCCCAGGTTGATCCCCGCTCAAACAGGAGAGATTGGTCCTCAGGACCTCCTTTACTGGGCTGGTCACCCGGCCTCTGTTGGCTAGCCCCAGCCTCCCAGGGCAAGCGTCCAGGAGCAGCCCTCCCAATGGGCCAGCTGACAATGCCTGCACCATTAGGGGCTCCCTCCCTGCCTCCCAAGAGGCCCGTGCTGCTTGGCCGGCCACATGACTGCTCCTGCGCCCTGTTTCCCGGTTCCATCCCTCTGGTGTCAGCTCATTGTGGGGCTGCTTGTTCTTATACGTGCATGTTCCCTGCTGCTGCTCGGACAGTTTTGCCTGGGTGGCGGCGGGAGGGAATTGCATGCTTCGCCGGCTCCTGGAGCCAGGAAGGCCCACGTGTTCCCCCCCACCGCTGCTCAGGCAAAACTGCTCAGGCAAAAACCACTGCGCATGCTCACAATCCCTGGAGAGCCCGAGCAGAGCATGCGCAGTGGTTGCCTCGCGCTTGGCTCTTTGGGGGGGGGGGCGGAGAGCAGATATTGGGGTGGCAGACCGCCAACGAGCCACTATGAAGTCGGTGCCTGTGCTTGGAGGGTGTCTGTCCTGGGTCACAGTCTATTCAGTGGCCATGACAGAGATCTCCATGTTATCCCACCCATTGCAGAACTTGGGAACTATAAAGGAGATTATTCTGACCATGTCACCCAAAGTGCTGAAAGCCAGCGCTGTTGGCCAGTAGGTATCATTGGCAACTCAAACTATCTGGCTCAGCAAAAGAGACTGCCTAGCAGCTCAATGCAGCCCACAACTCTGAACTGGTGAATCTGTAGTCCCAAATATTCTATCCTCTTTTTAGAGCCAATAATGTTTGCACAGAAAGGTTGAGTATTTATTCTGTCCTTTGTTATGCAATTACCTGATTTACTGGTGCTCTTTTCAGCAATTAAACATGAAGAGTTGGCCTCTAATGTGCTTTCTCCCTTCGTAATCAATGTTATGAATGCAGGATTTACAAGCCTAGACCTGCCAAGACTTTCTTCATTATAATAATGGGCGGGCGGGGGGGGGGGTTATAATAACTTCCTAAAAGCTAAGTTGGAGCAGTTGCAAAGTTTCTCAAATAAATGTTCATATTAGAGCTGAAGGTGTTGGGTTTTGTTTTTGTTCTTTTGGAGGAGCATGCTAAGGTCTTTGAAGGTTCTGTAAGAAAACACCTTGTGGCTTGGAATGACAAGTTGATCACATTTGTGACTTGCAGCATGTGTTGCCGCAGTTAGGAATGTGCCCTTAGCTGACTTTTAAAGTGGGTTCTAAACATTCATGGTTGACTAAATAATAGTCTATCAGTGGTTATTAACCATGAAGGCTACATTAACCCTTCAGTTGCAGGAGCAATATGTCACTGAGTAGTATGTGCAGGGGAGCAATAGTAGGAAGGTTTACCCATTGCTTGTGGGGAAATAGTCACTGCCTTTTTCCCCCTGGCCATTATTATTATTCATGTCATGTCATTACTATTACTGTTTCCCAGCCTCATGCAAAGCGTTGTTGTGAGGACAAAAGAAGGAGAGTTTATAGATATAAATATGTCGCATGAGGGGTGTCAAAAATTTATGGGTCCCAGGTATCAATTGATCTAGGTATACCACTGAAACCTGATTCAAGAAAGTAGAACAGGACCACTTGTATTGGTTCTGTATGATGATCTGCTCCCCATCCCCAAATACGGCTGAATTCAAACTATGTATCTAGTTTTCACTTCTTCCTGATGGAACCTTCTCGATCCAGGAGGAAGTGCTGTTTTGTTGTTTTGCGTCTCTCTGCCAATGCAGCCACGACCAGTCATCTCTCTTGCTTTATTTTCAATGTGTATATGAAGAACTTTGTGTACCTCAGCTTCACTGTGAATACGTTGTATTGTTGTTTTTTCCACAGCTTCCACAATGCTTTTTGCTGGTTTCTCTTACATCAAACTTTTAATTTGTAACTTGTTTTCCACTAGTTCTCTTGATTTGCTTCAATCTGATGCTGAGTTTTGCAGGCTTTAGTTTAGTTTTGTGGTTTCCCTGCTGTCTGGGCTCCTTTGATTATGATAGTGCTATCTGCTGTCTAGAGCTAATTTGATGTTCTAAAACATTTTACTGTTTGATTATTTATTTTTAGTTGTCATCATTTAATGAAAAGGCAAGGTACATTTTTTTCAAAAAATGTTATGCGTGTTAAAAAAGGCCTCCTGTTTTCAGTGCTTGTTGCCCATAAACATTTTTTTTAATCTTCTCTGCACTGTATTCCTCCTTTGCCCTCAAGCTCCTTCCCCACATTTGCCCACATTGCCATGTTATCCTATGATCCTGTGTGACTGGTGCTGTCACAAGCCTGTGGCTGATACGATGATGTCACAGGTGCTCACAAGCAAAACAAGATGAACAAGATGAATGGTCACACTCATAGGTTTACAGCAGAAGATTTAATCCTATTGGATTAAGTGGGATGAGGAAAATTTCAGAAGCTGCTCTAAAACGTTACTTGAGCACAGTGTCAACTTGCCTGCTGTAACACCGTGAGATGGCTCTAATCAATCAATCAATCACTACTATTTATATACCGCATTTCAACATAAAGTTCACAAAGCGGTTTACAGGCAAATAATAACATTAACGTTAAATGGCTAATAACTGAAGGGCGCAATCCTAACTTTCCAGCACTGACAAAGCTGTGCCAATGGGGCATGTGCTGCATTCTGCAGTGGAGTAGTAGTCATGGAGGCCTCCTCAAAGAAGAGGAATGTTTGTTCCCTTACCTCAGAGTTGCATAGTCCTTACCCCGGTGCTGGAAAGTTGGTTGGGATTGTGCCCAGTAATGTCATTCAGTAACGAGGAGATGGAACGCGAGGCGGGACTTACCGCTTGATTGACAGGCAGCCCATGACGCGTCACCGCCTGCCTGCCCGCCGCGGGGGCTCCCTCCGGGTGGTGCGCCCCTCCGCGGCTCGCCTAGGCACCCAGCGCGCCCCTCAGGCAAGCGGGCACCCCCTCCGAAGCCAGGGGTGCCCGCGCGGCACTCGGCAAGGCAGCGACGCGTCAGGAACCGGCAGCCAATCAGGTAGTAAGTCCCGCCTCGCGTTCCGTCTCCTCGTTACTGAATGACATTACTGATTGTGCCCTAACATGCTTTTCAATCTACTTGTCTTCAGCCTCTTCTTTCTTGTGGCACACTTATTAACATGGTAAACACCTTTTAAATTCTTGGTTGGACATTTGTATTTGCTATAGCTGAAACTTCCCTCCCTCCTACAGATCTTATTTTATCCAACTGCTGATAACATTAGATAATATTGACCCTGAGTTGATTTCACTTTGGGCACAATCCTAAGCCACTTTCCAGCACCAAGGTAAGGGCACTGCAGCTTTGAGGTCAAGGAACAAACATTTCTTCACTTTGAGAAGGCCTCCGTGACGACTATTCCACTGCAGGATGCAGTGCTTGCCCCATTGATCCAGCTATGTCAGTACCTGAAAGTTGGTTAGGATTGGGCTCTTAATTAAGTTTTATGATACTAACAATTGCAACACTATTGAGGTTTTGCAAAATAATAGTGACAATGGAATTTGAGTGATGTTTGGGACTTTGATACTTACACCCTTTAATGTTTTCCTGGATATCTTGGTCACTGTGGCCAGACATAATGTCATCCTCCAAGATCATTCCAGCTGTTCATAAGCAACCAAGACCGGCTACGAAAACCCTTGTTATCTGCTCATCTTTATAGATTAATGCCAGACATTCTCCATTTAGTGGAGAAATGTTGCAATTAAACTAGAGTTTCAAAGGTATCTGGTGGAGAAAGCAAAAAAGAAGAGGGTGAATATCACCCCCGTTGCTACTATCAAAGCATGCAGACTTGAAAGAGCCTTCCAGAGCATGTGTATGAAACGGAAGAAGGATTGAGCCGGTAGGATACTTAATGTACATAAAAATGGTCCAGGGAATTGCTTGAACTCTTACACATAATGGATCACTTCCAGCTAAATTTCAAAGCTAGCTTATGCAATGCCCAGTACATTTCAACTAGGGCTGCGGGCACTGATCAGTACCCAATGTCTCAGTTGCTTAAAATTGGTGGGAACCCATTTTAATTGGTATGGATGAATTTTAAATGGTGTGGCTGAGAGGAGGACATGCTTTTATGCCTTTCAACACTTTTGCTTCTAGACTTGCCGCTGAAATGTTACCTGAAGCAAATCTAGGGGTTCTTCCTCTAGCAAAATACTAGAAGTGTTTTTGAAGGCCCAACATCAACATGAGGAGGGAAAGGAATAGTTACTGTGGGACAACTGGGCTCCTTCTGGTGGACTCTTTTCATGGAGCTGCTCCAACTCCTGCAGTGGTGGTGGTTCTTCCTCTTCCCCACTTACTACTCAGAGAGTAGGTACCCGCAGATCCTTCTCCTGGGCAGTAGCAACAGTGTCTCATGTCCCTTGCCCCTCACTCTTGCGAATGTATGAAACTGCTTTATATACTGAGTCACAGCAGTGATCTCTCTAGCCCAGTGCTGTCAGTTCTGATAGGCAGTGGCTGCAATCTCAGACAGGGGATGGTCTTCATCTGAGATCCCCTATAATTCAAAATGGTAGGGATTGAATCTGGGGTTATTTGCATGCAAAGCCCACATGTTACCAGAGTCGTGGCTTCTCCCATGGGGGCTGACCACTCTATGATAGTGGAAGGAACAACGATTGGCTTCTATTGCACCTTCCACTGTCACTCAGCACAGTTTGGCCAGCACAAGGGACACCATAAAGTATGTTTGGACCACTCTCGGAGTCAGAGAGGCCAACACACAGACATGCGCCATCCTCCCTGACTCCAAGAGTGGTCCGAACGCCCTTTATGGTGGCCCTTGTGTTGGCCAAACTTTGCTGGCCTAACTGTGCCAGCTTAACTCCAGGTTAGGATTGCGCCCTCCATCCATTAGACAATGTGAAGGAGTGGCAAAAGGAGGCAGACAGGAGTGCGGACATACTTGCTGTCCACCACCACCACCACCACCACCACCACTGCTACCTATGGTGGCAGCATTTGTCCAGTGTTTCATACACTGTATATTCACAAAGAACAGCTTTTTAACTGTGTACCTGCCTGTATTGCTGCAGCTGTTGTAATATTTAACATGAAATAGATATTTGAGTCTTTTGACTTTCCCCCACTTAGTTCACTTCATTTGTATTCCATTGAATTTGTAATACTAATGATATGATACTGGAAGGAAAAAGCCATTTGAAAGAGTTGCTTTGTCAGCTGATGTATGTGTGTGCATGTGCATGTTTTTGTGCATTCAGTAATGAATGAATCCATTTAGAGTTTGAGGCGTCAAAACCTTTTTTCTCTCTCCTCTCAGTACTTAAGTTAGACTATTTATTCTATGTCTTGCCTAGAATCTGTTATTTAAAAAAGACAGATTTTTTTTTAAAGTAATTCTGAAATAGAGGCCCAAATACAGAAAGGGGTTTTTGTATGATCAAAAGCAAACAAGAATTAAGCGTTCCTTTGGGACATTGTAGGCCTGGCTTACATGTGCAGTAGAATTAGGTGGGAATTAGGCAGCAGATGCCCAAGGTGGTCGCATGGATTGCACCTCTTCAGGCTGCCTGTGGGAGGGGAGGAAGAGCACAATTTGGAATGTTTCCCCACTGAAAAGCTCTCTGGAAATGGAATACCAGCATGGATGGGAGTTGGCTGCTCAGTTAACTATCCCCTGCTATACTAGGCTTTGGTGCTAGTTTCATGGAATTTTTATTTTACATGGGGCCATTGAAAAGTGGCATCTTGTCCCTACACTCTGATGTATACCTATTACTCCATAAGAGCCTACCACCTCATTCTGGAGTAGTACCATTGGACCCTGCTTCTGTATCGTTGGCCCCAGTGATGTTGGTGGCTCCAGCATTGATGACTGACACACAGAAATGAAGATTTGTACATCCTGGTTGCTGGGAGTCATTGGCCAATGCCCTGCACTGAAACCTCCATGCTGCCCCCCCCACTTGCCCCTGATAATACATTGGGCATTGCCATGGTATTGAGGGTGCCATGGTTGGTTGGTCTGACCAAGTACGTCTTCTGATGAATGTGGACACCTCTGTGAGCATGGCTCATTCTTGTGATTTTTGGTCCAGTTAATTGAACATGTTCTGTACTGTCCTGATGCTATGTGCCCCTAGGAGACAATAAATCTTATTAGAGGGCCAGTGTGAAAAGAAGGCACTGCTGCTTTTCTCACCTGGGACAAGCAAAAAGGAAGAGCGAGGGTGATAAAAGGTACATTGGTTGGGGCAGGGTTGTAGTTCAGTGGTAGAACACCTGCTTTGGATACAGAACAAAGCAGACTAGGTTCAGTCCCTGATCTCTCTCCAGGTAGGGCTGAAGAAGACCCTTGCTGGCATCCCTTGAGGGCTATGTTCAGTCAGAATAGACAGTGCTGAGCTCATTAGTTGATTGACCATAGAGTGAGGTGACCATTTGTTCCCTGTGTATTGCAGGAAGCACCTAATAAAAAGTAACATAAGAAGAGCCCCACTGGATCAGATCAAAGGACCATCTAGTCCAGCTTCCTGTATCTCACAATAGCTCACCAGATGTCTCAGGAAGCACACAAGACAACAAGATGCCTGCATCTCATTGCCACTCCCCTGCATCTGGCATTCTGAGGTTGCTTACCTCTTAAAGGATGGAGGTTGCATGGCCTGTACCCTGTGATGGACATTTCCTCTAGAAATCTGTCCAGTCCCCTTTTAAAAGCACCTTGGTCAGACGCCATCACCACCTTCTGTGGCAAGGAGTTCCACAGATTAATTACCTGCTTGGTAAAAAGGTATTTCCATTTATCTGTTTTCACTCTCCCAACAAGGAGGGTCTTGCAGGTTGGAGATCTCTCTCTTAAGGTCACTCTTCCTTTACACTCCCTGGTGGTAGATGTGGGATGATTTTTTTTCGCCCAAGAGTTGCCAGATACTGAGTTGCCAGAGAAGGGAGTAGAATCGAGAAGGGACAAAAGAAAAGGGAAGTTGGCTTGGTTGGATTGAGACTCTCAGAGAAGAGGGGAGAAGAAAAAAATGAAAGCTGAGAGAGTTCAAGTTCTTTCTTAACACTATGTGGAGCACTAGCCTGATTAGTAGTGGGCAACTTCATATATTTGCGTCCGTGCAGACAGAAAAGTTCTTTTCTGCATGTTCCCTTCTCTTCTCCCCTCTGTTGTCTTTCCACACTGGAAATAGTTTGGGAAAGCAAGACATGAGAAATATAATACTTTTTTTCTGCACACACCTCTGTTTCCTGAGCCCACTCCTATCCATCTTTCCAACTCTGATGCAGCTGCATAGCAGCCCTAGGGTAAGGGAACAAGCATTCCCTTCCTTTGAGGAGGTCTCTCTGACTTCCCCACCACCACCACCACCGGATGTGGCACACACCTTATTGGCATGTCTGTGTCCGAACTGGAACAGATCCTTTCAGCGCTGGAAAGTAGAGGACTGGACCTAAAGAAGCTTGGGAGGAAGTGGCGCAGTGCCTTATCCACTGGGAGGTTATGGGGCATTGTTCAGGAGGCTGGATTGGCATGCAGGCTTTCCGTTGCTGAACCCTACGAGAGCATTTCCATATTTCAAGCCGCAGGTATTCAGTTTAGTTGTTCAAATTAGCATATTGTCAAGCGAAGTTATATCTTTTTGGCGATGATGAGACCAGAATCTTTTGTCCCCAGCATCTGATAGTCACAGGCCTCTGTGATGGAAGTTGCATCTGATTATCGAACATCCAGATCCTTCCAGAGCCAGAGTAGGCTCTGACTGCGCCTGGGGCAGGGTGGTGATGAAACACACCACTGCACCCCCAACGCAGTCCCGCCACGCCCCCTGCTTCTGGAATCAGTCCATTTTGGAGCAAAACAGAGGCAGGGGCGGGCAGGAGGACCCAGCTCGGCACTGCTTTCTTCCCTGGCGCGCCCAGTTCCCTCGGCGGCACCCACAGCAAGTGCATCACCGCACAGCATGGGTGCAATGCTTCTGAATCCTTCCTGCCTTCTGACTCTCCCTTTTTGGCAATCTGCACAACATAACTGGTCCTTTAAAAAAAATAATAACTGCCTGTCAGACCAAATGTCCTCAAAAGGGATGTGCAGACTAAAACCAACTGCAGACTGTCAAGATATGCCTGATGTTGTTTTGCATTTTAATTGTAAATCAAAATTTTCCTTGTTTTTCTGCACAGCAGCAAATCTGGAGCAATTCGCGACAAGGACTGCTTAGCAAATCTGACTGCATCGTAGCCTGCTGATAATGGCTGAAAAACAGGTAAAAGAAAAAGAACCGTTACTAGATAAAGATGCTATACTTGTTGCATTCAGAAATACATGTTACCTTCTTAAAATATTTTTTTAGTCAAAAGCAGAAAAAAAAATACAATTTCATAGTACAGTGTTCCTAAGAATAATTCTGAAGGTGTTCTGCCGAGCGCCATTAAAATCTTCACATTTGCAAGGTTATGGATGGGCAGCCCAGTCTTGAGCTGCCTGGCCACCATAGGCGTAGCAGTAGCCAAATGCTATCACTGCATCCAGTGGCAGTCAGGCAGCTGCCAGAGGCTCCTCAGAGGAAGGGGATATTTGTCCCCTTCTCCCGGGTAAGGGTGCAGGGCGGGCAATGGGTCTCCTCATCTCGGTGCTGGCTATTTTGCTGGCACATAAGTGAGAGTCTCCATGTCGGGCTGAAAAGGTCTTTAGCTGGTGTAAGTCCAAGGAGAGAATGGGAGTGGGGCTGTGAAAAAGGTGGATAGGATTTGGCATATGCCATTGCGGCCAGATCCACTCCCTCTTGCAGCCTCCCGTTCCTTGCCCTTCCCTGCCCAGTTTACCCCTCTGTTTCATCCAGGGCCAGGTCTAGGAGTGGCGGGGCCTAATGCAGGGCATTCCTGTGGGGCCTCCCACACTCCCCACAGGGCCCCCCACTCACCTAGAAGAGCACTTGTGGTGCCATACACAAAATGTGGCACCTGAAAATAGTTGGTGGTGACAGGATGACGTCACTGCCAATTTCTTCCAGGAAGCCCATTTTGGGCACTTCAGAAGCTGGGGCAGCTGAGAGGGCCCAAGGTAAAGTTGCTCTGCTTGCCTCGCTGACCCACATACAATCCTAAGAGATCCTGACTGCAGCAGCAAGCAATATGCTCACTGCACTGGTGCGGGGCCTCCCCAAAGTGTGGGGCCTGATGTGATGACATTGGTCACATTGGCTTAAAGCCAGCCCTGGTTTCACCCACCCCTCCTGCTGTTTTCTATGCAGGTCCCGGGAGATCCGCAGTCATCCAGAGAGTGCTGCAACCTCTTGCATCAGTGCTCCCCAAAATGTCCACTGACAGAGCACCAAGCGCTTTGTCAGCAGTCATTTTATGACAGTGGAACTCTATTCCACTGTTGTAAATGGCTGCACACAACAGCCCAAAACCAGATAGGATTGGGCTTTCCATCTTATTATTTTTCAAAGATAATTTAATCCTTCTTTTCTGAAACATTTAAAGTGGTTTACAGTAAGAAAATAATATATATAGTCTATATCATATCAACAGAACATCAAAGAATCTTGCACATCTTAAAGAATGGCCCAATCCTATGCATTGCAGCCTACGTGATGCAGCTGCACTGATGCCCACTGCATCCTGTGATGGTGTGTGTGTGTGCGCGCGCGCACGTGCACAAATCAGACAGAAGAGGTAAGTTAAAATATTTTTTTAATTACCTTAAGCTGCATGGCCATCAATTGATCTCCTTGGACTTACGGCATTTCACTTTTACACCTTTTTCAATCTCCATTTTTGCTGGTGTCAGCATCTGAATGCTTAATGGTGGCTGTGGATGAACAGGCAGCAATTAGTTCTTGATAATTGTAAATGTGTACAAAGTAAGTTTCTTTGAACCAGCTCTGTTTCTCCCCCAGTCTCATATGAAAAGTTATCCAACCAAGGAAGAATACAGATGGCACTCCAACATGTCCAAAATGTGTGTGATGCACGCTGCACCTGTGAGTTTCATTGTGCCCCAAGTTCTCCTTGACATGCAGGATGCATGTCAAGATGCTGTCACCAGTGCTGTGCGCCCCTATAATGATACTGTTCTCCATCTGGGCATCTATCATGACACGTCTTCAGCTGAGAGCACCAAAAGATGTGCCGTATTCAAAAATGTCATTCCTGTTGGATACAAAGCCAGCTTGGGTTATTAGCTAATTGGTTAGTTGATGGCCCATAACCGGAGAATGACAGCAAATTCATTTGGGCTTTCATATCTGAAAGATAGTTAACTTGGTTGTGGAAAGAGAAGGGAAGACTTTTACATAGCTCGGGAATCCAAGGGAGACAAACAGCAACAGGACAAAGTCTATTTCCCAGCATTTCCAGTTTAAGAGCACAGCGTGTACCAGGCCTAAAAGAACTTTCACCAGGGATCTAAGCTGCCTGCTATCAGTTGGAAAAATGATGCTGGGCTACAAGAAACAATAGTCTGACTGAGTGGAAGCCACTGTGCATATTCAAAAGGCATTGCTGATTCCCAGTGATGGGGTACTCAAGCATTAACACCACTTTCCTGCGGAGGGATTTTGCAATACCTCCACAGCCTTCCTAGCAGCTGGGTGGAAGCCCCCAACTCAGTGCCCTTCCATAAGGCCTCTACTATGGCTGCAAAGCAAAATTCATTGCCATAATGCTTCTTCTGGCAATGGGTAGGATGGATGGGATTGGGCCCTTTGGCTGCAATCCTAGACACACTTCTGTCCGGTTGCAGAGCAAAGCCTCAAAAGGAATTTTGTAGCTTTAAGGGAGCGAGCTCTGCCAGTGCAGCCGGCAGGTGGAATAATCACCCACCTGTGCGCAATCATGGGTTGAGTAGCATAAAGAGAAAGGTGAAGCTCTGCTCTAGTGCTTGCTAGTTACCTACCTAACCACTAGTCCCTGGCCTGACAAGCCAGTAAGTCTAGGTGAGACTGGTTATACTAGTCAGTAAGTAATGCTAGTCAGTTAAGTGTGTTTTCCACTATGGCTATCTGTATGGTGGAATGTTTCTGCTGAAGTTATTCTTGGCAGAGTGAGGACAGTGAGGATTGTATACCTTGTAAGTTATCCAAGTCAAGTGCTTCTTGTGAAGGAACAGAGGACTACTTTGGATTCTGCTTTGGACTATGTGACAGGTGAACATCTCATGGAGTACTTTGCTACTGTTATTCATCTGCTGTATGAACTATACTTGTGTTTGCTGCAAACTGCAACCTTTGTGTTTGATTCCCTTGAGGAATCCTTATTGGCTTATAAAGAAGCCTTAACACTTCAGCATTGTGGACTTTGCCTCTGTTTATGTCTCAGTCAAGAACACAGTGGATTTCCAGGTTGAGCAAGTGGGTCTTTACAACTCTGCTTTTAGTGTACTTGGAGGGCTTCCACCACTATAATTCTTCCGCTAGAGGTTAGCAGCCCTAATAACTTCTCTGGGAGTAAGCCCCATTGAACAAAATGAACCAATCAGTCAACAATATTTATATACCACTTTTCAACCCCAAAATTTCACAAAGCGGTTTAAAGGCCAAAAAAATAAAGTTAAATGGCTCCTTGTACCAAGAGGGCTTACAATCACCACCAGCAAACAGCCACCAGAAAAGACACTGTGCTGGGTTGAAAAGGGATAGTTACTCTCCCCCTGCTCAATATAAAAGGAAACACCACTTGAAAAAGTGCCTCTTGCCAGTGGGACTTACTTGAGACTAACTCTGGGACTTGCTTCTGAGTAGACATCCCTAGGACTGTGCTGATAGTCCATTATTCTATTACATTGGATACAACTGACCGAATGTGAGAGTTCTGGAATGTGCACATACCTGTATTTGGGAAGAATGGACCAGCCAGGGCTAACAGTGGTCTGCACAGCCATGCTTGAGTCAACATGGAACCATTTACATTGCATTCCTTATTCATTCCTGCTTGCTCTTCGAGACGTACCATAATTATAGTACATTGAGGCTGGAATCCTAAACAAACTTACTGAGGGAGTAAGTAATGGCCCAATCCTAATTAACCCTTTCCCCACCCCATTGCAGGTGTGCCAATGGAATGCGCACTAATCCTGTGGGGGTGGGCAGTTGGGGAGGTCTTGTGGAGACAGTGGCATTTCTATCGGGGGAAACGCTATGTGTTGCAGGAGCCTGAGCTCGTGTAACGTGTTCTCTCCCTCTTGCCTTCAGAGCCATTCGTGGCTTGGAGAGCAAAGCCTCCAAGCCAGAAATGGCTCCAAAGGTGAGGGAGAGAGGCCATGTTACACAGGTGCTCAGGTTCCTGCACTCTCTAAGTTTGCAGTTTAAGTCCTCCCTAGCACAAATATCATCAGCATCACTAAAGTTAATTAGGTATTGTGTGCAGAAGGATATTCTTTTGCCTGTGCAGATTTGTGCAATCTGTTTTATTGGGTGATTTCTAGCATAATCAATGAAGGAGGAAAATTTCTCTGTGTCCATGTTCTCTCCTAATCAACTGTCAGATGCCATCACAGCAACTGAATAATTTTTTGCAAGGTCAAACCTGCTTAACAAAGCTGTCCCCACTGCTATTTTCATGATGCTTAAAAACAAATATACATTCCACTAATGGGCAAAGGCCAGGATTAATACCCATTTGTAAAATAGTTATAAGCAATGCTGTCATAGTTAAAATCCCTTGAAATACAATTATATCTTGCGCTAATAGGTTTTTCATTGCTGCAAAGCTCGAATAATTTATCGGAGAAGCATTTATGCTAGCAGAACTCTTAACATTTACACTATTACCAAAGACTACTGAATGGATGAATATAACTGCGGGAACAAAAGAGTTTCCTTGTGCCTATAATTATTTTTAATGGAGTCATATCTGAAACAGCCAAAACACAATGTAGGAAGGTTAGGACCATCGACTGTGTGGGGAAGAGTAGGGTGAGATATACTGTAGGTCTGTTGAAAAAGAAAAACCTGAAAGATAAGTGAGGGTTGTGGGGAGGTGTAGCAGCCACCTACAGCAGTGACTTTTCTGTAAAAGAAAAAAGCAACTTTTTCCCAATTTCCCAAAGAAGTTCCAAGGGACAAACTCATTCAAATTCAAGGTAGTTCTCTGGGTATCCAGAGATCGTTTCCGAACTTTTGGCTTCCACTGGTGAATTGAGAACCAACTATTCTGGAATACTAAACCGCCAATCACCAGAAGGAATGCCCAGCCAAGAGCCTTTGCATTCCCATGAGTCAGCTTGAGAGGACAGAAAGGCAGATGGTACATTTAGCAATGCCAATAAACAAAATAACATAGATTGTGGGTCACTTATCATTCAGAAGGTCATGCATAATGCCACTTTGAATAACTTTTGCTAATCAAGTCACACAACGATGTCTGCCCTCAGTTCTTACCTTTCCCCCACAGATCTACAAAAACAAAAAACAAAAAAAAACCACCCTACTTTTTGTGCAGGTTTAGAGATGGATGCGTCTATTTTGGAAAGGAGCTGTTCAGCTCAGATGGATCTGGATGATATTCAGACATTCAAAAATCAACCCAACTTCAAATCAAATCCATTCAGAAGGGGTAAGATCCCAATTACCTAAGGAGCAATGCAACACAGCCGAGATGCCTCTCTGCACTTTGTGCCTTAGCAAGAGATCTGTCTGGCACCCCAACTTCCTTTTAAATAAGATGGTCTTCAAGCAGGGCCGGCTCTAGGAGCAGCAGGGCCCAATGCAGGGCATTCTTGTGGGGCCCCCTCCCCACGGGGCACCTACTCACTAGAATAGCGCTTGTGGTGCTGAGCACAAAGCATGGCACCTGGTGATGACATCACAATCAACTGCTTCCAGGAGGCCCATTTTGGGCTGTGTGGAGGCACGGTCACATGGGAGGGCCCAAGGCAAAGCTGCTATGCTTGTCCCACTGACTTACAGCCCACGGAGATCCCGGCTGCAGCAGCAGGCAATGTGCTTGCTGTGCTGGTGTGGGGCCCCCCAAAGTGCGGGGCCCAATGTGTCGACATTGTTCACGTTGGCTTAAGGCCGGCCCTGTCTCCAGGGCCATGTTGGGGGGGGGGAGGGGTCCCCTCAGGCTTCAGATCCTGAATACTGATTTTCTGAGTGGAAATGGCAATACTGTCCTTCAGTTGAAAGTTTTTATTTTCAAAATAGCAACACTGATTGCTACGAAAGGAGGAATTGTGCCAGGCCTCTGGCCACATTTGCAAGCAAGCCTCAACTTCTAATAGGTGACATGATTGATTTGAAGAGCCCTTGCCCATTGGTAGCTTGCAGTGCAAAATGTTGGCACACTCGTTGCTGGAAACCGAAAGATTGATTTCCGAAGAATGACTCTCCCTCACAAACTTCTTGGAGATGATAATAATAATATTATATAGAATCATATATATATTGCCAGCAGATGCACAGGGGGGGGGACTCTGCTAAATTAACACTTCTAGGAAGTCGGAGATGATCAAGACAAATGACCAGTCCTTGTTTGTTTTTTAATCAGTGTGAAAATAGAGTCACATTTCAATATCTGCAGGCCAAACTCAATGTTATGAATGTCATGAAGCTGCTGTTGCTTTGTGCCTCTTTTTTATTCTGCCTTCCTTGTAATGTCTGTGTGTGATTTGTGAGGTAGCCAACAAAGTCAAGTGGAGCTGGGAAGAGACATAAGCCAGGAGAGACCCTGCCCAGACCGTCCTCTCTTCCCTTGGTCTAGGAGAAAACCTGCTACTGTGTTGAGAACAAAGAGAGGGAACTGTACCACATCCTTCTAAGAGCCCACTCCCATCCTTCCCACCCGCCACCCGCTGGTGTAATCAAGCCAAAAACAGATGTCCGGGGAAGATTGGGAGGCTTTGGAAGCAAAAGGGGGCTTAAATTCCCTTATACCTCATAAACCTCCCATTCTGCAATGGATGGTGAAACAGTGCCAGTGAAATTGCTGGTGCAAGTTCAAGAAGAGAAAGGGGCAGGGAGGCTACAGGGGGGATAGGATCCAGTGCACACCATCACTGCAGGATCCACCACCTCCAGCCTTGCCCCCTCCCCTCCTTGCTCCAATTTGCCTCCTCTTTACCCCCACCACTGCCTTCCTTGCTCCAGTGGGTGCAGGCAGGTCCAACGATTGATACCTATTTTGTGACAGTGGAATAAAAGGCTACATACAGCTGCTCAATCCTCACTAATATGGGGTTGAAAACCAATGAGTAAGCAATACCCTCATGGAGCCTGCACCCAGGAGCCAAGGCCTAATAGAGATCCCATGAGGCAATGATGTCACGACACACATTATAAGTATTCAAATGTACAAGGAAGAGAGAGCAAAGAAGTGCAGAATGCTGGCAACTCAGGACTGGTCTAATCAAGCACCAAAACCAGGTAGTGGAATTTTGAGAGGATCAAGCTCATTGTGGGCTTGATCCTGAAGCCGGTGGTAAGCCCTTACCGCCAGGTCTGGTTTTGAAAACCTTTATGGTGCATTCGCAGCACCACCAAAGGCTCCAGCACCAGTGCTGGGCCTGCACCCACAGGATGGACCCCTCAGCACTGTGGAGTGACTGCCGACTGTGATAAGCGTGAGGACAGGCCAGCAGAGCAGCTTTTCAGGGAAGCGGGAGGGCATGGGGAAAGTGAGGGGGGAAGGGCAGAACTGGGCAGGGGAGGGGAGAACTGGACAGGAGGGGGTGGGACTGGCAGCAGCTGTTGTTGCCGCATCCTGAACCCCCACGTTGGGTTTGGACACTGCTCCAGTCTTGGGCCCCATCAATCTGAACACTGTCCCAGGGACAGAAATCCTTGCAGGGTGCAATCCTAACCAACCATCCAGCACCAGAATAAGGGCAGTGCAGCTCTGAGGTAAGAGAACAAACATTCCATTACTCTGAGGAGGCCCTATGACTGCCCACCAACTGCAAAACGCAGCCCTTGCCCCATTGGCACAGCTATGTCAGTGCTGGAAAGTTGCTTAGAATTGCCCCCTCAGTTTATGCATGAAAACAGTGTTTATTTTGATGTGACGAGAAGCATTATAAAATTAACAAACAATATACTATCTTCAGGAGATGAGCAAGAGTAAGTATATTTTAACTTACTGTTTTAGGGGGTTATTATAAAATTAGGGGGTTGGGCATACCTGCAGTTGCAATTAATGTGCAGTATCACATTCAGAAAGAAATGCTTTGGCTTCTCATTACAACACAGACGTATGCTGAGGTAGCAAAATAAGCTTATCTTTCCATTTTGGGAGCGGGGGGGGCATCCCTTGTTATTTAGGGAATAACACTAGACTTTGAAGTCACTCATCAAAGGTTAAAAGCCCACTTTAATTGTATATCTCTGCTGACTTTTCTGGTCTTTAATTTATCCTTACTAAGTAACACTTACTAGACCTTTAACCAAATGAAATGACTAGCCAGAGAAACTACTGGGATATGAGAAGGTCGATAAACAAGATAGGATAGGCCTCTTTGTGACATGCATTAGATACAGGGTGTACTTTTTTTAGGCAGGAAGTTGGACTTAACTTTGTGATTCAAAGGAAAATCAGGCTCAGTTAACAGCCTAGTTCTGTGTTCCAGATACACCAGCATAGCTCCATGTATGTTATTGCAATGACAGGGCCGGTATAGAAGTTTGCCTGGCAACAGATAAGACACAGATATTGGCACCAGTGGCATAGCTAAGGCATCTGATAGCCTGGGCACAATTTTTTTTACATTTTTTAAATATTTTTTGTCATATGACAAAATCCAGAAGAAATTGCAGAGACTTGATATCACCATCAATTACTTCTGGGTTACAATGCACTGAGAGTGGTTGCAAGCAGATCTAAGCAGTTGAGGGCTCTTTTTGCCTTTTTATTTTTCTCTTTTTTATGTAATAAAGTTTTATTAGTTTTCATTATTATGTTATTGGAAAGGGAAAGGAACATACATGGGAATGGGTATCGGCAATGGACACACATAAGATAATTGCACTGGGTTACAGCATTCCACGTTTTCCTTCTTATCTCTTTCAGTCTATCATTTCTCATAACTTTCCCAACTAACCCTTTTTATTTTTCTCAAAAGGCAGGGGAGAGGGGAAGCATCACCAACCCTCTGAAAGATTTCCTTCAATAATTTGTGGATGATGCAGTGACCCAGTTCATGAGAATTTGGGTGTGTTTACCTCTCATGTATGATACAAAACATCCACTCAATGTTTTAGGCAGCTCAAGCTGTTTAGACTGCCATGTCAATAATGGCTCTTTCAACAATGACAGTGTCGCTCAGTGCCTCTTGCTAACTGGGCAAGAGGCATTTTTTTCAAGTGGCATTCCTCTCAGATTTAGCAGGGGGAGAGTAATTGTCCCTCTTCACCCCAGCACAGTGTCTTCTCTAGTGGCTGTTGCTGGTGGAGTTCTGCATTTTTTTTAAGATTGTGAGCCCTTTTGGGGCAGGGCGTTATTTAACTTCATTATTATTATTTTGCCTGTAAAACATTTTGTGACCTTGTGGTTGAAAAGCAGTATATAAATAGTGTTGATTGATTAATAATAAGCCATTTAGGGCCAAATCCAGTGGTGTCATCGACAAATAAGGAACGGGAATGCTGGGCGGGACTTCCGTGTGATTGGCTGCCTGCCCGTCCCGTTCCATGGCTGCCCTGGCCTAAGGGGGGGTGCCTGCTCGCTGGGGAAGACGGGGCGGGCGCCGGAGCCTGGGCGAGCAGCGGTGGGGCACGCAAACCGGGGGCAGCCCCCCTGAGGCCAGGGCAGCCGCGGAACGAAACGGGTGGGCTGCCCATCACACGGAAGTCCCGCCCAAGTCCCGCCCAGCGTTCACGTTCCTTGTTTGTAGATGACACCCCTGGCCAAATCCTATCCAATTTTCCAGCCCTGATGTAGCCATCCCAATTGCGAAGGGGGTGCTGCATTCTGTGGTGGAGGGGGAGGCCTCCTCAGCGTAAAGGAATGTTTATTCGCTTTCCTGAGGCTGCTTGCAGCTGCATCAGCACCAGAAAGGTGGATACGGTTGGGCCTTAGTTATCTGATTTTTCTGTAAACTGCTTTGTGACTTTTTTTTTTTTTTTTTTGCTGAAAAGCAGTATATAAATACTGCACTGTTTTATACTTGTTAAAAAGTATACTTGTTAAAACAAAACAACAGCACACTTCTTAAAACCGAGTGTAAAATGATGCCTCTTATTTCCCTTGAATTCTGCTCTGTTTCTGGGCACAATTAATGTTTCTTCTGTTGTCTACTGCCCTATGCAGATGTTATATCTGACATGGAAACCTCATGAGGGGTGCAGCCCATTTGCCTTTGGGTCTCTGTATTTTCAGTGCTTGTCTACAAAGGGCAATGCCAAATGCAAAGAAAGTTCCTTGATGGTTCCACATTGCTCAGAGAAATGGAGGCGCACATTGCTTCCGTGCAATTGGAGCTTCCCTCTGCAGACAAGTGTTGAACCCTCACGTAGACTTACAGCGCAATCCTAACCTGGAGTTAGGCCAGCACAGTTAGGCCAGCAAAGTTTGACCGGCACAAGGGACACTGTAAAAATGTGTTTGGACCACTCTCGGAGTCAGAGAGGCCACAACACACACATGCGCCATCCTCCCTGATTCCAAGAGTGGACTGAACGCACTTTATGGTGGCCCTTGTGCCAGCCAAACTTTGCTGGCCTAGCTGTGCCGGCCTAACTCCAGGTTAGGATTGTGGCCTTAATGCCTGTTTAGGCCTGTTAAAAGCCCTAAGTATTTAAGATATTTAGTGTTGAATATTTAGTGATATTTAGTGTTAGATATATAAGATATTTAGTACCTTAGTGTTGCCAGGTATCAATCTGACACTTCAAGATTTTTCCTTCTTCTTGGGGTCTTTAGGGGAAGACATGAAATCCCAGGATGAGGGAATCCCACGGTCAAAGAGGCGTTCTGTTTTTAACCTGACATGAGAGCTGTTGCTGTTTGTTTCAGCAGTCTATCAGTCTCCATCTCTGTGGAACTAGGCGCCCTCAGGAGGGATAGCCATTCAGGAGATCCCAAGATCACCTGCTGGGATAGTATAACCCTATTTTTTGACAGGTCAAAATGAGTGGATTCTTTGTCTCCTCCTGCCACTTTCAACATAATCCGCGCCCAACTTGGGCTCACATAAAATGTTCAATTTGCTGGAAAAAAAACCCCAAAATCTTCCAGTGCCACTACTATTGAGCAAATGGTCTGTCCCCTTCCAGTCCTATGATTTGCTGCTTGCTCTCCGTTTGTTTGGCACCCTTGGTCCACAGCATCCTTAACTTGATGATTAATCCAGCCCTTAGTGACCTGTGTTCTCAGCGCTGGGAAACCATCGCTGCTGTCACAAAGCAGGACCAATGAATCACACTTCTGAGACTGATTCGTGCAGATACTGTCTGCAGTCTGGCATCGGGAAGTCAAGTTAGCATTTTGGTGGAGTGTTCTGAAGAAATGAAATCATTGCACTTCCAGTCCAGAGGCAGCCACAGCTATGACTTGCTCAGGTTGCGAGGGTGTCTAAAGCAGGGAGCGTCTCATCTTTGGTCTCCCCCAACATCTTCCATCAACATCACACAGACAGAACATGACTCAACTCACACAGGGAAAGTTGGACTGACAGCTTTATTAAAGATTACATTTTACAGTTGACTGGAAACAGATATAAAATATTACTTACTATTCACTCCCAAAGGAGCAACAAACACAGACCTTAAAACCTCAAAAATGACTGTTATTAAGAAAGACTCTTTTACCATTTTTTAAAAAATGTAAATCATTCTAACATCAAGAAGAATGCTTAAGGGTGCTTCACATTTTATTACCTTATAGTTTTCTTTCAATAACAGGGTTATGGATTTTTAAAAATATTCACATGAATTCCAGATAAAGAAAAAGAGACATGCTTTTATATCAATAATACAATTGGCTTTGTTACATTCTGTCTTAAAGCTGTACAATCCCAAAATTGTAGAAATAGTGTCCGATACTCCACAGATTTATCCATGGTTGTACTTCTTCCTTCCCACAAATGTCTATTACAAGTACATTTATTCATCAGCATCATAGTCCAAACGTTCAGCTTCTGATGTATAATCGATAGAATTTGTACAACACTCCACTGCTTAGCGATTCACGCTGCCATTAATGTGCTTGCAGCCATCACTCTGTGGTTTCTCCTGACATGAGCTTCTGCAACTGTTGGAGCTAATTCTACACTGTACCCAAAAGCCGCACAGATGTACAACTCCACCATCCATGTAAGAAAGATTCTGTACCACATCTCCAACACATCACTGAGCCACACATCACTGAGCCACACATGCGCGCGTGCGCACGCACACACACACACACACCTAGAATGGAGCTACACTGATGGAAAGCATCCTGTGCTCTTGTTCCAGTACCCACATCTGGGTTTGGAAAAAAAAAACTTGTCAAAGTCTGATAGAAGTTGATTAACATTGACAGGCAGTCTGACATTCTGAAATCAATTTTCAGTACCAGGGTAGGGTCCTGGACAGGAAATAGAGTTATAAAGAAAAATGACATTGAGCGTGTGCGAAGTGTCTACCTCTAAACTCTGTAACTATAGTTCTCTCACTCTCACTCATGAACAGGACTTGGAGAAAACCTGGCATCCAGAAAGACTTGATTCATCCTTCCACTCAATTTGTTATCCTTTTTGGCTTGGTTGCTCAATAGGGCAGAACTTGTGACTTCTTTTTACAGAATCACTGTATTCAGTTTTCTGAATGCTGCACGCACAGTTTTTAACTGGAAAGCCAGGGCATATATTCTCAAACTAAATACATAAATATTATGTCTCTGTGTTCATCAGAAGTGGTGGCTTAATGAACTGTGATTCTTTGGGGAATCATTTTTTATTAATACTTAGTGCGATGTTAGGAATAATCAGTCCATCAATTTCCTTTGTTGAATCAGCTGCTATTTTTCTCTCTGCAATTATGCCTGTGCTCAGGCTCATGTTTGTCTCCCACTGCCTTGCAGAAATCAAGGGCACAGTCCTAACCTGGAGTTAGGCCAGTCCTAACCTGGAGTTAGGCCAGAACAGTTAGGCCAGCACAATGTTGCTGGCACAAGGCACACCGTTAAGTATGTTTGGGCCACTCTCAGAGTCAAAGAGGCCAGCACACAGACATGTGCAAAACTCCCTGACTCCGAGAGTGGTCCAAATGTGCTTTACAGTGGCCCTTGTGCCGGTCTAACTTTGCAGGCCTAACTGTGCCGGCCTAATTCCAGGTTAGGATTGCGCTCTAAAACAATTATTTCCTGCACTTGCCAATATTGCATAACTATACATGTCTACACAGAAGTAAACCCAATTGTTTTCAATGGTGCATATTCTCAGGGTACAATCCTAAACTGTGCTGGAACAAGCCGGCTGGCAGACCTATGCTGTATCCAGTGCACCTTGAGAGTAGGCAGGAGCCTCCCTGGGGCAAGGGCACACACACGCCCTTACCCCAGGTTAGGCACCAGCCGCACTTATGGGCTCCTCAGATCTGCACCTGCTGTTTAGCCAAGGACACTGCCTGGCCCAAATTAAGGCTGTGCGGCATGGGGACAGGAGCTTGAATGCAGCCTAACAGCCGCATCCCAGCTCTACCTCCCTCCCCAGGCCGGCACATAGACTCATTGTGCACATAGATCTGTTAGCCATGGCAGCTAACTGAGGCAACGTCAAATGCATTATGGGAAAAGAAATCATTGCTAGATATAGCTGGAGCTGCTGCAAAACGAAAACTCTCCTGCTCTTTTTCAAAAACTAAACACCCCGCCCCCCCCATAAATTCTGCTCTCTGCTGTGCAGCAAGGTTCCTCCCTCCTCAGATGAAAATGGATCCTGAACGAAATGAATGGCGCACATACCATTTGTTCTATGCATGGCTTCATCAGGTTAGTTTTGGGATAAGCAAAAATAAACCTAAATGGGCCCAATTTAATTTTCCATCAGAGAGGTGGGGTACCATGGAACAGCTTCTGCCTGCTATATTACAAGCACAGCCCAACTAACCACAACAGACCTACGGCAGGGTTTAAAGGGGACTGGTTTTGTACTTCAGCTTTCATTCGATGAATAGCACTGATTGTTTATGGTGTTGGTTGTCAGACAATATACTTTCCTGGGGTATTGTTAGTCTTTAGTCTTCTATTTCTTTTGGCCACAATGGCCGGGCGTGTGAACAAACACCACCCTGTACAAAGTTTTTGGGAACGTAACAATCCTTCCCAATTGTAAAGGTTTAAAAATGGATTTGCTATTCACACATTGGAAAAAAAGAAAAAGAAAAGACAAGCTCTTTTATGTGCTTCTATTCCACGCTACAGTCGAACACTTTCTAGGAGTCAAGGTATTCAACAGAAAAGGAATGAACTCTCACGAAATCAAAGCCATAAATTTTGCCAAAGTGTGCTGTTTGAAGGAATTCCATTCATTCATGTTTCAATTCCTGTAATGCTGTGTTTATTAACCTTGTCTTCCATTGACTGCTAATCCCTTGCCTACTTTGCATCGATGAAGTATTAAGGATTTTTAAATGCAGTACAGTGCCCCAAATAGCTATTATGCTATTCAGAAGCATAATTCTTAATCTGAGCCCTTGTGGCAGGAAGGATTATTTTCTAGTGATTAAAGTGTGTGTATAATTTCCAGTATCTGCGGATTTGAAAAGATTGGTTTTCTAGTCCAGTGTTTGTGGTGCTCCAATCCTTCACGTTAGTAGTACCCCGGCTAGTTCTTATTATTGTGCACTTCCAGACCCGCCAAAAATATTTCATAGCCTGCCACCATTGTCTGGGTGCTCAGACCATACATGTGGGAGGCCAGACATATTCTGTAGTGTTCTAAATCTTTTATATTGCACAGACGTATTGCATGCCCAGATCTTAGAGCAGGTCTAAATGATAGCGTCATGGATAGTTGAGAATTCACGTGATAAGCTGGATTGTTTGTAAGAGTTATTACAAGCCATTTTCATGGCCTTCTGCTTCCAGAATTCACTTCAAGTTATCTGTGTTTAATTTATGGGATTTGTGTTTGTTTGAATGGAGGATTTGTATCATTTAGATTGAGAGTTTGTGCAACAGCACCATTTCCCGCCCCCCAAAATGAATGCCTTGTAGCCCCATCCTACCAGGTGCTGCCACTGTCAGAACTAGCATTCCTGCAGCGGTATGCGCTTTATGGCATCATGAAAGGCAATCTGAGCGCACTCAGAGCCATGCACTTCAAGGCGGCCGCCACAGGTGGTGGTGAGGACCCTGCACATCGTAGTGGTGAAGAGGAGTCCCGCTGACATCAGCAGAGTGAACAGATTGAAGCAGATCAAGGGGGTAGGTATGTTTTGGAGGTGGGAGGGGTGACACTCTGTGAGCGACTTGTACCAGATGGTGTCCAGTGCCAGCTAGCATGCCCCCTCTGTCTCACTGGACTAGCACCAACTAAGGAGCTGCCACAGGTCTTGGTGGCTGAGGGGCTTACAGAGAGGGAAAGAAAAGACCAAAACCTATGTGTGTTTTTCACTTTAGAAAAGGCTAAGGGGGGAGATTCATAAAATTATGCATGATATGGAGAGCATTATGCATGGTATGGAGATGTGCAGGGGAGTAACACAATGGAGACTGGAGCAGGGAGGGCAGCATGTCGAGGCCGGGACGGAGACAGTATTGGTGGCAGCAGTGCCACTTTTATCCTATCCCCCTTCCTGGGAACACTTGGACTTGCACCAGCAAAATTCTTGACATAGGTCTCAGTAAACCCATTTGCAACCACAGATGTTCCTTACCTGGAGAGCTCTGGAACTGCCCCACCACCAAATGCAGCATGTGTTCTGGTGGCACCAGTGCATCGGGGGGAGGGGGTTTAGATAAGAATGGATTGTTGGTTGCCTTTGAAAGAGGATCTGAAAATTCCTGGGGGATACATCTGTCTCATTGACTCTGAATGCCAGTTGTTGTTTCACAAACAACAGGTGAAGACGGCTGACTTCCTGGCTTGCTTGTGAGGTTCTCTGGGACGCTTGCTTGGCCACTTTGGGAACCAGGATGATGGATAAGACAGCCAGTTGATCAGATGCAACAGTGCTCTTTCTATCTAGATCCCTGTTGACTCTTTGTAATCATAGTTCCAGTGGATGAGGAGGATGTCCATTGACTAGTTAGGTTTATTCATGCATAAATCAACAATCCATTCAGTCTACATACTGTACATGAAACTCATTGAGGCAGCAACCATGTGAAAAAAAAATTAATCTGTGGGTTCAAAATGCTACTCCCATGCATCAAACCTTACTGGCAGAAAAAAATGATCAAAGACTTTTGAAACATGCAAAATTTTCATAGACTAGGAGCTAATTTAATGCAAGTACAACCACACATCACTTGCACTAATTGGGTCTTCAATCTTCTAGAAATGAAAAGGCATCGGGTGCATACACTAATGCCATAAACATTGCTGGATAGACCTACCGATTCTGACCTGGAGCAATTAGGATGCTTATAGATATTCCCTTCAAAACATCCATTAAGTATGGTGAAGCAAGCATTCTCTAATGGCACGTCAGAAAGAAAATGTGGCTCTGGACAAAGTGCTTTTCAGCTATTCCTTGGAATTTTTTAAAACAGAATTTCTTTTAGAAGTGATTTAGTAAATGCAGAAAGGGGAAGAAGTACATAAACACCCCTGATGAATATTGTTGGTTTTGGGGCTAAACTACCCATTATGGTAAAGATGGAGTTTGGTATTGTGTGCTTGTTTTTTAGTTAATCATAAGATGCGAAGTGGTACAGATCTGGGTTGAGACTATTCTGGGCCTGGAGCCAGATGGTGACCCTTTCCTTTGCTGTAGTGTTCAAGTGGATTGGGGGCTCTGCAGCTGCTATATTCCCTGGGAGGGAAACTCCCACTGGAATTGGAAAAAAAATTCAGCTTTGGGGTCCCTGTGGGAGCTTAAATCCAAATTGCAAATGCAGCAGAGGGAGAGGATGAGACTCTCCTTTAGCCGTTACCACAGTAGACATCTGCAGAAATGCACAGCTAGTCAAACCCTTGCTCTTTCAGGGAAGATCTCCTTTGTCTTACATACACCCAATAGATGCTATTTAATCCATTTCTTGAAAGCATCCAAAGATTTGTATCAGCCCTAAATGATAAGAGCCTTCCAGGATCAGACTAAAGGCCCATGAAGTCCAGCCTTCTGGTGCTCACAGTGGTCAAAAATATTCCCCTAGGAAGTCTACAAGCAGGGCATGAAGGCTTTCCCAGCTGTTGCTCCTACTCCCCAGAAACTTGTATAATTCAGTGGTTTTTTACCTCTGATCCATATAATCATGGATTATAATCTGACTCCATATAATCATCATGACCATTGGCAGTGATGGCTACATACCCCATGAATTTTTCCAGCCCACTTTTGAGTGAGCAGGTGGCCCTCACTTTAGGATGTGGCAGTGACTTGCCTATGTTAAGTAAGCATTGGATGAAGAAGGACTTTCTCTTGCCTGCTTTTCAAAGCTTTTTTAAAGGTCAGACTACACATTATTGGGAATGTTGCTATCATCAACCCATGTTTCCTATCACTATTACCTCTCTTGTAAAATAGTCATTGCCACATTTGTTGATGGTACCATTAACCAATGTTGTTGTTGTTCAGTCGCTAAGTCGTGTCCGACTCTTCGTGACCCCATGGACCACAGCACGCCAGGCCTCCCTGTCCTCCACTAGCCTCCGGAGTTCACCCAATTTCATGTTCATTGCTTCGGTGACACTATCTAACTATCTCATCCTCTGCCGCCCCCTTCTCCTTTTGCCTTCCATCTTTCCCAGCATGAGGGTCTTTTCTAAAGAGTTCTCATGAGGTGGCCAAAGTATTGGAGCTTCAGCTTCAGGATTTGTCCTTCCAGGGAGCAATCAGGCTTGACTTTCTGGAGGATTGATCGATTGGATCTCCTTGCAGTCCAGGGGACTCTCAAGAGTCTTCTCCAACACCATAATTCAAAAGCATCTATTCTTTGGCGTTCTGCCTTTCTTATGGTCCAGCTCTCACAGCCATACATTGCTACTGGGAAAACCATAGCTTTGACGATGCGAACCTTTGTTGGCAGGGTGAGGTCTCGGCTTTTGATTAAGTCGTCTAGGTTCGCCATAGCTTTCCTCCCAAGAAGTAAACGTCTTTTAATTTCATGGCTGCAGTCACCATCTGCGGTGATCTTGGAGCCCAGGAAAATAAAGTCTGTCACTGCTTCCATTTCTTCCCCTTCTATTTGCCAGGAAGTGATGGGAGTGGTTGCCATGATCTTAGTTTTTTTAATGTTGAGCTTCAAGCCAATTTTGGCACTTTCCTCTTTCACCCTCATCAGGAGGTTCTTTAGGTCTTCCTCACTTTCTGCCATTAAAGTGGTATCGTCTGCATATCTGAGGTTGTTGATATTTCTCCCAGCAGTCTTGATTCCAGCTTGTGAATCATCCAGCCCTGCCTTCCTCATGGTGTATTCTGCATATAAGTTAAATAAGCAGGGTGACATACTCCTTTCCCAATTTGAAACCAGTCGGTTGTTCCATGTCCAGTTCTAACTGTTGCTTCCTGGCCCGCATACAGGTTTCTCAGAAGGCAGATCAGGTGGTCTGGTACTCCCATCTCTTCAAGAACTTGCCACAGTTTGTTGTGATCCACACAATCAAAGGCTTTAGCATAGTCAATGAAACAGAAGCAGATGTTTTTCTGGAACTCTCTTGCTTTCTCCATGATCCAGCGAATGTTGGCAATTTGATCTCTAGTTCCTCTGCCTCTTTGGAAACCAACTTGTACTTCTGGCAGTTCTCGATTCACATACTGCTGAAGCCTAGCTTGTAGGATTTTGAGCATCACCTTGCTAGCATGTGAAATGAATGCAATGGTGTGGTAGTTCAAACAATCTTTGGCATTGCCCTTCTTTGGGATTGGAATGTAAACTGATCTTTTCCAGTCTTGTGGCCAATGCTGGGTTTTCCAAATTTGCTGGCATATGGAGTGCAGCACTTTGACAGCATCATCTTTTAAGATTTTGAGTAACTCAGCTGGAATGCTGTCACCTCTACTAGCTTTGTTGTTAGTGATGCTTTCTAAAGCCCACTTGACTTCACACTCCAGGATGTCACGTTCGAGCTCAGTGACCGCACCATTGTGGTTATCAGGAACATTTAGATCGGCTTTATATAGTTCCTCTGTGTATTCTTGCCACCATTTCTTAATCTCATCTGCTTCTGTTAGGTCCTTGCCGTTCTTGTCCTTTATTGTGCCTACCTTTGCACGGAATTGTCCTTTGACATCTCCAATTTTCTTCAAAAGATCTCTAGTCTTTCCCATTCTATTGTTTTCCTTTATTTCTTTGCATTGCTCATTGAGGAAGGCCTTCCTATCTCTCCTTGCTGTTCTCTGGAAATTTGCATTCAGTTGGGTATATCTTTCCCTTTCTCCCTTGCTTTTTGCTTCCATTCTTTCCTCAGCTATTTGTAAAGCCTCGTCAGACAGCCACTTTGCCTTCTTGCATTTCTTTCTCTTTGGGATGGTTCTGGTTGCTGCCTCCTGTACAATGTTACAGAGTTCTTCAGGCACTCTGTCTACCAAATCTAAGCCCTCAATATAAGCCTGAACTTTGCAATAAGAAGCTCATGATCTGAGCCACAGTCAGCTCCAGGTCTTGTTTTTACTGCCTGTATAGAACTTCTCCATCTTTGGCTGCAAAGAATGTAATCAATCTGATTTTGGTGTAGACCATCTGGTGAAGTCCACGTGTACAGTTGCCGCTTGTGTTGCTGGAAAAAGGTGTTTGCTATGACTAATGTGTTCTCCTGACAAAACTCTATCAGTCTTTGCCCTGCTTCATTTTGTATTCTAAGACCAACCTTGCCTGTCATTCCCATTACCTCTTGACTGCCTACTTTAGCATTCCAATCCCCTATGATGAGAAGGACATCTTTTTTTGGTGTTAATTCTAGAAGCTGTTCTAGGTCTTCATAGAAACGGTCGACTTCTTCCTCTTCAGCATCAGTGGTTGGGGCGTAGACTTGGATTACTGTGATGTTGAAAGGTTTGCCTTGGATCTGAATTGAAATCATTCTAATCATTTTTGAGGTTATACCCCAGTACTGCTGTTCTCACGCTCTTCTTCACTATGAAGGCTACTCCATTTCTTCTAAGGGATTCCTGCCCACAATAGTAGACGTAATGGTCATCTGAATTAAATCCTCCCATTCCTGTCCATTGACTCCCATGATATCGATGTTCAGTCTTGACATCTCACATTTGACCACATTTAGCTTACCTTGAGTCATAGATCTGACATTCCAGGTTCCTATGCAGTATTGTTCTTTGCAGCATCGCACTTTCCTTTCACTTCCAGATACATCCACAGCTGAGCTTCCTTTCGGTTTTGGCCCAGCTACTTCACTCTTTCTGGAGCTCCCAGTACTCGTGTTCTGCTCTTCCCCAGTAGCATAATGGACACCTTCCGACCTGAGGGGCTCATCTTCCAGTGTCATATCGTTAACCATTAACCAATACAGTGAGCTAATTACATGCCCTATGAGGAAATGCTTGCTTTTCTCGGTTCTTAACCTACCACCAGTCAGCTCCTCAACGGAGTGGCCTTCAGTTTTATTGTTACTATAAGAGAGGAAGAAAGGGGTCAGTAATCAACATGTGAAATAGTCAACTCCCCCTACTTTTAACTTTGTCTGTTGCATTGATCTTACCGTAAGATAGATCTTTAGTGTCAGTGCAATTAAAGTCCATGTTCGCCAGTATAAAAGAGAATAATCAGTGTGCTTGATGCAGCATCATTTGTCTGAGCATTCCCATAAGCCATGGCAGCCCATCTATCATAAAAGGCTGTGCTCTGTTTTATTAGTTACTACAGAGGTAGATATAAGTCAAATGCAATATATCGGGTCAAAATTGCATACATCATATAAGCCACACACACAAAATAGTCGAAACAAAAACAAAATTTAAACAAGACGATGTAATGGAAGTAATACCACTTCCTTATTCTTTTTAAAGGTCACTTCAACATGCCAGTGAACAGCACTCTGAGCGCAATCCTAAACTGGAGTTAGGCTGGCATGAGCTAAGCCAGCAAAGTTTGATCAGCACAAGGGAGAAAGGGTTGACTGTGTGCTGGCCTCTCTGACTCAGAGAGTGGTCCAAATATACTTTACGGTGTCCCTTGAGCTGGCCAAATTTTGCTGGCTTAGCTTATTCTGGCCTAACTCAGTTTATTGCACCCTCTGATATGTCTCCTATCATTACATTGACACTTACATCTTGTGCTTGGCCCAAGAACCAGACCTTCTTTCTCTTCCTTAGATCTTATCAAATAATTAAGCTCTACCGTGTGTCAGTCGCCTGTCCATTTACAAATATGCAAATAGAGCAATGGTTCCCAACCTGGGGGGTGGGCCCCCAAGGGGGTCGTGAACCAATTTTCAGGCGGTCGGAGAGAGCTTGGGGCAGCCATCTTAAAATGTTGGGTACCACCATCTTGGAAACTTCATTTTGGCTAGGGAAGAGACTTCCCCATTACATTGCCACTTCCTCAATGCTTGTGGCTGTGCGGGAAATTAGCCTTGCTATGGGCTCGTCTTGGTGTATGCATATGCATGTGATTGAGGGTGGCCAGCACAGTTAGGCCAGCAAAGTTTGGCCAGCACCAGGGCCACCGTAAAGTGCGTTTGGACCACTCTTGGAGTCAGGGAGGATGGCACACGTCTGTGTGCTGGCCTCTCTGACTCCGACAGTGGTTCAAACATACTTTATGGTGTCCCTTGTGCCAGCCAAACTTTGCTATCCTAACTGTGCTGGCCTAACTTCAGGTTAGGATAGCGCTCCAAGTCTCTCTTTGGTCTCTTTCTAAGCGGGCATGTCACGCCTTCCATGTGCATTCCTAGGTGAGTCTCAGCACACGGGGAAAAGGAATGTAAATACTCTGAAGGCTATCTAAAATTTGGCTGTACCACCTTGATCAGCTATGGCAATGTTGTTCTCAGTGCTGAATCAACTCAAAACTCACACATCACTTATATACAAAGCAGTCAGAACATTCTAAAAAGAATGTGGAGTCCTTTCAACTTTGCGATTTATTAAAAACAGTGACTTCGCTTCCTGCTTAAAGACATCCATCCCTAGGTCTTAGGTCCCAACAGGTTGTCGAACCTAAAAAGGGGGTCCCAGTGGGAAAAAAGTTGGCAACCACTGAAACAGAGCAAGGAGAAATGGCAGCGCAATTACTTATTGAACCATCAACCCTCCCCTGCTCCAGTAATAATGTATGTACCATTGCAGCTCCCCAGGCAGGCTGCTTTTTGACAACAAAGATTCATGTTTCTCTTTCTGCCTCAATTCAAAAAAAGTCTCTTTTTTCTACTCTGAAGTTCAAGTTAATTCGATTTCCTGAGAGGTGGGTTTGTATACTTATTAATTAGCAATAATTTGTTAATCGCTGAGCTATGTGAAAGTTAAAGAACACTGAGACACTTCTCCCCACCCCACCCTCCAATGATCTGTTGCTTTATTTGAAACAATTCATCACTGTATGTATGCAATTTTCACTTCAGGAATTGTAAATCACACATCATTGTTGCATTCATCATTCTTATTCATCTGAGTGCCTCTGAGTGTTTCTAACATAATGTGAGATCCCACCATTGTCTCTTTTTTGGCTGGACCCACGGCATGATTGAGATGTTCTATATCTATTTTTGCAAAGAGAAAGTGCAAAATTGAGCCCCTCTTTTGTCTGTGTGAGGCATATTTGAAAGAAAACAGAAGGATGAACTATAATATGTATAGTGAGAGCCTTGTGGCCTTCTGCAGGTGATGGACATGATAGATAGTCCAGGTCCAACTCTGCTTGAACTCATGATAATACCCACCAAATTAAGATAAATCATTGGTGAAGTGTACATGGAGTATGCACCAAAAATCAATCATTTTTAGATTGAGATCCATTAATCACCCCTCCCTCTCCATTTACCTCCTGTCCAGCTGCTTCTGGTGTCTTTTTGTCATGCCAGTGATGACCAGCTATCCCTTTATTGGACCAGCCGAGCCTCTGGCTGCTAAAACAAACTCACACGCCATGTGTGGGGTTGTCCCTTTCATTCCTTTGTTCCCCTGCTGTTGAATGGAGCTCCTTCAGCACCAGGTGGTTTCAGTGTTCCAAAGGATGCTTGAAAAGCATCCTCTTACATTGTATCTGTAGCCCACACTGAAGGAGGGAAAGGGGAGAAACTAATACAAAATCCCTGCCTATTCTTTTTAAAGGAATACTTGATTTAAAATGTGACAATGAACATATTATCATGATGATGATTGATGATGATGATTAAAGCCACTAGAATTTTGTGGTTACGATGTGCAGTGGCCTTCACCCATTGTGACAATGTTCAGAATCAATTATTATGACCAAGCCAACCTGAGTTTCATTTTCATAGAATAAAAATTTCGATCTGCCAGGGGTTCAAAGCTAGCCCAAAAAAGTGCCTTTGTGCAAATGGAAAAAGGAATCCCCTTCTTCTGCTCTTGTCTGCAGAAGTGATATTCCACCAGCATCCTCCTTCTGTCTATGATGTGAATGGTGCCTCTTTAGATGTGGCACCTTTGTGCAGTGCACAACCCGCACAACTGTATGTCGCAGCTCCGGTGTAGATGCACCATGGAATGGGAGATTCCATCTACGCCTCCCTTGGAGGGATCCAGCCATTTTGCCATGGACCAAGGCTATGGGATGCCACTGTAGAAAATGCTCAGAAGGGTATGCTGTGCTTAGTTAAGGACTGGTGGGAGACAGGGAATTAAAATGCTCCATTGGAATCTATGGTGACCCCCCACTGCCTTGTTCACATAGAAGTGGATTTTTTTTTCTGCAGTTCAAATATCTGTGTTTCTGATGTTCTGATCCCCATGCTGAGTGGATTGAATTTATGGGTCTTTACTGGACTCTTGAAGTCTGCAGAAACTCGGAACTTTCAGAACAAAATCCCCAAAGGGGGCTAAAAGACCCTCAAATGGCTTGCTTCCTGGGTTTGGGCTGGGTTTGGGTTGGACTAGATGACCTTGTAGGTCCCTTCCAACTCCATGATTCTATGTTTAAGAGGCTAGATTCCTAGAGAGGATTCTTCTGCATTGTCCTTGTTCGATCGTTCCAGGAATCTGTCAGCACTGTTTCCAGCAGACCTCTAGAGATGTCCATGAGCAGAGCAAGCTGGAAGAGCCATTCCCTGTGGCTCACGTGAATCTCAAATGCTTCAATAGAAGGGACGATAAAAGCCACACAGTGCGAACTATTGTTTTGTAGGCTACACTTCTATGAGCAATAAGAGGCTAGGGTCCAGCCTTCAACATGATTAGTTTCCTTGTGAGGATGGTGCACCAGAGACTTAGGGCCCAATTCTATGCTCGTACTGCCTGAGTAACTGTTGCGCATGGTGCTGTGAAGCACCTCCAATGCCGGTGGAAAGCCCTTAGGACCAGAGGGAGCGCCGGGCACCTGCAAGTGGTGAGTTTGCTGCTTGCCCGCGATGTGGCCTTTCAAAGAGGGATGGGAGGTTCATTCCTGGGCGGGGGCGGGACCGGCAGCGACTTTCACCCCCGGTTCCTGGCCTCCGAGCAAGGCTGCATGGCCTTCCTTGGGGGCCCTCACTTCTGGGGCAGAGGAGCCAGTAGGCCCACTGCCCACCTTGCGCTGTTTCCCCGTGGAACCTCCTGGGGCTACCTGGCTGCTGTGGGATGCAGCAGTAGCCGCCTGCCTTTCGCTGCCCTCCCAGGTGGTCTGGCAGTTCAGGATGACGCTGCGAGAGTGTTTTTGTAACATCTATTTACCAATACAGAAGTTGAACATGGGAGATCGAGCAGACTCTCTGACACAGTGAGAGGGTGTAAATCAACATCAGTTTCCCCTGAAGCAAACACCATGTCTCCCTTATGCTTTCATGTCAAACAGCAGTAAACTCCTGGGTCCTCCGGGAGCTACAGTTCAAGATCAAAGACTGTAGATCTCAGGCACCATTTGAAATAGGTAGGAGTCTGTAATAGCTAGTAACCACCAGCTGTCCAACGCCATCAGTGTCCATTTAAAAAAATGAACATTCTTCTTTCCTTCAATAGTCACAAAACTATTAGCTAGACAAAGCCTGAAAAAGCTTGTCCTCTCGATTTACACAATTGCATTCCCATTACATTATGTCCATTGATCATTATCATTATATTCTGACAACACCAGTGGAAATACAGAGCAGATTAAACACTTTAGTTTAGGGCAATTTAAAACATTCAATTTAATGAATGCCTGTAAAACAATAGGTAAATCTGCCAGCCACCTTATTGAATTTCAATGGGCAAGCCAATCAATTAAAAACAGAAAGTAGGAGAGTTTTGGTTGCTGCTCAGCAGTTACTGGCAAATATTGGGACAATGAATCAATGCCCCTAACAGAAAAATGGACAAGGAAAAGATAGCATTTAATGCTTTTGAATAAATCTCTTTTCTGAGACCTTTGTTGGATTGTACTGCTCACTCGACTGGGAATTTTTTTCCTGAAATATTTAATTTTTATTACTTCTTTTTTATCCTTCCTTTCATTACAAAAAAGGAAAGGAAAGCAACATTTGAGAGGGTTAACAATAAACAGAAAAAGGAACAACAAATCAATACTCAAAATATCAAGAAAATCACACCAGTGGATCCAAAATCAACAGAAAATGGGGTTCACCTTCCTCTCCAGCATGGCCGTG
The DNA here is from genome assembly GCA_029204185.1 of Lerista edwardsae. Lineage (NCBI taxonomy): Eukaryota > Metazoa > Chordata > Lepidosauria > Squamata > Scincidae > Lerista > Lerista edwardsae. The sequence continues at coordinate 30,897,531 of JAJKFI010000008.1, forward strand.
GACCTTGGCCCACCTCCCCCAAAAGCCTTCTTTAAAAGCCAAGTTTCAACAAGGCGGTAAAATGAAAATAAAGAAGTCAGGAAGGCTTGCCATGGGAGAACATTCCACAGTTTTGGCACACCATAAGAAGCTCTTCTCCTTGTACTCTTCTGCAACATCTCGGTTAACAAGGGAATGTAGAGTAAGACTTTCCATGTGGATTACAAAGCAGAGGGAGGGAACATACAGGCATGCCCTGGTCTCCACAGGGGGGTAGGTTCCTGCCCCCCCTCATAAGTACCTGAAACCATGGATAAGAGGGAACGTATGTTTAGGGTTCTCCTCTGCCCCCAATCCTGAGCAAGAAGAGTTTTTTAGCAACTCAAAATAAGGCTAAAGGAAGGTAAGGGGGCCCACCTGTACAGGATGTGGAGATGCTTAAAGCACCAGGAGGTCCCAAGCTAGTTAGAAATGAGCACCTTGAATAAATCTGATTAAAAATAGGTTACTGATGAAGAACACAGAGATTATTGTCATATGTTCCATCAGTCCAGTCTCAAGACATCAATCTGGCACCAGCACTTTGGACCAACTGAAGGTGCCAAATACTATTTAATGTCAGTCCTATGCAGGACACATTACAATGGTCCAGTGGGGAGGTTGCTAAGGATCTGGAAAGGGTGGAAGTTACTGCTGCTGGGTGAACATCCAGAACCAGCACTGGATCAAGGAGTACTCCCAAGTCATGAATACGCATCTTCAGGAGGAGTGGGTCCCCATCCAAAGCAGGTTCACCACCAGCCCATCCTTGAGGCCGCGTGATGTAAGTTGCATCAGCAGCAAATTGCAAGGGATCTGAGACAGCAGTGACAGATTTGGGGTGCCATTCCCCGAGTCTGCTGCTGCCACCTCCCTCCAGCCTGCGGCTCATACAAGCTACAATGATCTGCTTCCTGCTCCCTCCAGAGTTTTGAGTTTCTCTTTTTTTGTAGTGTAGAGGTGGTGGACAGACCCGAGATCACATCAGCCAGCATTCCTAGTGGCTCCACCCTTGAACTGATCCCCCACCTCCGCCAGACTAATTCCATTTTATCTAGATTGAGTTTCATCTTGCAAAATGTGGCTTTTTATCTAATTTTGGCATAAAATCAAACAGATGAGAATGCAGATGAAGTAATAATATCCTCTGATTAATTGGAATACCTGACATGTTGCACATTATTTACTGCTCATTTATTTATCTTCTAAAAGGCAGGTTTTTTAAAAAGAAAAATGCCTTTAAAAAGGAGTTTTCAGACAATTCTCAGCTGACCTTTGCCTGGGGTGTGTGTGTGTGTGTGTGTGTGTGTGTGTGTGTGTGTGTGTGTGTG